>VXBQ01011789.1:175726-579730 GCA_013400175.1 Phainopepla nitens | reverse complement strand
TATTATTTTTTATTATTATATTTGGCTCTGAACAACCTTTAGGAAATTTACCTCTCTACAAGTTCATTGGGTTGAAGGGAATTTGGTTCATACATTTGAATCCAATCAGAGAGGAAGTGAGATAGAAGTCTGACTAGAAAACATTTCTGTGGGCTAATGACAAAAAGTATTATATTTTTTTATATACTTGTATTTTAAAGTGGTTAAAATTATCTCCTTGATTAGTTCTATGAATCTTCATGGCCACCTCATGGTTTTAAATATCATCTATGGTGGAAATATTTTAGGAAAATTGAGTTTTAAAAACTCACAAATTACCATAATTTATTCTAAATTCTGCTGCATCAAATTTCAGAAATTTTTTTTAAAATTAGTTTTGCTCTGAATCTTTTGTAAACAATTCTGAACTTTTGGATAGCACGTATAATTTCAGAAATTCATAGCACATTGATTAAGCTTAGCAGAATTCTATGAGTCAAATAATTTTTGACACATCATAGGGCTATGATATGATCAGATTCCTCCAGCAGGTCAGCAGTGAGACTAGTGGTGTAGTTCAGGTTCTTAATGTCTTAATGTCTTAATGTCATGTTATAATTGTGGAGCATTTTTTCATCACAGGAAAACAAAGGAAGTTTTATTTCATTTTGGGAATGCAGAAAATTCACTGTGAATTTGTACTGGGCTGCAGCTGCAGAAGCTCTTGCCAGGAATGCTTGGTAATACATTAATTGTCTCCAGCTTGAGGAATATAAAGAGATATTTATAGTCCAGTCACTAATTTTAGATATTTTAGATGAATACAGTGATGCAAAAAGAAAATTTAATTAAAAAAAAAAAAAAAAAACTAAAAAAGTAATTCTGTGTAAAAAGCATTCTGTGTTTAATCAGAAAGTCTATGTAGTTGCCCTAGGGTGAAAAAGAACACCAAAAAGATAAACAGAAGGGAATATCAAAGGAAGTACGTCGACAAACTCTTCAGAAATTAGTAATTCAAAAATGAAAAATGGGAAAAAATCTGAGTTAAATTTAAAATAGTAAAGATTTAAATTACAAGGAATGAAAACTACAATGTTGTGCTGAATGTGCACAAGTGTCTACATAATTTTTTTGCAAAATCTGAATTTTTTCAGTTATATGTAAATGATCTCTTCCTGCTACAGAACATGCTGACTGAAAACTGTGATTTTACGCAAGTTATCCAGTACAGGAAAAATATCCACTTGTTAACAGATTAACTCTGTGATGAGAGGTGCAGCAATCATTTAAAATTTCATCATTAAAAATGTCAGTGGCATTTACTGACTTCATTAAAGGATTGATGACTCTAGATTGAAATTAATGACCAAACTTTTTTGCCAGTCTTGTGGCAGTAGCTAGTGCCTAACAGAACACTCCTTATGAATAATAAAAACTTCCTACACAAACTGAACCAACATTTTGGAAGTTCTTAAAATGAAGGATCGCTGCAAACAGAGCAGTTATGATGTTTACTGATTATTTGCTCGAATTTATTCTGTATCTGTGTGTTTGTCACGGCTGCAAGGTGTTCGGGTTTGTTGTGGTTTAACCCCAGCGGGCAATAAAACACCACAGAGCTGCTCAGTTTTTGCCCCTTCTGCCAGATGGATGGGGACAAGAACTGGGAAGAAAAGGAAACCTCATGGGTTGAGATACAACCACCTAAATAATTGTAATAAAGTGAAATATAACAGCAACAACAACAATATGATCTTGGTGATCGTAAAGGTAAGAAGAAGAAGGAGAAGGAGAAGAAGAAGAAGAAGAAGAAGAAGAAGAAGAAGAAGAAGAAGAAGAAAAAGAAGAAAAGAAGAAGAAAAGAAGAAGAAGAAAAGAAGAAGAAGAAAAGAAGAAGGAGATGATGAAGAAGAAGAAGATTAAGATGATGTAGATGAAGATAGATGAAGAAGAAGAAGAAGATAGATGAACAAGAAGAAGAAGATAGATGAAGAAGAAGAAGAAGATAAAACCCAAGAAAAATAAATGATACACAACGCGGTTGCTCCTGGAGAACTAGTTTCAGTACTGAGAATAACATTGTATGGCATGAGACTTCTCTTTAACCAGTTCAAGTCTGCTGTCCTAGCTGTGCTCCTTCACAGCTTCTTTCGCACCTCCTCACTGGCAGAGCATGGAAATCATTCCTAAGATTGACTACTGAATATTTAGTTTCTCTAAAAAAGGAACACACTTTTTGTTAAAATTTTTGTCACATAAATAGTCCTTTTTGATATCATTTGTCAACTCCAATAATACACCTCCAAAAAAATACACCCTTTTCTCTCAGAATCCAGCTAAAGGTTATTCAAACAGCAACAGCTGCTAGCAATTCTTTTATTTTTTAGCTACCTGGTATTACTTAATAATAGTAACTAATTTGAAGTAGTATTTAGTTGGAGTTCTGCTTTAGCTTCAGCTCTAGCTAAAGGAAACTACAAAGTATATAGTACCGGCTATAAATGCTTTGCTTGTAGCACTAGAAAGTATTTTATTGTAAAAATATGAGGGTGACTGACCTCCTTTGCTTCAGAAAAAAACCCAAAAAACCCCAAGCATTCCTGACTGATTCTGAACACATACTGAAAAATTTGGTTCTTCTGCCCAGAACGTCTCACTGTTTTTTCTGCCCTAATTGAAGTAGACGTTTTTCAGAAAATTCACCTGTTCTTCCTGTATCTCATTTTAACAGGGCCTTTACTTTAAATACATTCTCTTCTCTGGTATACATATGTTGTTCATATTCTCGGTTCTCAAGTCAAAAATTTGAGGGAATACAGTGTGTGGGGAAACTCACTGGGAAGTCATTCACTAATTCCAATAATTTTCCCATTCCTGGGCAATCTGTCTACCTACACTTTCAGCTTACTACCATTCGCTTTTGTTGGAGTGAGCCTGGAATAGCTGTAGAGGAGAATAAACAGGCAAACATGTCAAAGCCGAAGAAATACAGACTAATCAAAATGATAAATGATTGTGTAATAGAGACAAAACCCAGCAAATATTGAGTCTAAAGTCATGGGTTTCTCATTTTTTTCATTTTACAGAAAGCAAAGAATGTTAAGATTCAATAATTTATAACCTGGAAGATATTAAAACATACCTCTGTGTATCTGTAATTCTTTACTGGAATTTCGAAATCTAGTGAAGAACTCTGACAATTTTACTGTATATACACATATATACACTAAAAGTGGAGCAGAGCTAGAAAGACCTGAGACACGTAAGCAAGAAAAATGACTCAAAAATTTATTTTAGAGAAGAAATTTAAAGTAAAATTTTATGCAAAACCATTGTTGAAACAGGACATCCTAACTCCATTTCCTATGATATCTTTCACAAATAAGCAAGTCACACATATTAAGTTCATATCTTATTTTACCTCATAAAAATTTATTTCTGTGCACCGATGCCAAAATTCCCTGAAAGTGAATCAGCGACAAAGCCAGGAAAGCAGTTTCCTGTCAATCAGTCTTTTACACTCTCCACTGGACCATGTTGGCTTCTTAATGGTTAGTCAAGCAGCTAAGCACTTTTCTGAGATGATGACGGTCTGTCTGCCACAAGCTCATTCCTATAAATATAAGAGGTCTGTTCTACCTGCAGACAAGCTTACAAAATAATTTTGCATGATTAATAGCACTAGGAGGAGTGACATGGGATGACTAAATATTTCTAGGTCACCTGATAAAAATCCAAACCAGCTTTCTTTCCAAAGGTTTCATAAGTACTAATTGTTTTCCTGACACCACACACACACAAGCAGAAATCTGGAGAGCTTATGGACTCACTTAGGAAAAAGCGTTTCTATCAGACAATGACAGCTTGAAGCTGACATAGCCTCCCTAATTCTTCACACATAGCCGAGGATGACACCACCTTTTGGAAGCAATCTATGACAGTTCAAAATGAAAGTAATCTTTCAACAGCTTGAAAGGCTTCTTTTCTTTTCTCCTTGAAACGGACTGTGCAAAGAGGTAATAACAAAAAGAATTAATTTAAATCCTTCTAAAATTTCATCAGTTTAGCTATCAAAGATGTGCCCCTTCAGAAAACCTGAAGGGTAGTTATCTTCCTCCAAAATCAATTTAAATAGCTTACTAGAAGCTGCTCAAGTGTGGATATTTCTCTTGTTTATCAGTGCTTTGGGTACACACAAGGAATTTATTTATTTACTGAGGATATTTATTTATATTTATTTATTTAATTCTTCAGGCTCTTAGCTACAAGTATATCCGTTGCAGCGTTCATATCTTTCAGAACCTGGATTTGTTTCAGGTTTTTTAAGAAAAAATTAAGTTTTCAGTTGGTAGCCTTTTCCCTTTATTAATTCAAAAATGCAGACAAAATGGGCTCTTTAGTTAGTTATTATAGCTAGAGACTTCTACTGAGAGTTTTATCTGTAAGTAGTGCTATTAAAAAAAGGATGAGACTGCTCTGACTCGGGGAGTTAATAAGCAGGCACAGACAAAGAAGTGTGTCTGAGTGCAGCATTAAAAAGAGGAAAGTCGAACTAGACAAGTTCAAAACATGAACTTTCCAGATACATAGAGATTTTGTGGGTGTAGGCTTTCCTGTAATGGACAAAATACTAACATTTCTCATTATGCTTTTGCTCAGCTCTTCCAAAGGAAATACAGTATGCAAGCTCCTTCTATGATTTTAAACTATTTCCATCTAATTTTGAACTTGGTTTCAATGCCATTTTTATATGAAGTTTTTGGAAATTGATCTCAAAGAGCTGAAACTCTCCCAGCTCTCCCAGCTGCTAAGGAGTCCCGAAACTCCCAGGTGTTGATCAGATGGTGGTAATAGCAATGTCAGCTTAGCTGAGTGAACTCAAATACATTGCCATGTAAAGGAACATAAAATTGATTCAGGCATTATGCCCTGAACCTCAGCTGAGTGGAGATCCAAAGCCCTCTTTCTGGAGCAATTCCTGTAGGCAATAGCCTTTTCCCAAACCATCCTTGTGCAACCGGTCTTCACTGGTGTCATCAGTGGCGATTTCCATCTCTGAACAGAACCATTTTCCTTTTTGCTTTGCTTCCACGTCTGATGACTCCTCCATCACTCCCACTGACATCTCCATGAGACCGTCAGTTGGGAAAGAACTCTTCCTGGGCCCTTTCCCAAGCCTATTGTCAGCACATCCAAAGGATGACAAGTGCCACCAGCGATATTTGTATTTCCTTTTCCATTTTTTTTTTTTATAACAGACTTTGTCCATTTTTAAAGCAATCTCTCTCTCTAGAACCTAACTCTGTTATCAAATCAAAGTCTATTTCATTATTCTCAGGGTGACCCATCATGTCTACATTCATAAAACATTTTAGGAGCTTAAGGTTTTAAATGAGCTTTAATACTTAAGCACATTTTAATCCTTGAGACAATTTATGCACAAACATCTTTAAGGAGATAAAAATGGCTTTGTTTTTTAAATGACACACACTTAAGCCTGCTCACTCTTCAATCTTTTGAAGTGGTTTATGTATTAAAATCACTAATACCAGTATTGCTACTTAGTCCCTCTCTGGCTTTGGACACACCACTTTCTCTGCATATCTGTTTCTCTGCCTCTGATATGGGAATAAGAACACTGTAACTACTGTTTTTCATAACCAGTTACTGCTTGAATTTAAATACAGAATTTAAATATGGAAGAAAAAGAAGCATAAAAATGCTTGGTGTTTTTGTCAAACACCAGACCATTAGTGATCATTAGATCGATAATGTGAAATGAAGTTACCCAGATGAAGTCTATGCCTGCTTTTGGAAAAATGATCACTTTTACACGCCATAAAATATCTTTTTCTAGCTCTAATCCTGCTATGAATGAAATAATCTGATTTTTTTATTACTATTATTTTTATAATATTACTATTATACTTTATTTTATTTTATTTTTATAGTTGTTTGCCTTTCCTTTGAGGTGGTAGTATGACAGGAAAATACTTTTCTTAACACAAGACCATATCAATGATATATGTAAAGGTCAGTATCATTATTCTGGAAACAGACTAAGATACTTGTATGAGTGCTTTTGTGTTTTTTTCCCTAGAAAATTTTAATAGAATATGGGATGTAAAATAAACGGGCAAAGTTCTGATTTTTTTAAGGTTATACTGGAGAAAGATTGACACTTCATTCAATAACCTTTTGAGAAAGAGAGAGAAGTTATGGATGATGTAATGCTGAGAGACAGATGAAGTGACTTTGGGTAATCAAAGGAAAAGTTGCTGCCTGACAGAATCCAAGAAGCAAGGTCCTTTTTTTTCTGAGGTACCTAATGGGTTTTTACAGTGTTATAACATTTGAGTTTTATGTTTTATGATATTCACCAAGTGACAGTCTGACCCTCTTCTCCCCTAAGATGTTATCACTTCTCTGTGTCAAAGTAATTCTGTTTCTGTCTTACCAGAGATGAACTCATGAATCAGTGGTGTGGACAGGGGTGGCAGCCCAGATAGCACTCTGCAAAATCTATAAATCCTTTAAGAGCGACTATTTTTCCTGCTGCCAGTGGTTATTATTGTGTCACAATCAGACAATTTCATGCTGAAATGTTGGGTGGCCTGGATTTGAGTGCTAAAAGAAAAAAAGCTACCAGAAGGTTATGGTATCAGCATGTTATTTGATATGAAATGTAGGCAGTTAAATCCACCTATCTTTGTATGCTCTTTCTACTTGATAATGAGCACTAGATTATATTTTCTCTAGATTGTAATCTTTTATAACATCTAATGGCAATTATCATAAAGGTTTAAGAACTAAATCTGTATTTTTTTTGGTCCACATTCCTTGCCTTAACCGTGGGCTCACGTGCAACTTGGTAACTTTCAATAATTAAGCCACACTGTATCCACGACAGATCATTTCACACATAAAACTTCCCTAGGTTTGCGTGTTTAAGATTCAGGTCAGTCAATGGTCCTCATGGACTCCCTTGTGCAAGGGTGACTAATCAAAGTCATGCAGTGAATTGTCCAGAGTCACATGCTCTGACTCTCAGTGTGCATGCAAAGTGAATAAGTTATTAGGTTTATTAGGACAGATGCATTCCAGCATTTGATACAGCCACTGATGACATAAGGACTGGAAAGCTGATATAAAAATAAGTATAATTTTTTTGTTTTACACAAGAAGTGTCTTTGAATTCATTGATTCAAGTGTCTTTGAATGCATAGAAAATGTTGCTGAATCCTGATCCCAATAGTTACAGTCCCTGACCACCTTCTAGATGGGTTGCGCCACTATGTCCACCATTTTGAATGTCTGTTCTTGACCTACCACTGCTCACCATTTTCAATACCATCTCACAGAAAGGCTTCTTGAACTTTTGTCAGCTTCGGACTGTTCCATATTAAAATGGAGTGGATCATGAAGAGATGGAAGAAAAACACGTCAGTTTGTTTTCATTTCAAGCAAATCTGAAAAACACCCAGAGAGGCATAATATAATCTGACTTTGTCTTTTGTGTTTTAATTAGAAAGGTTGACTATAATCACTAAGGTTGTCTATAAGAACACTAAAAAAATATTTTCAGTCAATTTTTTTCCCTTTTTTATTCTCAGGTAGCATTCAGAGAGTCGCTAGTAGTTGTAAGAAGTTGGAAGGAATAATGACGTGTGTGAGGATTCAGACCAGGCCCTGTACTTACTCTTCATAGCTCCTTAGGTAAAAAAAGGTGTAATACAATTTTTTCAGGGTTTAAGATTAGCTGATATGAGCATTTATAAACTATCTGTGGGAGAGGTTTTGTAATATTTGGTAGATTCAATGATAAAATAGGATTTTTAGGAATTGGGACTGGCTAGTGAACTTTTCAGTGACTTTACCAAACAGATGCTAAATATTTTGTTTACAAAAACTTTGCAACAGGAATTTATAGCGTATATTCATTTCAGAGAGGAAACTAATTAATCTCTTTGAATGATTAATATGTTTGTCCTTTGGCTATTTGGCATCAGTTGCAAAAAATAAAAAGAAGGGAAAGATGAGAAGTTGTACTTAGGGAGAGTAAATAGTGGTGCAAATAACTCTGTTGATAAATTAGCTCAGAGAGATCAGTCCCACTCCCTGACTCTTTTAGTGGTACTTTTTGAGATGCAAAATTTTGGGGTGAGGTTTGGAACTTTTTATTTGTTTGTTTGCATGCTCTGGAAGTATCCACAATGCAAGGCCAATGAAACATGATGGAATAATGGAATTTGTTAACCAGTTTTAATGGTGGTTAACCATTGCTAAATTTTATTAGTCAATTTTTCTTTGCCTATAATATTTTTTAATATACATGATGTAGAGAATCTAGTCTCTAATGCCTTTATTGAATTCAGGCTTGAGAGAGAAGGAGAGATGAGATTTTTCCTGTTAAAACTACTTCATTTGAGATGATAAATTTGTAAATACAATATTGCACATCAAGAGATCACTTTCAGTTACATAAACATTTTTAATAATTTTAAAAGTCAGAGAATTTCACAACAATCTTTACTCATAAATTATTACAATATATTATTACACTGCAAATTTCTGCAGAAATAAGGATATGATGCATCATTTCTGGTCACCACTATTATGTTGCTTGGTGTTAGCTTTTGTTTAAAATCTAAAAAATGTAAAAAGAGGGGAAGCAGGAAGCTACTAGGTGTGTGAATACAGTGGAAGTTGGTCATCTTCTGTAGTAGCCACTGATAGCTGTGATGTAGAGCCTGCTATTCCAGCAGTGAAGCTGAAATGCTCTGAAATTGTCAGACTTTATTCAATCCTTCTGAAAGCATGCCAGTGTGTGTGCAAGAATATTATTTCTGGCACTGATCAAGACAAAGTAAAATATGAGCTTGTGTTCTGGTCTTAAGAATGGTAACAGTAGGGCAGATGCTGCAATCAAGTACAGTTCCATTAAAATCACTAGCTAATTCAATTTCTTAGATATTGAAGATATGGAAAATTGCTAGGATACTATGAATATCTACTGCTTATGAAAAAAATGATACCTAGCAGCCTAGGGAAGACTCCTGGACCACAGGCGGTACCTTCTGGGAACCAAGGTAGTCTAATCAGCCAGACAAATTCTGATTTAGAAAATCAGAATTAAATTCTTTAGTGCTGGGTTTGGACTGGATGTATGGGAAACTAAAATTTCTTTTGAGTGACAAAAATTCTCATAAAAATAAGATCAGACTGTAATGAAATACCATTATTTCCTAAGGGATCAAACATAGTGATATTTGCAAGTATGGGTGCTGGTGTGCTTACACAAATGTTATGTGCATGCACACACACACAATAGTATCAAGCTAGCTTGTACCATCATAACTGATTCAGTTTCTGTGATGACAATAATTTGAGTCATTTGAAAAAAAAAATGTAACTTACTTAAAGACTGCTAAACCTGTTATAATCATCAGTGTGTAAATAGAAAGATATTTCTCCTTGATGACAGTATAGAATCCAAGACTTGCAAGAGAGGAAATCATGTAATCTCTCTCTCTTTCCCCCACACTTCAATTTTTTTTATGAAGTGATATCTTCCACCTTTGAATCCAATTAGAGGTGATACAGCTGAAAACTAATAAAGTACTGCTGGGGTAGATCTGTGTCTGAGTGAGGTGAAAGATCGCATTTCTCTTTCTCTACATACATGAATCTTGCCACACTGAGAATTATTCATTGTTGATAAAAAATAATAAATAGCAGAAGGCCAGAAGAGTTCTCTGCAATGGGTTTGTCACTTCTGCACAGTAATTACAAACTAGGTTTTTCCATGTGATAGGAAATTAAAGAGAATGAAAATTCACTACTTTTCTTAGAGGTTGGGGAGAAAAACAGGAAAAACTTGTATCTTCTGCTGTCTAAGTTTAAAGAAATTTAGGAGCTACCGAGTAAAAATAGAGAAAACGTAGCAGATATTAAGAGCACAACAGCATCTGTCTGAAATGAATAATTTGTTGGAAAGTCTTTTAGAAAGGTGAGCTTTGAAAGGCTGTTGCATAGTTCATACAGAAGGTTTGTTTAGGATTCACCCTAGAAGGGCTTGTCCCTCAGCACCCTTCAATTAAATATGGGTTATATTCATTCAAGGGTGAGGGTGGCATGTATTTTGCAAATTCCATAATTTAGGGACCTTGTATTTTAAAGTTCGGCTCAGGAAATAGTGTGAGAGTGAGGATACAGAATGCCTATGCACTGTCCTCTGTGCCACATGCTCGTGAAGGAGAAAGAGTGCACTTATTCTCAAAAGAGAAAAAAGAAAGAGTGACATGAACTGAGGCTGGGTAGGAAGCACAGTTTGCAACTGCAATTGAAGGCAGTCAGAAGATTGAAATTCTACTGCTTCTTTTGTCAGCAGTACCCTTCAGAAAGACAGGCTTATAGCAACTTTCTGGCTGGCTTTCTGAAAGGAGTATCTCCCTGGGGTGAATAATGTAAAGAGATGCCCTTGGGGTTGCCTGTGACCCTAAGGCTTTGTTCTGTTTTCATTCTAATACACTATCAAACCCCATGAAATATTTATAAATGCGAAAACTTGCAAATGATGTTCTCTTTATAACAGTAATAAAATGACATCTCTCTAAGTACATTTCCTCTAAATTTTTAAGTTGTGTCATACACCCTGGCTATGATAAATTAAAGGGAACTCCACAACTCATGGGAAACAATGAGTGGTGTTCAGCTGAATAACAGTTCAAATTCCTTATAATTTCTTAAAATATTTCTTTCCCCTCTATTATTTTTGTGCACTTCTCTGCAAGTGGAATTTTGATTTTTGCTATTTCTCTCTGCTGGTTAAACCTTCTATTTATTTTATAGTCTTTGAACATCTGTGGGGGTTTTTTGTTGTTGTTTTTGTGTGTGTGTGTGTACATATATTGACTCTATAAACATGATTCAATTATTTCCTGTAAGGGTGTGATGAATAATGCAAGTCTCTGGGTTTTGAAATACATCATAGCCTCCAAATATGAGGCCAGTTAAACTGGAAGTATACCAGTTTTAGCAGTAGTCATCTACCAGTGGAAAACAAAACAAACTTCTAGACCAAGTCGTCAGCAGGGTGGGGCAGGATGCCTGTAAAGTCTGCTTTTGAGATTAACTTTTCTGAACTCCAGATTTTCTGAAGTTCCCTGGAGACCAAGTTACCTTGCTGAAGCACAGATAGCAAATTTCTCCTTCCTGGATTGCCAAAAAACATGTCAGTTTGGAATTCGTGGTATGAATTTGATTGTGGCGTTAAAACTAGTGAAGCAGAAAAATTAAGTTGTTTCCAGTTAAAAATCCCAAAGTTTTCCCAGGTAGGAGTACCAAGATTTACCAAGAATATCAGAGGGGAGAGAGAGAGAGAGGATAATGCAGTGTCAAGCACAATATGCTTTTTTCTTTTAGATGAGATAAAATCATAAATCTTTTAGCATAAATCTTATTATCTGAGGGGAGCAGCAACGTGGCAAGTTTTCAACAGAGCCTGGATCATTAAACTATACAATATATTTACAAATAGCACGAAAGAGATGATTCTCAAGAACATCAAAACCAAAAACAAAGAAACTCTCTGATATGCCTGTTGTGGTTAATGCCTTGAACCACAGTGTAGACAACAACAGTTTCATTTCTCATCCTCATTCAAAGGAAGAATATCCCACAGGGACAGGAGTAGCATCTAAAAATGACTAAGAATTTTGCCTGTTTTACCCTCCAGGGTATCTCATTTTGAAGTGTTGATGTTCAAGCAGCATATTGCCAAGTGAGTAAAATGAGAAGCAACTGTAATTCCCCATGAAGTTGTATAGGATAAGGAAAAGCTGCAGGATTTTGCCAAGCACTCCTCAGTGCTTGCTCCCAATGAACACAGAAACTCCACTAGATTACAGAAGGCTTCAGCATGGGAAGAGAGACTCAGATAAACCAAGGATTACATTCTGGTTTTAGTCAGAAAACAGGACATGCTGATGGAGGTGACTATCCATAGTAATAGGTTTTGTTAGAGAGCATTTATAGCAAGGCCAGTATTGTGAAAAGAAAAAGAAAACTCTGAAGAGAAATACACCCTTATGAACACAGTTGAGTTATCCTCATATTTTGTGAATTTCTTCACACAAGATACCATAGACTGTATAGTTACTATCATATGTACTTTATGGTAATTTTATTCACAAACAGAAGCAAGCAGTAGTCGAACTGGCAAACAGTGCTTTTAGTTTTCTTCTGCTCTGCCATCTTTCCATGCCAGAACAAACCCTTTTGAACTCGGTGACAGGAAAGTAAATATATGGAAATTGGTTTCCAACAAAGCCTTTGTTATCCCCCCTAATGGACCACTGTCCAATATTGTACAAACAAGAGCTGTCCTTCAGCTTTTCAGGAGTTGGCTTTATACAGGGTTGCACACACAAGACCATGGATGTCCTTGAGTTTCATGCCAGTCTTCTTTCTATTTGATATGGCTTAGAAATCACTGGACCTCACAGTAATTTTATTTCAGAGTTACACATGAGCCCAGACTAAAATATTTCATGGGATTTTTCATTGTTGCTGGACTTACACAATCTGCCTCAAAACCTGACTTTGGCAATTAGCTCTTTATAATGACAGTCTGTGATAAACACAGTCGTACCGGTTCAGATATGCAAAATGCAGAATTGCTGTTTGCAGAGATAACTAAATAGCTATAAATCTGCTAACCATACCCTTTGTGGTCTGGAAATTCAGTAACACTGAACAAATAAAATTATCATTTGAGGTTGGCCGCTCTTTCCATTGCGGAAGGATAATGAACACATATGCTATCTCTGAAAGATGTTACAAAATGATAGTTCTTTGAAGATAGTTTTGGAGAAATTGTATTCTTTTACTCATTGTTCATTACTCAAAAGGTTGCTGAGATTGTTTCTTTGACCTAATAGCATATATTGCCCTAGTGGGACTGTGGGTTTCTAGCATCAGTGAAATTTTTTTTCATCTGTGACTTTCTCTGTGAGAATAAGAGATAAGGAAAACTTTCTATGATCTCTTAGTTAAGGCATTTCTTTTTTGAAATATTGTTCAAGCCTGAAGGAGATGAAGGAATTATTTTAAAAAATAAATCCAAGTGTTTGAGTCACCTGTGGTGAGTCTTCTTATTTCAAGAAGTTTCTTGCAGTGAGAACTAATTTCAGGTACTAATAATACCAAGAATAACTGCAGAAAAACTTTAAAAGCACATCCAAGGAGTTTACTGTCCTCTGATATTTGCCTAGTGCTACTTGAAAAAGCCCATTTACAGTCCTAACACTAATGGCTTACTAGATCTGGCTTAATTTTTTCACTGCTGATGTTGATGTCTGCTACTGAAAACTAATAGGAATAGTACCTATTTGACACTTCCATCAGTGTTTTGCTCAAAAAAAGCAAATATTCCTTCCTTTTCCTGGTGATTGTTGCCTATGCAACACACAGAGGAGAGGCTTTCAGCAGCAGCTTTTTCTGGTGAATTATCAAATTCATTGTATGAGTAGAAAATTCTGCTAAAGAAACTCACCCCCTCTGACCTCCTACAAAGTCTAATGTGTTAGTCCTAATCGGGGTAACAGAAACTCTTAAGCTTTGTCCTGTATGCATTAATGCTAATGAAATTCAACAAATGGCTGGTTTCAGGGAAGGCAATGAAAGCAGAGGAGAGGGCAATGGCAGTAATGAGCCTGTAATTATTTGTAGAAATAAAGGAGAGCGAGTTCTTGCACAGGAAAGAAATATTATGTAAAGACAATACTAATATAAATGGTAAGACTACATGCATTGTTTTTCAAAATTGTGTAAGGAAGAAAGGGAATTAAAAGAGGAATTAGCAAAAGGTGAAACAGCTGTTAGTTATGAGCTAAGAGCATTAACAGAGTCAGTACATCATCTTTGCTAGCACCAATCTTTAATGTAATGAAATATAAACTTTGTCTCATTAAATATCAAACAAGAGCCTCTCTCTCACTAGTATACTCTATTACTGCAGTAAGAAAAAAATTTCCTTCACACTTTTTTAAAAAAGCTAATGCTATATCTCAAATACTTCCTTTTTCTTTTGCCTAGACAGAAGTGCTGGTAATGTTCTGTTGAGATAATTCCTAGCCAAGGCATGATGTTGCTTAATATTTTATTGTATTGGAGTAAGCTATGATTTTTAATTACTTATGTATCTAAGGTGGTAGCTCCAAACTACAATGGTGAGGTCTCAAGATACATCAATTTCAAAAGAACTGCTGGCAAACAATTTCCAGTATTGCAGTTAATATTTCATCTATATATATTCTGACCTGAGCCCTCACTAAGGTCTAACACTTTTCTTTTCTTCTTCTTCCTTTTTTTTTTTTTTTTCCTTTAATGTAATCTCTGCATTGTTGTACCATTCATATCTGTCATGTCACTTTGACTCTTTTCTGGCTGAGAGAGCTAAAATGTACTTCTATTAAAGTTAGGTTAATGCCACTCCTGATCAGCCATTGCTGTGAAACGGTGCAAGGCAAACACCTCCTCTTCCAAGCTGAGGTCACTGCCAAGAGCAATGAGATTTCTTTGTACAAAAAGCATAACTGACATTTTTTCCCACTTTTCAAAATTTACAGCTTAGAGTGAAAAGGGGTTCTCACAAATGAAATAAACCATCTGCTTTCTCCACTCGTACGCAAATAACCCTTTCATTCAATGGGGACACCAGATATATTCTGCTTGCTTTGAAGAAACCTGTGTAGTAGAGCAAGTGGGGAAAGGAGGTGAGTGAGACCAGGAACCATAATCTCTCGTATTTTTTTCCTATAAGAGCCTGTCTTGTCTCTCTTCAGAATTAACAGGTATTGTTGATTTAATTACATCCATCTCTGTAAAACTATCAACACGAGAGTACAATTTATAATAGTCAATGACTTTTCTAGCTGTAAGTATTTCCATACATAGTAATTCCTTCCATATCACCTTCTACCCAAGGATTTTGGAAAACATTTTAAAACTGGGCTAGGATTCTAATCTGACTGGCTGGATATCCCAGCTTTGCACACAAGTCAACAGAAGCAAAAGGAGAGTTTGGACATACTGCATAAGTATCTGTGGTTTGATGTCTCTACGAAGAAGTCTCTGTCCCCTCGTTTGATTGCTGATGCAGATGGAAGTTGATGGTGTGATTCTCACCTTTAACCCCTCTTTTGAATGCAAATAGATGTTATAAGGTGTGTTGAGAAGGTGATGCATAATGCTTATGGAAAGCTTTTGTATTTTATGACCTCTTTAGTGATTGTTTAAGAAGACACACACTTTACTTGGCACACAATATTGTTCTCAGCCTGTCCTGAACTGAACTTTGCTTGACACTGAGTAGAGGGCACCTCCCCAAATGACCACTCTTTACTCAGTCTGTAAGGCTCCTCTTAAATGATGCTCATTATCTTCATTTCCGAATAGAATTAAAATCTAAGGGTATGTAAGAAATGGTGCTGGTGTAAGAGGTCAGAGAATTACCTTTCGCAAAGGAAAACACTAAAATATAAAATTCCTTGAAGCAAAAGAACTCACTCTTCTTTCCTTATGATATTGCATTTTTTTCATTTTATTTCTGTATTGAAGTTTAACTTCTATTATTGTTTTAAAGGTTTTGCAATCAACTGTAGGAGAAAGTCTGGAGTAAGCTGTTGAGGTTTGACCCCAGCTAGCAACTAAGTACCACACAGATAGTCATTTGTCTCCCTCACAACACACACTCCCCACTGTGCAGAGATGAATCAGAAAGAAGAGGTAAACCTCTTGGGTTGAGATTAAAATAATTTCATAATTAATACCAAATATAGTAATACTAATAATAATGCAATTATACTACTAATAAAACAATAATAATAATATTAATGATAAGGAGAGGAAGAGAGTAACAGAATACAAGAGAAACAAGAGATGCACAATACAATTGCTCACTGCCCACTGACTGATACCCAGACTGTTCCCAAGAATCAATCAGCCCCTTTTTGTGCAAGTCCCCCTGTTTATATACTGAACATAACATTCTATGGTATACCCCTTTGGTCAGCTCATGTCAGCTGTCTTTGTCATGTCTATGCTCTCTTCCAGTGTTTTGTGCAGCTCTTCACTGTCAGAGCAGGAGGCATTTAAAGCCTTAACTGAAATAGCAACAGCCAAAACCTCAGTGTGTTAATAACACTATTCTCATATTAAATCCAAACCACATCACTGTACCTGTTACTAAGAGGTAAACATACTCTGTGCCGGCCACCATCAGGACATTTTCTACTCCTTATTAGGAGTAGGCATACATACGGATCTAGTCTATGGACCATCCCTATAAAGGCCTGTTGAGTTCCTTGTCAGGCAAGGGTTCATCCACCTCCAGGACAGCAGAGCTCCATCATGTGTCGTGGTGAATTGGGTAGGCAAATGCCATCACTCTAAATATTGCCTCTTCTTCCATCTGTATTTACTTAGGTCCTACAGTATGGAATATCCCCGTGGTCACTTGGGTCATGTGCATGTGGTCATGTACCTGCAGACACCTCACCAGTGTGGCAGCAGAAAGCAGAAAAGGCCTTGGCTCTGTGTGAGCCCTGTTCAGCAATAACAGAATCTTCTCTACATTATCAGCCCTGTTTTTACTGTAAATTCAAAACATGGCATCATATTAGCTACTATGAAAACAATTAATTCAACTGCGGCCAAAACCAGAACAGAGGTTAAAAAGGATGAGACTGGCTTTTCCTCTACCATAATTATCCACTGACCTGGTTTCTAAAAGTAATACTCTTCACCTTAGAGCATTTGTCACAAAAATTGGTGCTAATACTGGAAACTGCGGTTCTAGTCTATGCAGGCTAGAAGATATATATTAACATTAAGGTCCTATGATTTTTAATGATCTAGAGTTCATAAAAGAAGCAAAGAAAACCAAATTAAAACAAACAAAAAGAACAAAAACCCCTCCACCATTTTGGCACTTCTGTGAGAAAGCAGGGAGAAAGGCAATGTGATTGCAGTAGGTTCTCCTTCCTTAAGAGGGAAGATGTTATTCGTAGCTGTGCACACTGGAAGAGAAGCAGAAAGCTTTGTGAAGTCAGTCTAAAGATAGCAGCCAGGTTGAGCTTGTGCCAATCTGGAGACTATATGAACAGACTACAAAAGCAATCAAAGGCCTCAATGCACGTGCTTAATTCATATACTTGGGCATGATTCCACGTTACTCAGAGTGTGTTTAAATTATACCTGAACTGTAGTAGATGGTCTGTAAATTGTGAACAAGAAATTCAATGCATGGATAAGTCAAAAGCAGCTAAATATTAGATCTGTTGGGGAGAAAGAGGATATCGCTGAAAGAACTTTCCTGATTTGTCAGCCAAAGTATTGTGGACACATTCTCAGAAGTGGTTGGATGGTATTCACGGGGTGAAAAGAAAATAACAAAATTAAATCCAGAGAAGATTTAATTAATGGGATCCTCATTGTATCAGTAAATGACAATTTTTATATAAGAGAAAGAGCCTGCTAAAATGTGCCAGAGTAATTACAGGACTGTAAAGTTCTTATTATACTCTATTTGTACTTTGTCAAGGGAGATTTAGAAGAAAGTTTTCATTCATTTATTTTTGTATGATTTAAGAAGCTGTTTGATGACTACTTGGTGGTACAAGGATGTCTGAGTACAGTAATATTCAGACATTATATATTCACAGAGAAGGATGCCAGTTGTTCTTCTGACATTATGTTTGGGTTTTATGGTTGTAACTACCTTCTAAGAAATACAGCAATTTTCCTTTAAAGGATCTGAGCTTAAGATCACCACTGTTGCAATCTCAATAATAATGGAATACTCTGAATGAAAGCCTCCTGTGATGAGCCCGAATGAGATACTGAATTGGCATTTCTGTATTTCCACAAAAGACATGGGAACTGTTGTTCTGTAGTAACCAGAGACTGCTGACAGTGACCAGAAAGAGCCATAATCTCAAAACTGTGCCTGTTAATAAGTGCCACAGAAGCTTTTCAAAATTCAGAAGGATGGTTCAAACTCTAGTCCTGGAATCAACATTTTTCTGTCAGTTTTATTTCTAATCTTGAGCTAGATGAGCCAAAAGCATCAATTTCATTGACTAATGTTTTTCTCAGACTAATGTTTTCGTACCTGGCTTCTCAGTACAAAGGTGCCCACATGACAGCCCTCCCTTGGTGATAATTCTTCTGGTAACTCCTGAAGTACAGGAAGGTGTGAGTATGCAGAGCCTAGGTTAGTCTTTTCTCCTGAATGAAATTCTGGCAAAACACTGCAAAGCAACATCCGCAGTGAATACTGAGGGACCCGTGAGCTGCCATCAACTGTGTTGTACCCCAGCCTGCATATACAAAATGCCTCATTTTCTCTCTCAATTACTAACTACCATCAAAAGATGCCTTTAGGTTAACAAAGGAATTCATATATCAAGTGAAACATGTACCATTACACTTACAAAAACATGTAAAAAACCCTTGAAAAGTATACAGTACAAACTGTAGCATTTCATCAGTTTACAAAACTTAACTTTTCATTGTTCTTAGGTCAAATGCAACTGAGGGTCACTTTTCACTGTGGGCCGAGAAAAATGAAATATCTAAACAAGCACTTCTTGCCTTCCAGTTGCAAATCAATTCCTTAAAATCCCTGGCAAGTGCCTCTTAAAGGAAGAAGATTGTTGAAGGAAAATGTGATATCCATGAAGCAAGGCTGCGAACAGATAACCATTTAATATTAATTTGGTTCAATTCTAAAGACTGTGGAGACCATTCTCAGACAGGGACAAGTTTTCTAAGTAGAATAAAATGGCACCTAATTGAAGAATAGAGTTACTGAAAAATAAAAATTTAGAGTGCTCCTGCCCGGTCTAATGTCTATAAATAATTTCAGTAGTGAATGTTTACATAGCACTTTGAACACGTAAAGTGCTTTTCAAGCAGCATTGTTAGTTATTTAGCATGTGCAGTAGAATAGCAGAGTTTTCAAAGAGGGATATATTTGAAATTGAACAACTTAAAAAATGTTTAAAGGAAAAAGGGGATACCATGCTAAGTTTCTCATAAGAAAAAATAACAATCATAGTTTTCTTAAGAAAAGATGAGCTATTAAATCCAGGGGAACTCTAAATTTTTTTTACTATTATTTATTTAGAAATGAGCCATGCAGTTTTGAAAATATAGAGAATATATGGGCCTCTTCTCTATAAAAGATTTGCAAATACTATATTGCTTTTCCTCAGTGAGACCTTAGATATTCTGTGTTTAAAATATAAATACTGTTTAGAAACCAGTACTCATCACCTGCTGCAGGAGAATTTCAATAGGTAGAATGCTGCTATTGGAGTGATGGTATGGGCAAATATTTACATTTCATTAATCACAATGGAATTCATCACAAGCTGGGATACATTTCTAATAATTATCCTTTCCAAACATTTAAGCTACTTTTCTTTTGAGCAGTTTAATATGCTATAGATGAAAATGTTAATGCCAGCACTGTTTCTAACTCCTACTTTTTTCAAAATAACCCCAAAACACCACCAAAAAAATAGAGGGACGTTGCTAAAAGTTCAATGCCTTTTGATAACAGACAGAGCATTTTGTTTGTTTGCTGAACCAATATGATAGCATTCTCCTTTGTGTCAATATTTCTGATCATCTTATAATCAGGCTTCAATTTGAAAAGTGAAACTATCTTATGAAGTAGTGAAAATAAAGGAGGAGGAAAACTGCCACTCTTCAAAAGAATAGAAGTGTGACTAACTACCTATCTTGAGCAAATTCTGATATACTTTATGCCTAATATCAGTTCTCCTTGAAGCTTCAACTGGGTGTAATAATCCTCACTTTCTCTCCAAAGGTGCTCACTGATACAAGTCATAGGTGATATTATTATCTGCCATCTTCCCCTCAATTCCAAATATACTTCAGTGTTTCAGGGGTAGAAATAGAGCTGAATTATGGCTGGGTTTTTTTTACAAATACAGTAGAAATGACAGGTCATAAGAAAGCTTTCCAGCGATAGATCTCTTCTGGATGAGTTTGTTGAGACTTCTTTAGCTGTGTGTAAAGAATCTCTAAAAGCAGAATATATAGAACTTAAAAGTTCTAAGCAAATACTTATTGATTAATGTGCAAAAGATATCTAGGATTTAGCAATCTGTCAGGCTAACCCTTCATGTACTCACCTCCTCTGACCCAACACCTGAAGGGTCTTTGCTGCCCAGAGAACTCCAGCCAAATGGGAAACTGATGCCCACTGTAGCGGCTCTAAGTTAGCTCTTCCTTGTTGCTGAGATGTAATTTTCAACCAGCTCACCAGCACAGGCTGATGCCTTGATGTGATGATCCAAAAACCCAACCTCAGCCAAATTCATAGGGTTTTTTGCAGAGATATTCTATATTCCCATGGAGGAAATCTCTTTCTTACCTTCCTGATTTGATAATGATTTCTTCTTCACAGCATAATTTCTTGATTTCCTATCCTTCTATATACTTGCTCAGAGATCTTCCTCAGTCGTTTGAGATCTTGGATCTGTGCATTGTCAGAGCTGAGCCTGTGGTCCTTGGTTCACAGGCAGCAGGAAGAAAGCAGGGTGAAGGATATACCAGCTATTACAGAGAGAGAGAGATCTGCACCAGTAATAATACAGGGTTTTTCCTTCTCCCTGTACATGAAAGCTAAACAAAGGTCTTAGTCTCTCAGTGGCGATGTAAGTGAGCAGAAAGAAAATGTAGGTTTTAATAGGTAAGTGTTCCTGGGCAGGAAAGTATGACTGAAGAGCTTTTGGAAAAAGGAAAGTGTATCATGTGTGTTGTGAGATAGAGGTTATTACCTGTTATTCACCCCTAAGAGATAATACCTCCTCTGTTCTCTTCATTCTGCAGGAACTTTCATGCTAACCTTTCCTCAGAGTATTTTTCTGTTCATATGTTCTAGGAAAATTCCATTGAGTTTTTAGAAACTCTCAAAAGGCACAATTAAGAAAAATGATTTGAACATAGGTAATATGAAGAGATTCTAGGTTTCATCTGACTCAGCTCTTGCTTGCAAGTTACTGCAAGTTCTGTGTTCATAATTTCTGATATATGATCTCTGGAGTGATAGTGAAATTTCCAGTAGTTAATTGGCTTTTTTAAAATTTTAAAATCTTGGATAAACTTAACACATGATTTATACAGGAAAGCAGAGTTGTAATTACTCTCCCTGAAGTCTGCAGTCCCTTTCTAACATTTCTACATTTCAACCACTCTCTTATCCTGATCACAGGGTACCATTGTACTGTATTAATGAGACTGAACTATGAAATGTTTGTTATATCATTTAAATAAAATTCTTGTAAAAAGCATGAAGCCATATGAAATTTAGCAAACATTTAAGCCTTCAGTTGAAGACAAGTTTTATCACACCTTTCAACATGAGCAAACTCAAATCTCTACAGGTGAATTTAAGACTTAGCTTGAAGCAGCAGCGGCTCAGAGAGCACAGAATTGGTAAGTATCTGGTGGCAGAGTACATGTATAGAAAAATCTTTCGTGCATACAATTTTCTGTTCTCTGTCTCTTTCCTTATATTTCTTTTCTAACTTTTTCTCTGTCTTCTTTTCTTGCATAAAAGACATGTTAAAGTAGTGAGAAAGACCTATGGGACCACTTGTGTGTTTTACTTCAAATCCCTTTTACAACATTCTCTCTGAAGAAAAGAATTCTAAAGGGAACTAAATATTATTCATCTGAAGATAACTTTGTGATCATTTTTTCTTAGTTCCTAACCAGAACAAATATTAGTTCTAGTCAATCTTTAGGGAACTTCTTAACACAGCAAAGCAGTTGTTGCTGTTTATGCAACTTCCAGTCTTACTTGCTTATTTTATTTTGACTTTTTATTGTCTCATTTCTGCATCTTTTGTTTTCAGACTTCACTAAGTCTTCCAGACACCTCTATTATAGAAAATAAATCATTTATTGTCATTTGTCTGACGGATTTAATTTCTGTATGATTTTTTTACCTCCATTGTATAGTAGAACATATAGGATCATCCAATGCAAATTTTCATTCTAACATGGCATATCCATTCTCAGAGACAAATACAGCAACTTAGCAATTGTCTTAATATTCAGAGCTTTATTAATATTATACATTTTCACTTTTTCATCAAATACTTTAAAAAAGAAAATGAAAACAAATCATCAAAGGAAAAATCTTGTAAAGCAGTACTGAGGAGTCAGAGGAATTAATTCATCATCAAATCAGTCACAGGAGGAAGCATAGTAAAGTACCACTTCCCATTTCCTGGGCTGATACTTAAGGATCAATCTTTCAATAGAACAAATATTCCAGAAGTTTACTTGAAGCACTCAAGAAGGTGTAGAGAAATAGCCAAAGGACCAAGAGAGATGTAAACACTGAACACCATTTCAGATGTCTTTATGGAATGGTAAGTGTACAATTTTTGTATTAGCCAATGCTTTTCCCACTTGAATTTAAATAAGTCCTAACAGTTGTTCCAATTTAATTTTTACATTGTTCATTTGGAAGATATAAATGCACAATTCTAGTTAGAGCATCAGGTGATCTTTGCCAAGCTCTGTTCTGCTTTTCTCTCTGGTTTCATGACATGACACTGGCATTCCCAGGCACTAATAGCAGCTCCACTTGCCGCCTACCTCCAAAGGCAGTGCGCTAAGCTTCACATTACACTTAAAAGCATGGTGAACTCAGAAACAGGGCTCACCTGAAAGCAAAGGGCTCAGTCCCCTGGTGAGCTGCAAAGGGAGTTTAGGGTTGTTACGAGTAGGAAGCAAAAGAAAGGCATAGAGTTAGACTTGGATCTCACTCTGTCTCTTTGAGCTGAGATCTCCACTGGAGAGCACGTTCTGTGGGGAGGTTTAACTTTATCTATGTCATGTAACACTGGCAATGCATGCATTTTATTTTACTTAAGTGTCTGAATGTAATGGAATTGTTCCTGCTGTTGAGAAGAGAACAATTCTGGGGGAGAATATCTATGCCAAATGACCTAAAGTATGTGACTGGTGCTGAGAACAGTAAGTTATTCTCTCAAGTGTTACTTGGGCAGTCACAGCTCTTCATTTGCTAGCTTCTACCTAATACTCTGATGTGGGCTTATATTGACAAAGAAGAAACCCAGTTGTTTCTGAAATTGTATTTTAATGCTCTTTACACAGTAAGGTGATCCTTTTCCAGAATCACTTGGAAAACTCTATCTAAATAAGGAGAAACAAGAACAGATTACTACATCTTCATCTTTATATGCATTGTTACAAAGGACTTGACATCCCATATGCTTTTCTTTAACTTGTGTTCTGTTATGTTTTTTTCCAAGATTGTTTGTTATCTTGATTGTTATTTTAAGAAGAAAGCCAGTCATCACTCTCCTAAGTGTCTTCTTTTGCCTCTGTGTCAACTTTTGCAGTTTTGTTCCTCTCCTTTGTAACACATGATATCCAAAAAATCTGATCCTGTCTTACTCACTTTCCCAGGTGACTCCCAGGTCACTTTGTTAAAGCTTTACTTCTTTAGTAGCAAAGAATCGAAGAGTTTTTAGTTTTCCATTGCCTCTTTACCATTTTGGTTTCCAGTTTAATGCTTGTTTTACATCTGTAAGTAATTAAAAACATACTGGTTTTTTATTTGGATAATATCTACCCACAAGTCACTCTTTTCATGAAGTTTAATTAATAAATTGTGTTGTGCTATGCATTACATTTCTTATGCTGTCAATATGAATGATCACAATAGATGCTATAAGGTCAGCAGCATTGATTACTATTCATTAATTACTCACATCTGAAATAATTGTACTCTTCTCCATTGTTCGGTTCTAGGAGAGCTTTATTTAGTCACCTAGTATTTTCTGATTATCCTATCTTCATGAATATTAAATATCCCCTCAGACAATAGTTTCAATCTTACCTTTAATGCCTTTTATATAAGACATTTCAGTGCGCCACTACTGCAATATTTGAGCTATAAGACATTTCTGAGGGAAACGTAAATGTTAGGCTTCAAGAGCCCTTGGCTTTGGCAGTGAAGTTTTCACCGCCAACCTGAATTCACACATTGCTTCATTCTTTCTCTGCAGCAGTGTGTCTGTGAAGCTGCTCTGTGAAAGATATAAGATATAGTTTCCACCTCTTTCTTTGCGGAGCTGGAAGCTTTTATGCTACCGACTATCTTGCCCTATATATATTTCTGTATGAGAAAAAGGGACTTGCTACAGATATCCTCAGGTTATTTGATGATGAGCTTAACAATAGTTTATAAGCTAAACTCTATATTATAACAGCAGAATAAGGGGGTTTTTTTAAATTATTTTCCCTTGCAAGATTTAAGGCATGAATATTGAGATGTCTGTGATTTAAACTCTTTTTTTTGGGTGTATTTTTTAGCTATAGGATTTATGGGTAAGATATAGATGTATAGTTCTGTAATAGTATATGTATTTCTGTTAAGAGACTTAGAAATAATGAGTCCCTCTAATAATAATGCACAATATCCTCCAGTTTCCCAACATCTACAAATCTTCCCTAGTGGTTTAAGTGAAGGTCTGACACCTACAAGTCAGTCTGACTCACAAAAGATACGAACTGCACACTTTCTGTATCACACCAAGAGGAAGTGAGTACAGGGCTAGACAAGAAACTTTGTGTCATTTTTACAGTCCTTGGAAACTGCAGGCAACAGTGGAACTGCAAATAACAAATAGCAGTAGTTCTTTCTTATGACTAATTACTTTTTTCCACAGTTGTTCTAGTTCAAAGGCTTTTTTCAGAACATCAATTTCTTAATGGCTAGAAACCTTCCTCTAATATCTACCTTAAATTTATTCATAGACTATTTATACTCATTAATTTTTTTGCCAAAATCATCCTTAGACTTTAATAGCTCTTTGCTTTCCCTGGTGCTTATTCACTTGAACAAATGACAGAGAACAATAAACACTCCTCTTCTCTTTCTTGATTAAACAGGCCAATCATTTCTAGTATCCTAAATCAGGGTCTCCAGTCACTTGTTTATTCTTGTAGTGTTTTTCTGCAGGCGTTCTTTTCCAAATTGATCTTTCTTGAATGGCAGATCAGGTTGACTATGAACAAACAGTAATTTCAGAGACTATGACTTGATACACACATGGATATTTGTTTAAATTAGAGGCTCAAAGCTGCCATCTTCAGTGGCAATGGTACAGGATTAAAATAAACCAGTCCTCAAATGTTTTGAGACAAGGGGATCACTGTTTTAAAAGGCAGGATGGAAGATAGAAGATACGATGTTTGCTCAGTCCCTGAAATCTCAATCATATCCATTTACTTATTTTTAATAACAGACATTTGGCAAAGCTTTTGAGGCAGCACTGAGACTTTTGGTTACGTGACTTTGCACTGAAATCACACAGGTTTTTTCTGCATGCAATTTTCTAAGACAATAGCAAATAGCACCACATTTGTTAGAAAAGCAAGCTCCTAAAATGGATGTAATACTTTGCAGCTAAAATACAATTTTAAAACCAGCCTATCTTTTGTAGCAGGAAACTAAAGACACCAATAATTGTTATACCGGAGGAATAATAAAAAATTAGCAAATGTTATAGAGGCTTTTCTGAGTGTCCCCTGTCTGCTCATGCCAAAGGCACTTTAGTGTTCAAAGCCTCTGACTACAACCAATTCATTCATTATTTTTTAGTTCAGGGTTTATATAAATGCAGTTTTCTCCTTTAAGGACAATGCTATGCCAGTCTAAGCAATCTATATATGGAGAGGTGGGTGCTAGCCCTATACACTATGCATTAGTGTGAGATCAGACAAGCAGTTATAATCAAGAACAAGAGAAATCAAAATGCATGGTTATGGTTAGTTTTGCCAATTTCTGCACAGTTATATATAATACGGGGTAAAATATACCTTGGAAAGCCAAAAGGCTGCTCCAGTGCAGCAGCAGAAAGAACAATTTGATAATTTTTGAAACACACAAAAAGATTTAAATATCTTAAGTCAGTTTTCATAAAAATGTTATCTTACTCTGATCTATTTGAGCAAAAACATTATGCTAGGAACTTCTATTTGTTTTTCTTGTTTTAGACATAGAAGTTGTCTGGTCAGTAAATGTAAAAACTTGTGAAAAAGAGTTCTGAGCACAAGAAATGCCAAAGCTTTTCTTTGCCAAAACTTGAGACACAGACACCCAAAAAAACATGTAACTGTTCTAGACTGACAAATCTAAGGAGAAGATTTAAATGGTAAATGAGGCTTTTTATATTTTTTATATTTTTATTTTTTATTTTTATAATTTTTTTTTCCTTTGAGCTTTGCTTTCCTCTTTTCTTTCTGTTATTCTGTTATCAAGTAGTGAATGCGCATGACATAAATGCAGTCTTCTTTTCAGCAATGCTTTTTTGTACTTACATCACTGACACTTTCTATTCCTTGAAAATGGAGGTTATCTGAAGACTTTTCTTTTGAATCAAAGACTTTCTAGTTAGGGAGGTTGGGAAATCAAGTTATTTAATCTTTTCTCACATATTCTAATTTAATGCAAATTTTTAAATAAGAACCATAAAATTTTCACAATATATTCCAGCCTTGTATGTGGCATCACTATTTTTTATCTATTTCTCTCTCAAAATCCAAGATGCACAGCCATTTTGAAATTGTTACAATTTTATTGCTAACCCTGTCTGGCTGTTACCAAACTTTGAACATATGGACTGTCGTATCAATGGATTTCATCCTTCAGAAATAAATTTGTACAGCTGTATACTTATTAATTTGATTTTCTCTTTTTAAGAGGCAGGAGCCAGATGAGTAGTGCAGGCTCAGGGGAACTTAGAACTAAAGACAGAGATATGCCCTTAAAGCACTTAGAAGAAGTATTAATTATGTTATAGCTTTTTAGAAGCTTGGTGTGTCAAATACTCCCACCAGAGATCTCACAGTGACAAAATCAATACAGTTCATGAAAAGTCTCCTTTTATTTTCATTTTACATATGGAACTACTAAGACCCTCAGGGAGATAAATACTAAATCAGTACAGTTAATTTTCTATAATTGAAACTTTTGACCCCTAAAAGATGAAGGAAAACTGGAGAATTTTCAAGTCTTGCTGCTAGTTTTCAAAGCTGTAAAACCAAGAGAAAACATGGTGAATCATCATGAAACTGTCTCTTCTATATGGATTTTTTTTACTGCAGATACTAAATATTCCCTATGGTGCAAATATATGAATACTTTTAATTAGTATTTTCAGTAATATACAGCAAGAAATAAAATTAGTGGCAATAATTCAAATAAATTTTAAGCATTCAGTTCAGTCTAGAGTAGAAAAGGAAAGACTGTGGGAAAGACCCCAGTTGGTAGTACCATGAGGAAATCTACATCTCATTAGCAATTAGAAATTCAAAATGTTCAGACAGACAGCAGAAGAAGCTTTATGTGGAATAAAAACTTGCTGGAAAAAAAAAAATAACTGAGCTTACAGTTGAGTGGTAATGCTGGGTGCTAAAGTGACTCAAATCCAACTTCAGTTTCCACCTTGCCAGGAGAGACAAGTCAAGAGGCTATTATCAAACAGAGGAGATCTTTTAAGTCTTCACTTGATGCTGCTTCTCTTTTCTTCTGCTCCCTGGAGGTAGGAACAGAAGCCAGCTGAGTTGTCTGGGTACCACTGCTGCTCTTACATCAATTCCTCCTCTTTTCCTGGGGAAGAACAGCAAGCTAGATGGAGTGTCACACTGGCCTGAATCTCATTTCTGTACTGTCCATGGGCTCACAGAGGACTGTACGCAGAAACTAAATGCAAGAAAATCTGCATGAAATTCTTTTACAGCAGATAGCTCAAAATTCCCACAGAAGGAAAAGAAAAACTTGAGAAGTAAAATTAGTAAAAAATATATTAATCCAGAATGTTTGAGGGTCAATTTATTACAAGAAGATTTTTTGATACTGGTGAATGTAATTTCTTTCTGTGAATTAAACTCTAGTTACAGATCTCTTTTCTCAACTTCAGAAGCAACTAGGTATATTCTTAAGATAATATATAGGGGATTTGGTAAAATTCTACATAGAATTTTTAAACTTTGTGTGACATCTTAAATGAAAACACTTTCCAGAGGTTGTAATAGCCTCCCATAATGAAATATAGATTAAACATTTTTATTTACAGCTTTAGGATAAAAGCCCTAAAAATAATAAAATTTTGTTTAAATCAGTGTAAAGAAAAGGTCCCTAATTATATATGTATTCTCCCCCCAAAAGTCCAACATTTGGAGCCAGACTTAATGTAGACATGTATTCATCTGTAAATAAAGACTGGTTGTTACTAATATTTGTTTCTGTGAAAAATTACTACTTTTACTATGTTCCATGTAATTTAGATAGGTAGTATCACCCTTCTCTGCATTGTATATAGGCAATAGTAGAGGAAAGATGTGTTTAAAGGATAAATCTATTTGGAATTTTAAGAGAGTTTTTATTAACAGACCCATTGTCAAAATGCAACTTTACTGTCACCAGGACTTGATATTATCTCATCAATTTCATCCTAAAGCAAGTAATCCAGAGAAAGATAGAAATGGATTTGACAGTGAATAACAAAATCTTGCTCACAAATGAAAGAAACTGAAATTGTTTTTTAGCTCACAGAAGTTCGGGCCAAAAAAATCTAGGATTTTTTTTTTGTAGTTTTAATTATATATATATATGCATGCATATATATATATATATATACACGCACTCAATAATTAGAAAATGATTTTAACCTACAGATTCACCTTCATTTCACCCATATAATTCACTGATTTTCATTACAGCCTTTACACTGGTTTCATTACAGGATTTATTAGGGAAAGTACAATGTAGAAAAGAGCTTCAAACCTGTGGAGTGGCAGCAAGCTGGCTATCTGAAACCTGACTCTCAAAAATAACAGAGAGCTTTTCTCAGGGGCACACTATTGTTTGGAGAAAGGCCTGTACAGAGATCAGGATGAAATTGTTGTCATGACCCAGATGGAAGGTGGTAGCCTACATCTCTGAGCAAGCAGCAGCAGCACACCAGCCCATGTACTAGCTTGCATTTTTGGAACCCGAACAGAGCACCAGTCCAACCCCTCGAAAGTACAGAGTAAAAAGAAAGAAAATCTGCACCAGCTGTCCAGTTGCTGCCATGCACATCTCATGGGGAGAATGTGCAAACCTAATGTGGTTTGTGGGGAGGGAAGATACAATTTGGCTCTTGGATTTGGATGGTTATGATCTCTTCAACCAGATACCAAAAGCTTTTGAGTATAATGGGTGGGTTTTTTCCATGCTTGCCCAATCTGCTACTGGAAGGAGACTCCAGTTCTGTGACAAAAGAGACATATGGCCATTTGTACCGCCAGGATGATGGAATATTTTTTTTTTTTTTTTTTTTTTAGTGCAGAATGGATAGAAAATCAAAACAGACAGTTTAACCGGGACTTAACAGAGAAAATATTTGAGAGCTTACCTAATTATCATAGCTAATGATCTCTTAAGATGTTTGATATGGCAAGGTTCCCTTTGGGGACAAATGATAAATGTTTGAATTACAAACCCCAGCTAAGAAGAATATAAATACACCAGGCTATGTTCTTTCATCATTAGATGGTATATCTTGTTGAATAACTTGGCATTATTTATGAGACATTGAGAAATTTAATAAGTTGGGTTGGTTAAGACTAAAGCATAACTATATCCTAAATTCAGCCTCCATCACGTCCCACCAATTTCTGATTTCTTGTCTACTTTATGGAAACTAAACCTACAGGAACCTGTCCACAGTAAAAAGAGATAAAAAGATGTTAAGTGTTCTATGGCACATCAAATGGAAATTTAGACAGACTGTCTTGAGATATAAAATTTAAGTTAAATATATTTGTGAGCACTTCAAAGTATATTAAATATAATGATCCACCAAACAACTTGTGAGTTATACCAGCAGATATAAGAATGAAGGAAAACAAGAGAATGTGGCAGTTTACTATAAGAAATACTGCACATGATGTAATTGAATTGACTAACCATGAACATATAACAATCTTCCTATCTGTACTTAAAATTCCATATATTCAGACAGGAGAAAAGCCAATGTGGTAGAGATCTCAATGTACCTCTTCTTTACTTATCCCACTCCCAATATGATTATCTTTGCTCCTTTTTTGAAAGTGAAATGGCTCTGCTGTACTGTACACACACAAAGCAACCTATTAATCCTCATATCTAATTTTTCGTAGTCTAACTCAATGCTTAATGCTATAATTTTACCAACTTCCAAGAGATATGATCATTCCCAGCTGCGGCGCCTGGTAAGGTCTGTCCTGCCCTATCTGGCAGTGCCATGGGTTACCTGGCCCTGGCCACCACCTGGCCTTGTCTTGGCCCAGATCTACATCCACTATGACTTCATTGTTTCTAGCAAATCCGTCCAATTTGAATGTTGATGTCATCTTCCATGTACAATAAAAAGAAAATGGTTATAGTGAATGCAAGCATCAATCAAATATGTTTTTGCATTGTTTCTCAGAAACTAAGTTACTATCGGACAGGACTAAGCAAATCCAACTTTTGCTGCCAGAAATTAAGATATCCACTAAATCACCAGTATTTGCAGTCTATTTCTTTTCTTTACAGCCTCCTGTTTCAGTACTGTCTGTTATTTGTGGTATGCTACTCTGAAAGCAATAGAAATGCGACCTTATTCGAAGACAGATTTCCATCTGTTTTGCCTTTTTATCAATAGGTCCATCGTCAATTTCCTCACAACATGATGAGAATCTGAGAAGTTTTATTAGTTTTTGAAATTTTCACTGAGAAAAGTGTATATATATATAAAAAACTCAGTCTCTGACTCCTGCACTGAGTATATATGGATTTTTTACCCCAGATTGCCTTATTTCCCAGTATGTTATCTTACATTATTCTCTGTCGGTTTAAAATGTCCAATTTTCATAACAGAAAAAAAATGTTTCCTATTAATAAAATAGTATATCTTGTACATCTTGCCCATCTTTGGTTTAAGCAAGCCTGCTTGTGTCACACAACTGCCCTGCTTACGCAAGTAGGTTTTTGCAGAACAGCAGTGATACCAAAGATTTGAATCCCAGACAAGAAGTGTGGGCCCCAGTATGAGTAGAGGTGCTGTATTTGTGTCCTGATTTTAAATGAATTGGAATTTCTGATTGAAACAGTAGGTAATTGAGACAATTTAAAAATGAACAATACAAATTAGATCTCTTAACCTTTCTTCTTATCTGCCAAAAAAATTAAATGTGTTTGTTCCAAATTCAGTAAAATGTTCTCAGCTGGTTATTTATTTGTTCACAGTAGAAGTCAAGTTATATGAACAACTTATTTTCCTCTCTTATCCTAAATTAGTAATTCTTAATCTCTTCCCACTCCTTCTTCTTCAGTCCATTAATTAATACTATTTCAAGGGTTTTTTTCTGAAGTCTTTTGATAAACACTCTAGACATTCTAATGAATAAACTGTAGGTTGAAACCAGGACACCATGTTATTTGAAATGGAATCACTTTGCATGAAGCTTCTAGACAGAACACAGAAAATGTTCCAAGTGATTCATTGGCATTACAGGTTAATTCATTTAAACGTTCAAGTAATTTTTTTTTTGTGTATAATATAATGTCTGAATGCTTTCTGTACATCCAGACTAGTCTAGCATACTTTCTAGGTTTTGGGTTAGTTGTTTTGGCTTTTTTTTGAGACTGTTAAGAGCCACTTAAGGCTGTTTATTAACAACTAGTGAGATTTCTTTTCTCCTTTTTGCTTTGGACTTCCAACTATAAATTGCACGAGTTTTTTTCACATAAAAGCTTATTTTGAAGGAAGTGCAATTTCACTATCCCCTCTTTTTTTTTTTTTTTTTTAATCTATATGGTATATCAATTGTTGAAGTTAATCATCAGCCAAGATTAAAAGTACTTACTTTTCTCTGGCCTCTGGTTCATACAATCACATTTCACTGTTACATTTCCTTTACAGTAATTAAATACATATTTGTTTGTTCCATTCAACACAGAAAATTAATGCTTGTTAAAAGATATAGATTATTACATGAATTTTTATTTTCAGAAATACTAATTGCAAAAGGTTCCAGTCATTCATAAAGAATATTGGTATTGTACAAATAAATTTCTTTTACTGACAAAAAGAATAATTAAAAGAAGATAATATGTATGAGCTCTTTCAGCAGCTTTTGATGATATTTTAGTAATAAGTTGCATTTACTGAATTAGACAATAAACTGTTTCTACATTTTGTTAAATCATTATGAACTTTTCTGGTGAAATACCAGGAAGTATGGAAGATGGGCAAAGTCTGGCAAAGGATTTGGATGATGCCAGTCTTACTGAGGGGAAAAAGAAAGACATACAGAGTGAAAAATACACATTTCTCAGAAACAGATTGGCAGAAATTATCGCAGAAATAGTCTGCAAACCCCTAGAAGGTCGCAAGGAGATTAGTGGCAGTTACCCTGGATCTACCAAGAAGAAATCCTGCTAAGGCAATCACACTCCCTGTAGTGGCAGAGACTCCGGCCTTGTGGACAGGGATGAACAGCCAATGCACATGTCCTCAGTAAGGCTGTTGATTCCACCTTATATAACATTCCTAGAAGCAAGTCAAGGAAATAGCTGAGATGAAATTTTGTTTGGAAAACTACATGTAGGTTGATGATGCATTGTTAATGCCAGGGTGGGAGGGAGAGCAGAGGGCAGTCCTAGTGGATGTTCAAATTCATCCTTGCTCTCCTTTTATTTTCGTAGTGAACTGAGAACTGCTTATTGAATTTTTATGCATGCAGCACAAAGCTGAGGGAGACTGAAAGCATAGAGAAGGGAGGTTTTGAATTTATTGTGATCCTAGCAAGTTGGAGGAATAGTGCAAGATAAACAGTGCATAATTAAATAAGGTATTTGTGAGACGTATTTATGGAAGAAGGTCTGTGGTTCTGCTCCTCTGTTTGAATTGAACTGAGTACTGTCCTGGTGCAAGAGCATTCAGATAACATTTCTCCAGGTGCGAGAATATGCCATATATTTAAAGATCTGCTTAGCTGTGTGTGGTCAGGCAGGACCATGTCTAATGTCTGCTTGCTCATCTGATGTCTGCATGTCACTGCCTCAGTGATCACCTACATTATCTGGGAAGTAAGTCTTGTGCTGACAGGTCTTAAAACTGAGCCATAATCCAGAAAAGTGTTTGACAGCAGAAATTTGAATCTCTTAGGACATAAAACCCTTCAAAAGTAGTCGAATGTGGAATTTTAAATTTGAATATATTTTTCAGCTCTAAACAATGAATTTATAGTATCTCTAAAAATACAGAGCTGTGAGAAGGTGGATAAAGCACTCTGGAGGCAACCAAGCTGTCTTTCTGCTTGCTGGCTTGGAATAACACTGGTTTGCCATATTGGGCAGGATCACTGTGAAAACTTTGTACATGGGGAACTTTGTGATCTTACTGAGCGGTGGCTGGGTTTGGCATCCCAGCTCACAAATGCCCAAACTGCAGGAAACTAATTTCACCTCTGTTATCACGTGCTGTTCATAGAGAGAAAGCATGACTGTAGTGCAATTTGGGGTCAAGACTGGCTGTAACTCACTTAATTCTAGTGCAGACACGTGGGGATCAGCTCTCCGCTCCATGGGATCAGTGCCCTCTCCTGCTTCGCCAGGTGCTATCTTGCCCTGCAGAATGCATCCCCTCCTTTGCACATACTTTACATGAGCATTTAGATGGACAATGTGCAGTCACTCAGGCCTTCAGCAGCAGAAAAGATAAAAAAAGTCTTTCAAACCATACCCTTCACCAAACAGAGATATCTGCAGGTTGTTCATAGTTACATTAATTATTGACACCATTATGATTGGAAATAATTTCCTATCTACTGTCCTATCCCCTACAGAGGTGTTGGATAATGGTTTTTAGCTTACAAATATAGTGCATCCTTTAAAAAAAAAACGCCAAAAAACAATCTCTTCCTACAAATTGGAATTGTCTTTCTTTATGCTTTTGTTGTGTTTTTATGCTCTCATAAAGAGTTCAAAAGTTTTGGCTTCTGTGTTTATTCCACCAAAAAAAGTGGTCCTTCTTGAGTTTTTGAGCACTTGCAGGCCATGCAGTTGACAGATTCTTTTTTTTATATTCATTGAGGCTCTGACACTACTTGTTGGTATTATTCCTTAAAAATGCCTTTGATATTAACCTCAACAGCAACCAAAAAACTCTATTTTAAAAAGGACTGGGGGAAGTGATTGGTGAGAGGGAAAGATTACTATCTAGTCAGTGTAATAATATTCTGAATTCACCTCTGGCAACAAAGAAATTCATTTATTAAAAAGCCAAAACTGCACCTTAGCAAAATTTTCAACCATATTTTTTTATTTGTATTTCCTTTAGATTTTTATGTCTCAGATTTGCAAATTCATACAGATAATTGAATATTGGGCATGCAAGGGAGAAACGCTGGGATGTTTTAAGTAGAGTGTTACATAAATGCATAAACCTGCAAATTCAGAAGGAAAGCACACCTGGGACAAGAAACCTGTTGCTGGGAGATCAGAGTTTAACAAATCTTTAGAGGCAGCCAGTTTTTAACTCCTGTCTGGAAAATGAGCTGCCCATTCCCACAATATTTTTAATGTCAAGGCAGCATGCCAAAATATCACAAGTGCTGGTTTGACTTCAAAGGAGAAAGCATTTTGGGTGAATATTGGGGCATTTCTCCCCAGGTTTGGTTTTTCTATTTGTTTTTTTTTTAATATTTTATCCTTTGCTTTGTCACCTGAAATGTGCCTTCTTAGTCTTGTTGATTTTTGCTGCCTCTGTCTTAACATATTCCTCTTGAAGCTGGTCTTACCATCTTGAGCAATAGAATAGAAAATTACACAGCAAAGATGCCCCAACCATAGGTACCAAAGTTTGATGGAATTATTGAAGAGAAAGGATCTAAAAATCTGATTATAGTATATACTCATTAAAAAGATTGAACAGTATTTTATCTCTTATAATGTTCAGACTGTATATATATTCAGTGAAAATCCTTCCTTAGATATTGGAACAGCTCATCTGGGTCATAAGTCCAAAACTGGCAATAATTCAGTGTAAATCAAGTGGGTTATTTTGCTGCTGGTTTGTTCATCTTGGTGGATTTTTTTGCTTGTTTGTTTTAAGGGTAATTACCTGTGCTTTAAAATAAGTAGTCACTTGATTTCTACCCTCTGTGGCAGTGAGTTCTGAGCCTTTTTGATTGGACTGTGCTACATTCAGCAAAATTCTCAGTGGATGCATTGATAAGATGTCTGTTCATTTTGCAGCAGCTGTCTTGTGGAAATTGACAGGTGACCTTCAAGGCAATTATGCAGCTTTCTTTGCTCAGTTATGTTGATAGATAGGTATTTAGGCTTTCATTCTTTTCTCCAGTGTTCTGTTACTTCTCTTTGCTTCTTTTTTTTTCTGTCTCCTCTTTGATGCTTGTTTTCTGTTGAAGGTTTTTCATGCTTGATGTCCATTATTAGGCTGCGTTATTATTTAATAATATTTCTTTCTAATTTTTCATTTCTATAAAAAAGCATGGGACTATTCAGACTACAAGTATTTGAACAGTGAATGTGTTATATGAAAATAGGCCTGAAGTTAATGCTAAAATATTCATGTATCTGCAAGTTTGGAAGTACAAAACCATATTTTTCATAATTTATAATAAGGCGAATCAGTTCATTCTTTACATCACATTAAATTAATTCCTTGTTCCCTATAGACATATAGAAATTGGAGTTGTTGTTTTGGTTTTTTTTCTTATTTAGCTCAAATTATTCAAATCCTCACATAATTTCTTGGTATGCTATTGACAGTCAATAAGCATTGTTATTGGAAACTAAAGTTAGCCTGTTGACTTAAATGAGGTTCTTGCTAAGGCCTTTTCCCTCTGATGTACTGCAGATGAAAAATCCTCTATTTCAATACAGGCTGTAATGAAGTCTTATTCTGAAATTATTCTGCCTCTGAGAGGTAGCAGGTATCTTTTTAAGGCATTGAACACTTGATAGAACTGTCCAGAGATGTAAGTCACCAAAGTCTCCTCTTTAGATCAGTGCAATGCACACTCAAGCTTAATCTTAATCTCAGTCTTTAAAGAAAAAATGTCTTAAAATGCCTTGGAAAAGCAGAAAACTTAGAAGCAGACAGCAATTCACCTCTCTCTTATACCACCCTCTTTTCTTGATTATTCTTTCAAGTTTCTATCCAATTATTGAAAAGGAAGCAAAGACATCTTATGTGATGTGGAAAGTACTGTTTAATTAAGATGTGTTATTGAGATAGATATGAAGTGCCCTTCACTTAAATCAGATTTATTGCTTCCACCTTGTTAACCTTTATCCTCAGTCACTGACCATTTTGTTACTCAGTGGGCCACAGATTTCACATTTACAGCTTTTCTAAAGTGCACTTGTCAACTTCCACTATAAAACCTGACATTCATATCATCTTGGAAGCTTGATAACAAAGTGCTGCGACTGCCCAGCGTGAGGCTGCAAATATAAGAATGTATTCCACAACGCCAAGGGGCTACCATGAGTGCCCTTTGCTAATTATCAGGAGAACAAGTGGTCTTAAATTAATGTGGCACAAGGAAAACACTGCAGATTTCTAGACTGAAAAAAAAGGAAGCATTTTAAAAGGCTACTTATCTAGAGATTACTCTTGGAGTACCTCTGGCTGGCAGTACTATTTTTAAGCAAAACAGAAGAATGGAAATAAAAGGCTGGTTCTGCCATTGTCCTCAGAGAAGGATAAAAATTTTTTCAGGAAGGTTTAAAATATGAGAACTGCAGTCCTCAGTGAAAATGGTCAGTTCAAAACCCATCAGTTTTTAATGTGAAATTTAAAATATGTTTTTTTCCAACATGCTTCACTTTACAATTCTTTACACTAGATTTCACAAGCTATTTTCATTACTCAAGCAGTCTCCTATAGCAGATTTGTAGTCCTTCACTGTCTGCCCTTATCCTTTCTTTCTGGAATACAATTGCATCAGATGCGTGCTTTGTCACCTTCCTGCTCACTCACTCTTCCACAGCCTTCACGAATGTGTTAATCAGCACAAATGGAGCCAAGAGCCCACCAAATTCCACTGGTGAGCTCCCTCCATTCAAACAGTGGATTACCTATGCTTCTTTTCTAGCTCCTATCTTTGGAACAGTTATTCTCACGTTGCAGAGTTTTCCCTGTTACCCAATAATTGCTCTTTTAAATCACCAAAGAGTCACTGTAAAAAGCCATCTGATATAGACGTGTCGAGGAAGGAAAGAAATTATGAATTAAGTCTGGAGGCGAGCGCCTATCTCAAGTTTCAGGAAGGGAATCCACACACACATTTCCCCCACTCCTTGCCTGCCACCACTGTTGTCCAAGCCAAATTCATTGTTTGACCTTTCCATAAAATTTACCAAAGAAAAAATGACTTGGTCCCAGGGCACTGAGGGATCAGAAAAGTGACAAAATACATGCAGTTGAAAAATAAGCAAAGCACATAATATTTGCTTTCTGTTACTGCTTTGGCAGTGATCTGTGTCATCTGAGAGTTCTGCACTCTTGACTTACTTTGAACACTTCTTTAGCTGGGAAGTAATTGATTTCATAGTGCAGGGCTTTCAAGTCCTCTGCAAAACCTTCTGCTCTATTTTTCTTCCACAGATTCATTTTTATCTATTCCCATGATTTTAAAAGTCAACACGCAGCTTGCTTTTTTTTGATATCTTCTCCTGCATAGCAAAGATTTTTCAATTTTTCATTCAGCTTCCCTTTTATCATTTCCTGCTTTTCCGTCTCTGATTTTTCTACAAGCTATAAGCATCCAATTTAGTCTCATCAATTCAGTATTTCTTACAACACACACAGGAATCAAGTGTATACTTGTTAAAAGTATAACCACAGGACCCTTCTGAATGTATTAAAGGATGTTCTTCTCCCTTTTCCTCAGAACACTGTGCTTGCAGCTATTTAGGAAGATTTCACTGAAGACTGAATACCACATTCACTGTTATCTGAGTAAGAAATTGCATTCTAGGAAAAGCCCACGGAGTTCAAAGCTAAGTTTACATTCATTTAATTGAAAATCAAACCCAGTCTTTGTTCTCAAGAACCTTCTTGCTTTAAAGGAAATTAAATGTTTAGACTTCCAAGAGGACTCATACATACTTTGATTGTACTTAAGACACATGAAGAAGTTCCTAAACAGCTTTGCACTTATATTAACCAATTAATTGGACAAAAGAAATGCAATGGCAGTATCTGTTGCAACTGCTATGACATGAAAATTCTGTACATATCAGATGTGATGGCACCAATCAATGCCATGACAGAAGAGAACTGGGTGCTCTGTTTTGTTTTGTTTTCCTCCAAAATGAACACAATATGTTATTACTCATTTTCCTTAAGCTGTGACATGGCAAATTCATCCATTTTGTCCTGTCAAAAGGAAATATTTTTAGCTTTCAAGAAAAGGTTTTTATTTCCTAAGGCGTCTTCTCAGTCATTAAACAATGCAATTTCAGCACAGGTAATAAGAGGATGGGGGTTAATAATCCAACTTTAAATACTACAGAAGTAAGAGCTGTCTTCATATGACAGCCAAATTAGTTCAGGAGAAATTGAAGTCTTTGGGTTCACCCTCAAAATTCTCATATTTGGATGCAGTATAACCCCTCATGATAACAAGCTTGCAAACAGGGTCAGCACGCTGAAGCTGCTGCTCACCTACATGAAAAGACACTGATGAATCCTCATTAAATAGAAATGCCCAACTAAAATGTAGAGTCTTTGGCTTAAATTATTTAAGGTTTTATAGCTGAGCACTGTGACCTTCAAATGGATATGGATCTGAATATTAATGTAGTAATTAAGTAATTAATTCACAAGGTAGAGAGCAGGTTTTTGGTTTGATTTTGGTTTTTTTCTCTCACAGCAGCCAGGATTTTATCTTTACTTTCTTGATGGTATTTTAGGAATTTAGAGATGATGTTGTTAAATATACTACCCCCTGCTATTTCAGTTTTTAAGTGAGGTTTCTTCCAGATATTCTGTTAAAAAAGACTAAAACATTAATATCAGAATAATTCTTTGCAGAAAGAGTGATTAGACATTGGAATTGTGTTCTCAGGGAGTTGGTGGAGTCACAATCCCTGGAAATGTTTAAAGGAAAGACTGGATGTGGCTCTCAGTGTCATGGTCCAGTAGGCAAGGTGGTGTTTGGTAATAGGTTCGACTCAATGACGTCAAAAGTCTTTTTGAACCCAGCTGAATTTTAAAAAATGAAGAATTTAGGTAATAATAAAAGTGGAATTTATTGATAAAATAGTTTTTACACAGCTTCTATTGCATTAAAGTACGAAATAGTAAAAATATTCTGGGTAAACTATGACCAAGAATGTTTTTATTTTACAACTTTATGCTATGGTTGGCACTAATAAAGATTAATGTGGAGCCTCCTGTTCTTCATCTGTCTACTCAGATGTTTAGCACTAAAATTGCAATAAAAAGTCAATCCTATCCAGATGAGCTCTCAGCAAATTTAATATGTTTTAAGCCCCAAGACAGGATGGCAAAAAAAATGTCTTTGACACAATCTTCCTTCAAAAGTATGAAAGGGGTCAGGTTAAGGTCTTACTGTCCCATTCAGCTGTAGCTTGACATGATTTATGAACAATTTCCTTCTCTGATTTGCTGTCCATCAGGAATACCTTTGCAGGTTAATGAAGAGTTCATGCTTAGCTGACATTTATAAGGCCTAAAATCAGAAGCCAGGTAATTCAAAGGGAATGCGAAAGCTGAGCAAAGGAACTTCATTTGCTCATAACTTTCTTGGCGCATGAAGTTCTCCAGAATGAGAACTATTTCTATATGAAGAGCTTTCCCACACAGAAACCTACTCTTACACAAACAAAAGCATTAGGCTTGCTTTGAAATTAAACAGTGTTCACAGCCTATACTTCTTTCCAGGGGCATTTTTGATAAAAAAAAAAAATATATAAATTCTGCTACTTATCTTCCTTGTGCTCTGTATTTCTGTGTGAGAATCCACGCTGTGTTTAAAATTGGTTTGTAATTGATTCTTATATAGCCACAGGTGTCAACTGGAAACACTAAGATAATACAAGTTTTCACGTGATATATGCAGGAATAAGAATATAATAAACATTGATGAATACACAATTTCATGTTGGAAAAAACATCAATGATATTAGTGCACATTAGAAAAATGAAATAATTAAATTTTAGAATTAAGCTAATTAATAGTCACAATCCAGTCTTACCTTTTGACCATCGCACACATCTTTTAACAAAGACTCACATACAGCTTCTAACAACTACAGACTCAAATACATAATTTTTAAAGTTCTTACATCTTTTAGCTGAGAAGAGGAAAATAGTACCAACTTTCTCTTATCTGCTTTTCAACTATCAAGGGAAGAATAGACATTTTAAAACATCACTGCAAAAAGTCTTCAGTTCCAGTTGTGTAAGGGCAAGCCTGTTGGGGGCTATTACTGAACTGAAAAGAAAAATTTGGGGACATTTTGGGCGGGTGGTTTTGGGGAAGAGCAGAAACATGACAGTAGGCGGGAGGTCCCTTGTGATCGCTTCTTCCTCTGTCCCAAAAATGCTCAGGTAAAATATAATTTTCAGTCCACTTTACTCAGTTCTGTAAAAAGGCCTGTAGAATCTCGGAAGAAGACTTTTAAGCTACTAAAATGCAGTGCACTCGCATCTGAGCCTTTCAACAAAGTAAACATGCCAGTTAGGACGGGCCAAGATTTACATCCTGGTATGATGATAGCCCAGGTTTGCTGCTGATGTCAGGAAACCATTGGCTTGATGTCAGTATATCATAGTCATATTGGCTATGTTCGTCATATAAACTTAAATAAGATGATCCTTTTCATTTGAAAGTGTAATTCCTGTATTAGCAATCATCATAATTTCCGTGTGAAAGCTTGAGTAGCTGTTCCCAGTGACTTTCTGAAATAAGTGTGCAGTTCACCAGTGGTGTAAAATGAGCAGTACTTGAACAACCAATATTCATTTTAAGACATATGATATGGATTCATAAAAGAAAGAATAAAAGTAGACATATATAGATATCACGCTTATGAATATTTTGCAATAATTTCTAATCTCTCACATGTACAAAAAGATTTTTAACCAAAAATAAGTGAGAAAATGGATTTTTTCTACTGAAATATCTGAGTTCCTAGAAATAGTTTTGTAAATGTGAAAGCTAGTTAGCTAAAACATTTTTTTCTTGAAGTTTTTTTATATTTTGGGCAGTAAATTTTGGAAATGCTTGAAATGGGCAAAGGAAGTAATAAAAGTTTAAGAATATTTCAGTACTTCCGATAAATTTGGAGGAAATCCCTTATTCTCAAAGAAAAAAAAAAAAGCAAGCAGCTGTTATATAAAATGGGAAAATTCAGAAATATTGCAATCAGTATTTACTTACATTGGCTTACATTGGCTGTGTTTCACTCATTCATGTGAGCTGGTTTTATTACCAGAAGCTTCGAATTAGACATGTATTTGAGTGCAATTTATGATATTACAATGTAAGATAAAAATCTTAATCACCAATTTATTCTTTTACCTATCTTGTAAATATTCAGGTTATGTTAGCTGTAAGATGCATTTAAAAAATGCTGGCTACTGAAGATTATCTTTTTAATTGACTGCTGAGTGATTGGCTTGGCTTCTCATTAGCTAGAAGAACTTTCCATGATCTCTAATCACCATGTAGAGTGAGTTAAGGTGTACCACCATGACAGCATATTTGAGATAAATGTATTTGCATGATACAAAAGGTTCTGCATTGTCTGATGAAGCACAGCCTTGCTGGAAGGCTTTGAAAATGAAGATGTGTAACGTATTTTAAAACAACTACAAATCAAAAAGATAAAAATTTATTGCAAAGAACAATAAGCAAAAAGAAAAAAAATCCCCCAAACTCTCCATATAGTCTATTCCCATTTCATAGAAAAGGTTTATCATAACCCAGGAGATAATCAGCAATGTTTCAAATTCCCCAAACCAGATCTTGTTTACATTTTGAGGAACTGTAGCAAAATTTACAGATAAGTTCTTTCATTGCATTTTCCTTCTTTAACTTATTTTAAAATATTTACATAGTACAACAAATTTGCAGGGTACATCAGAAACATACAGTTAAAACGTCTGCCTCCCAGACCTAATTACACTATATGATTAGTGATCAAGTGTTTTACTGTTTGCAGCCAGTGCACTCACTTTTATGTAAATGGAGGCAGCTTACAAGTTGGTGTCCTGATTTTTCAGGACTTTAGAAGACCAAGGGGCTGTTCACATGAACTGAAAGAGTAACTCCCAGGAACTGTCCCCAAAATGCTGCCTGTCATCTCTTTAACACTCTGAATTGCTACTGGAAAGAAAGTGACCCATTTAAGATCCAGGAAATGGAACTTTCTGTCTTCTGAAGATGCTCACCAAGGAACAAATTTTTTGTCATTACTATTTTGTTTTTTCTTAGAAAGAGGATCTGGCACATATTGAAACTCCTACTTTAAGCCAAGGTTCTATGGTCATTATATAAAATTTCTTTAAACCATTTGTTGGTTTTATTGAAATGTAGTCCAGAGAAATTACTCGACAGTAAAAAAAAACCCCAAAAAAACCAGGAATGCTAGCCTGTCATTGCACAATCTTTTTGATTATTTAAAAGTATATATATAAATATATATTTGTCATTAGGTTGCACATCATGCAGCTCCAGAATGTAAGCATTTTAGAAAGAAAACTCTTTTAAGGAAGGATGGTATAATTATTAGATATCAGAGAAAAAAAAATATAAAATCTTCTTAAAATACATTTCTAGGAAAGCAAATAATTGATTTGCAGCATCATTGGTTCAACAGAATAGCTCCAAATACTTAACCAAGTTCAAGTAGAAACAATCTCAGCCTAAACCTCGTGTGACCTTCATAGCTTTCAGCCTGACCTCTATTTAACATTGAACATTTTAATGTTACTGTAAAGTATTTATTATTAGCTGCTTGTCTCATTCAGCTTGCTGCCTAGTACTTGTAAAACTCCACTGGTAACCAGCTGAAGGATTCCAGAGTACTGAGGAGAAAAGTAAAGGATGTGATTTGATTACCTTTTCAACAAAGTCTTACTGAATGAAGCATGGAAATAAAAGGAAGAAGCATTGCAAAGTCAGTTTACATTTAGCAGGCAATAATTGTTAGGGGCTGGAGCCTTGTTTAAATCCCAAGTTAAAACCAAAATAAAATACAATTCTTTTTAATGGTGCAAATAATTGACCACATGGCCAAATGAAAACATGGATTCTGTAACTAAACACACATGGATTGCTTTCTGGAAGATAAATTTCATCCAGATAATCCAATTTTTTGAGCTGAATGGAGGAGTAGGTGGGTCAAATATTAGGACAGCTGAAACAGACTCTGGTACTATGACAGAATGACTAAATACAAACTTTGTAGATTTGAAAAATGAATATACCTTTAAATTTTTTTCTTACGTTCTCTTCAAGTTGGTGTTTGGTTTTGTTGTTTTTTACATGACAGCCACATCACTAGCCTTCCACAAAAAAAAAAAAAAAAAGCACTAGAATAAAATTTGAAAATAGGTATAAATTTTGTTCATATCTTTGAATATAAAGCTGTTTACCCTGTACTTATTTTTAGGCTTTACTCCATGTTCCGGTTACATATTTGTAACTTCAAGGGATAAGTAACATTCTTACATTACTTGATGCAGCTATTCAAATGATTAATACTTATGTGTATTAATAAAATCTCTTTTGGGACTTCCTGGCAGTATTTGTCATGTTTGTCTACTGTACCTGCTATCAAGGTCTCATCTCTATACCATATTTGCAATTTTTTGCAAAATTGCCTATTTTTTCAATGTCATATTATTTCTGCTATAATTCTTTTAGGCTGAAAATCATCCTATTTCAAAAATTTTTTCAAAGCTTGTGTACCACTGAAATACCACCTGAGCCTTCAAAAGAATGCTTTGTGCCAATCATAGGTGCAAACTCTGAAATTACTTGTCCATTCTTTGTAATTATTTATGGGTAGCCAATTGAGAATACTTTAAGGGGAAAAAAAGTGTCTTTTTTATTAAACTGTATCTCCACTATTAGAAATTATCCCTTTGCTATTGTTAAATATATATTTCAAGTCAACTGTTTGTATAAGATTGATATTAATGGAAATGCCTGGGGAGTTGATTTGCTAAAATAAAGCCTTTTGGAGCTGGAAAAGCCCAGCCACTACTGGGTAATGATGTAAGTAATGTAATGATGTAGACATTTTCAGTAGAAGTAGAAATTAAAGACTTAAAAGTGACTAAATACTTTTTTTTTCTTTTTACTAATATACTATATTTGATGTTTTGTTGTGGTTTTGTTTTGGTTGTTTTGGGGTTTTTTTAATTACTTATATTATTATTATTAAATATATCTAAGCATGTGGACAAAAAGAAAGCAAATTGTTATTTTAAAAGAATATATTGCATTGAAGCATAATTGCTCTTATTCCAAAGTCCATCACTCCCTATTTTCCCTCCCCATTTTGAGGAATCCTTGTTAAAAAGTGGGGTATTTGGTGATTTAATGTTCCTAGGTGGTAGATTGTGTCTATGCAGAGAACTAGTGGTTCCTTTTAAATACCATTTCTTCCACATGTTGAGTTAAAAAATGGGCACTTGTGTTTTAGTTCTTTTTTTAAAATAGGCAAATTTGACCAATCTTCAAGGTATTTTCCAGCATAAGTTTATACAAAGCATTTTACCTTTTTACAAATGCAACCTTGTATGCAGATATGTTGAAGAGTTTAATATACTAGACAAACCAACAACATTCACTGTGCATTTACCTATTAGAATAAGTGTTTGCTACATTGTTAAAGAGGAATATACACTTATATACATTAAGTAATTATCATTAGCAACTCTGAGATTATTGTTCAGCTACTTGGAACACTCATCGAATATACTGTTTTATTGACTCATCCTTCTTGGCTTAGTTTGCTGTATAATCCTTTTAGCCAAAAAGTAAACTAAAGAGAGGCAACGAAATAAATAATAGTGATAGTTCACAAGTCTATTACTTACTTAGCCTACTCTCTAACTAAAACTACCATGAGACCATTGAGAGGATGGAAATGTCTCGGGATTCTGGAATTTCAACTCATTGTCACTATCTAAGTACCATTAGCTGGAGGTATCAATGATGGCAATTTCTGTAAAACTAAATTTGTAGGGAAAGTATTTTTTCCCTAGCTCCTCCTAATATAAACCAGATAAAAATACTTACATGATTCTGAGTAACTATTCTAAAACACTTTTTGAATTGTCAAGATCAGTTTTTCTTTAGAGTATGATTCTTTTCTTATTCTCCATATAAAGATATGAATTCTTGAAAACAGGAAAACATCATGTCTCTAGGCATGATGGAACCTAGGAAATAGGTGCAGAGTGAAACAGGATTTTTTTTTGAAGCACTGAAAACTCAAAAGCATTTCATCAACCCTTTAGCAATAACAGATGTAGAGATGTAGTCTTTCTAAAAAATGCTACTGAAGAGTATCATTTATTATTTTGTAACAATGTGTTTCTTTTCTTATAAAGTTTTGGAATCTGTGGAATCTCAAAATTGTTCTAAAATTAAATGATTCCTACATTGAAACTATAGATGGCTTACAGCAAATCATGGTTGAAATTCAACCTCAGTAGCAAAGTAAAGAAGAACATGGTGTTAGAAAGTCAAAGAAAGTTCTCAGAAGAGTATATAATACTCATTATCAATGAATAATGAGGGAAAACATAACAAGCTTTTATAGGATGCAACAGTCAAGAAGAATATTGTGACACTACTTCTGTAGGACAGATTAATACAGGGACTTGGATATATCAATCATGTTTAGAAAACTATGACTTTTCAATTACTGTTCCTTTTATAGAGTGATCTAACAGCTGGGGTTGGATTTTCAATGGCCCTCTAGTCCAACTCATCACATTCAGTCTGACCTTGAATGTTTCCAGGGACGGGACATCTACCATATTTCTGTGCAAATTCTTTTAATGTGTACTTGCCTTTTTTGTAAGTCTTCTTCCTTATATCTAATATAAAGTGACACTCTCTTAGTTCAAAACCATTACCACTTGTTCTGTCACAACAGACAATGCTAAAAAACATCCATTCATCATATCCATACCTTGCTACCTTTGAGGTCCCTGTAGGGCAGCTACTATTCACTAAGAATATGAAATATCGTTGTACATAACCGACCCTATTCATATTCTGGACCTAAGATTCAGCCACGATCTCAAGAAATTATTTAGTCTGTTACATTGTCCCTTTGCAAAGGCAAGGACATGCACACTTTATTTTGCCCAAAAGTTGCAGATAAGTTCCCAGACTTTCAAGTTTCCTTTGAACCAAGTCCAAGCACAGAATCTTTCAGCATTGGTTCCAACTCTACAAGAAATAATTGTTTCACTCACATGATATGTGCTTGACATTTCCTGAAGAGCCGATTTTTGGTACCGAAAATTATTTCAGAGAAAAGGATAAAGGAACTTTATCTCAGTTATGTCAGTATGCAATTTTCCTCTCTCTTTTCCAGTGTTCTCAAAGGCTGTTTAATACATCCCTGAGGGGGATAGCCTCGAGGAAAAGCAACCTCTTGTTTGTATCTGTTTTTTCCAAGCTGTGTTTTACAACTTGTGGTGTCATCAGGCAGTATATCAAGAGCATTACTGCACTTGACTTTCCTTATTTTCTCCTGACAATATCCTCAGGGTTGATAAATGGTCCTGCTTTCCTATAGAAGGCAACGTATTTATTTGGATCCTATATATAAGTTTATGAAATAATGACATTCTGCAGCAGTGACTGGAGCAACAAGCAGTGGCTGTTGCATCAGTTAACCCTTAGGGGATGATTGCTGTTGTCTGTCCTCATCAACTCCTTGAAGACTGAAAATGTGTGGTACTAATAACAACAAGTTGCAGTTCAAAAGTTTCCAGCATCAGATTTATTGCCACACAAGCTAAAGAATAGTATTATTTGTATTTTGCCTGTATTTTTAATCAGTGTAAAATAGCGTGAGTGTTTCTGGGAGCAAATGAGGAAGACAAACCTAAGGATAGTGTGAGGAGAGAGAATTGAAAGCATAGAAGAGAAACATAATCTGTCTTACTTGCTTTTATGTTGCACATTTTTGCTTAAGCTTGTTTATGCTTGGACCACTGTCTTAGTGATGTTTATTCAAGGAATCACAAGGTGAGTTTCAGGGAGTGTAAAGACTGGATTCCCTACAGTAGTCTTGAAACACCTTTCATTTAACTGCAGTTATCAGTTCTAGCTCACCCATAAAAATAACTAAATTCGTAAGACACAATAAGAAGAGGCTGAAGTGCACAGCAGTGGGGAGCATTGCTTCAAAGCCATGAGAAAATGGATTCCAATCAGTATAATTCTTCACACAGCCTTCTGCCAGGGCTGCTGTATATCCTGCAGCCAGGCTTTCCGACTGCCTCTGCTACTTGAGATGCAGGCAGTCATGCTTTGGCACATCTTTCTGCTCCTGTTCTTCCACAACTCAAATGTCTTTTTCATACCAATGTCAGTTCTTTTGATGGTCCTGTAAAAAACCGGCTGTGAAATACACGTATTGTAAGTTCTTTGGAACAGGAAATAGCTCTGTTTAATTCAGTTTCTAGAGTTTATTGACAAGAAATCACTAACCTATCTTGCATTACAATAGAAATGATAAGCGCTTCTAATAAATGGAAAGGCATTTGTTCTACGGATGCCAAACCTGCTTCTGCATGTCCCAAACAGATGGGTTCACAAATCAGTTGGCTGCAGTTTCAGAGGAATGCTGGAAGTTTGTCTGATAGAGAGCTGGTGTAAAGCCCAGATCTGTCACAGGAGTGCCCCAAGGAGTTGCTGTGTAGCAGTCCCCACTTTGCCTGCTGTGATCAGTGGGCCAGAAACAAGGAGCAAATGGGATGGGAACCATCGTGGGCTGCTCATCCCCTTCTGCTGTTACCAGGGATCATATGCTTTAGATTATTGCATGAGAGAGGAAGTGGTGCTCATTACTGACTCAGTGCCAACTGTATGTTTACTAACTGTTCGGAGTGTAGCTGTATTAGGAAATACATTTTTATTTGTGGTGTCGTTTTATCACATGCAGTAATTTGGTTTCACGTGGTATGTCACCCAGGGGGTTAGTTATACATAAAGAGAGAGATGTAAAGCTCAATCTCTCTTATCATGAGTTAATGAAATTAAACCATAGCAAATAAATTGATGTAATTTGCTGGCACACATTAATTTCCATATCTGGGTTGCTAAAGATTAGAGCCCACTAACATGTACAGTTAAAAAGTGATTAAATACTGCATTTTTGGATGGCCTAGGAGGACATACAAGTAATTAGGCAGAGCCTTGAATTACTTTTGAAGTATTTTGGGAAAACTACTACAATATACGCAGTGTAATTTTGTATTCCTTACAAAATTCAATTCAATTCAATTGTTGCTTCCAGATTTGTTGTAACTTTGGAACCTACACCAATAGTTCACCAATAATTCATATCAAAGAAACTATTATGTCTTATTCCTTCAGCAGCCATCTGTGTCACGTGCTAAGCTGTTCCTCAGTTTTGCTTCTGTAACACAAGTGGCAATATCAGTAAATTTGCTGGGAAAAACACTCTGTGGCCATAGATTTGTTCACCCAAATAAATGGCCCTGCTTGAGGCAGGCAGCAGATGCTGTCATCTACAACACAGCAATCTTTTTCTCTTCTCCAACCCACACTGTTTGCAACTCTGAAAATTTTAAATATAAGTAGGTTAGATATATTGTAACATATATTGAAGCACCAGCTGCAGGTAACTATTAGTTGTTCTCTTCTTTCCTTTTGCTTCTCCTGGTCCACACTCTTCCCTGCACTCAGAATGTGTCTATGCTACACTCTGGAGGATGGTTATTTATTTGTCTATTTTGGTAGGGATTTGATGCCATTGAATAATCCACATAGCACATTGTCATAGCTTTGCAATGGTCAGGATAAGCTGGACTTTTGCATCAATTCCTGTGGCTTTCCTTTGCAAGTACATATGGTCTGTCCTGACCCAACTGCTGGAATTTTAAATATTGCATGAATAGGATGTCAAATCTTGAATGACCATGGTTGTAGAATATTGGCCACCACTGAAAGAAGTAATTAGTGGTGTCTGTTTCTGACTGCAGGCTCCTTTCCTTTTTTAAATAAACTTCTCAACCTGCACTGAAAGTACCACACTGGCTGATTTTCCAAATATTAATAAAACTGCAGAGAAAAAGATATGCTTTTATTCTATTAGCTTTCTCTATTTTTTTTTATTTTTTTCTGTTTCTTCATAGCAGAAACAAAATTGGAATTTTCTTTTCAGTGACACAAATCTGCCAATGCAATAAAAATTCTACTTTCACTGTCAGCAAAGGTATGGTGCCCCACCCCCCCCATCCCCCTCAACATGGCTGTGCCCTCGATTGATTGTATGTTTTGGAATATCTGTTGCCTGGTTAGACCAGATGCTTGTTTGTTCCTTTCTGGCATCTGTAAGCCTTTAGGAAACTCTCTTAGCTGTTTCCAGCTGGAAAGTTATTTGCAAACCAGCACTTGTGTATGGCTTCTTTCTTGTATTTATCTAATGCCTAGGATTGGAGGACTGGGATGAATGCATTTTAGTACACTCAAAAAAGTTGGTAGCTGAACTGGGCACTGGGGAAGGCTACAGGGGTGGCTTCTGTGGGAAGCTGCCAGAAGCTTTCCCCATGTCCAGGAGAGCCAGCACCACTCAGCTCCAAGATGGACCTGCTGCTGGCCACGGCCAAGGCCATCAGTGCTGTGATTTAAGAAAAGGGAAAAACCCTCAGCAACCGCAGCTGGAATGAAGAGTGAGAATATGCGAGAGAAACAACTCTACAGTCTCCAAGGTCATTGAAGGACTCACATTTATATGTTCACACACACACACACACATATATATATATATATATATATAAATGCACAAAACCACACAGAATATTGGTTAGGAAGGAAACTAATAATTATTTTTTGTTAATTTTTCCACCTATAAATTTTTTGTTAACATAGACATCAAAATGATGGAGTGCAGATAAAATTCAAATGATGAAAATTTTAATGTGCTGTTAAGTAAACATTTCTTCACATTTTTGTACACATTTGTGCAAAGATCAGACCTAAGATGCAGATGCAATTAAACAGAGTTTGTCCTCTAGTGATAACAATTAGCAAGTGTGTTTCAATGGTAGAAAAAAAAGGATTTTCATTGGAGTAAATCACTGAAAATACTTTTGAGCTGAAGAAAGAAAAAATATTTTGGAAAAATACAATTACTGAATTACAGAAATACTTTCTTTAATCCTTCTTTCCTACCTTAATTAGTATCTAGGCTGTGCCCTTTTAAAATGTGTAGCAGACAATACAATGCTTTTGTGCTCGTCACCATGTGTTAATTGTACAGATTTATTTAGGACTGTGTGTGGCTTAGGCTATTCATCCATTAATTTTCAAAAGCATTCATGTTCTTTCATGTGCTTTACTTCTTACCCTTTGACAAAGACCTGTCAAGTTCAGGTTTATATCTGAGTGCCTCGGAGCAACTTGTGTGTTTTATCTTTACAAATGGTAGGTTAGGAAAAAAAATCTCCGCTTGGATGACGTGAGATGGCCTATGCGCCTTGTCAACACACACACGAGAGTCTGTTGCTGTAGACCCACCTTTCAAACTGTGCACAACAGAAGAGTAATGAGTTGTATTAGTGAGACTTTGATTAATATTCTTGCTCACTAGCAAGTCTAAATAAATATGGAGCTGCATTAAGCTTTCTGGTTCAAACAGATAAGCTATGGCATGTACATCTAGGGAGCTAACAACAGCAGCAGTATGCTGCAATACAGAGAAAATCAGAAATTTTTAGCGGTGGTCAACCCTGACTCCATGTGTAATTATTAAAAAAAAAATGCATTATCACTGGATTGTCAAATTTTCAGCTGCTGATAAATTGTTAAAATTACTTCGTTTTGGTAGCATGGAGATCACACCTGGCTAATTAGAGCCTCCAACTCCTGCATTTATGGTCAGACACCATCATATCTCTCCTCACATATGTTATTCAGTTTAAAATACTCTTTCATAAAATTACAGGGATTTGCTCTTTTAGTCCATTTTATGCCTGATTAGGGCAGAAGAGGGGCTGGTGTTGTTTCATCATCACATATGAACAGGTCAAACATGAGAACCTGTGCCTTTTCTTTATCCAGATTGCCTCTTGTGCTCAGCTCCAGACCTTAGGAATTCACCATCAACTACAAATATGTTTCATACACTACACCACACCCACTGTTAATGTGGACACAAGGTTATCTCAAGCCCATTTTTTCACCATCTAGAATAATGTTTCATAATTTATTCCAGGCATGTGAGAATATTGAAAAAAAATGTGACCTCTATTTAGTATACTACCATTATTTATGCATAGGGCCCTTAAAGAAAATATTTAAGCAAAGTAAAAGACAAAATGGACTTACTGGTTTATGACAAAGCTATTTCATATATTAAACTTGTGAAGTATTAGCATCAATGTGATACTAAGAGCAAGTAAGCTTTTAAAAGTGAGCTGTGTTTGAGTTAGAATTTTTTTTCTGCCCATCGTGTATAATGGGGGAAAAATGGCAAAATACATTTATCTGTATACGTTTTAATGGCACAGTTCCTTAATGAAAAACTATGAAGAAAGGAAGCTGCTTGGTGCAGAGATTAGGAATTTACCCCCTATTTTATGTCAGAATAGAAGACATGAATATTTCAAATACTTAATAAGGAATGATAAACAGTTCATTCAGCCCTGAGTCATCCATCAAAGAGAAGTGCATATTTATACATCCCTGCCAAGCACAGATATTTTAGGCAGCACCTGGGAAAACTTGACTGGTAAAACTGCTTCAGGGTGAAGTCTTGTCTTTGATATGATTTTGCTTCCAGACCTCAAACTCAGATCTTGATTTTACCTGCTGAGCAGCAGGTCAGCTCATCCAGCCTTGGTCCACCCTGCCCATTTCTTGCCTCAGATTCTCTTATTGTTGTATAAATTCTCCATTCTTGACCCCAGCCTGATCCAAATTGCACTCACATCTGTCTCTTTAGCCTTGGCATACATAGTCTGCTTTTTGATCCTCCCCTCAAATTCCAGGCAATTCTTGCTCTTTCCCTATCTGCCAGCTTTTCTGCCCTCTAGATCAGGTGGTCAATAGTATGGCATCTGGATTTGGCCTACATGGTACTGATTTCTATGTCCTTAAAGACTTCCTTGAAAAGATTTAAATCATGCATTTATAAAAACATTAGGTTTATGATTATTTAATTACATTAATATAAAAGGAAATAAAAGTTACAATAAAGAGGCCATTTACAGTGTCTCCAAATTATTTATCTCATGTATTTCTTTAATCAGTAAAGTATGGAATTGCTTTCCTCAAATTAGTGGGAGCAACATAGATTCCATCTCTTAAACTTGGACCTTGTTTCATATACATCTAGAAAGAGGCCAAATTTCAATATTTAGAAATTTTTCAATATTTCAAAGTTTGGGTAGTTTTCTGCAGAATGTTAGTGAGTGGACAGTCCTGAGATATGTTGAAAATTTCTGGTTTTAGGAAAGTCAAATGAGTTTAGACTGTTAAAAATGGGCTGGGATGCGTCCCTTGTGCCAAGAAGGAGGCAGGCTAATCTGTGATACACAATGACATAATCAGAATTTTAAGGGAAGAAAAATAACTTTTTTCTTTAGATATACACTAGGAAAGGCAACATTTTAATGAATAATTCTCTTGTGAAGACTTCTCCGGTATGTATATGATTACATATCATGTGAACCACTGCAAACAGACGCATCAAGAGATCAAGAAATAACAGACTTCTTTGGGAACAGAAATTCCAGAAAAAGATACAGAATAATTGTAGAAGGACCTGCTCTTTTTTATAACATTTTGTCAATTTATTTTAGATCTGGTCAGTGGGCGAATAATGAAAAGGAGAAGATGAGAGATTTCAGAGCTTCTTTTATACTGAGGTGGAGATTGCACTCCACTGGAGATGTCATTGAAGGTAAAGTGGTCCATTTTGCTTAAACCGAGCAAGTCATAGGACACATTTGCTCTCTCTTTCCTACATCTGCTACAGCAGTAAAAGATGCAAATCCCCTTAAAACCATGAGTATTGTCTGTAGCATACAATAAACAGGTGTGATATACTGTAAAATAAGGGTGGAAGGTATAGCATAACACATATAGAGTATCTCTGAATAAATTGTTTAAATATAATAAATTGGATGCTAATAATATTTTAGTTTGAAATCAAAAATCAATAAAAAAGAGAAGCAGAGTACAGCAGAGGTGAGACCTGCAGACTAAAGTACTTCTCTACATGAAGGTTTCTTTGCTTGTAACCCAGATATTGCCCAGAAAGGCCAATAATAAAAGGCTTTTGCATCTAACACAAAACATATTGTTCCTGTTACCTTATTTTATTTAGTCTGTGAATAACTGAATACCCCTAATACCCTAATACTGCTAATATTGCAATGATCTGGGATCTTAGCCACTATTAATGCTTGTCTATCTGTAACCATTGCAGCTGTGACACAAAGAAAAGAAAAAACAACACTTCTATTTGAAGAAATCATTTAATATATTTGAAAAGGATATACTTAGTAATTAATCTCATGTGAAATGAGTCTGATCTTTTTTTTTTTTTTTTGCGAGAGAAAGATTGGATTTTGAATAAGTTGAATGAATATTGCTAACTGAAATGTACTGAAACCTGCTTACCTAGGTGCTAATGTGAGAATTATTATGGTCTTGAAATGTTTTTTCACAGTGTGTTTCCGGGGATTTTATTTTTACTGGACCATAGAGTAATAAGTGCTGTGGCACTGCTGTACAGTGCAGTACCCTGATGTAATGCATACATTATCACAACCAGGATATCACAACCAGTGTCTGTGCCCTGACATAGCTGCAGGCATTTGCCATAATATTAGCAGGTACGCACAGATCAGAAAACAGGAAACACCTGGATTCTTCTCATATTGGAGATGAATTTATGATTCATGGATAAAGAAAGGTACCAGATTATATGGCATTCCTACTTTGGTGGGTTTTGCAGTCCTTCCTACTGCACCTGAAAGATGCTGCAGTGGGGACATCAGACTTGCACAACCACAAGCTGTGATGGGGTCTCCCATTTCTGAATTGTATACGGCACCCATGCCTTGAAACTGCTGAATCCTCTTGTTTCAAGTGCAGATTCCTCAGTTCTCTTGATTTAAATATATTTTAAAATTAATTTTTAAAGCATTTTAAAAGTTTCAACCTTGCTCCTTGGTCTAACCCTTTCAGTCTAACACCATAGCAAGTCCCCTGTCACCAATCTGACTCACACAGCACATTCACACAATGTGCCCTTATCCCAGCATATCTATCTATCTATCTATCTATCTATCTATCTATCTATCTATCTATCTATCTATCTATCTATCTATCTAATTATCTATCTACCCACTCTATCATTCTAGTCTAGTAGAAGCACTTGATTTTAATATCTTGAAATTGGAGTGAATGAGAATCTTCTTGAGCTTTGCATGGAAATCCAAGTTTGCTGGTGCTCAACATAAAATGTTTTGGCCTTTGTCATTGAAATGTCATTTACTAAGAAACTTGTTACTCTCCTGGTAACATTTGTGTTCTCACAAACTGAGAGTACTTATTTTATTGAACATCCTTGCTAATATGTACAAGCTGATAGTACTTTTTATTTTTCAAAATTCACATATGTCAGAAATTGCACCCCCCTCTCCTGACTAAGTAAACGTCAAATATTTCATCTGGAATGCAGTTTTACCAAGTGAGATTTGCTTCTTCTAACTGACAACGATAAACTGTTCATGCAAAACCAGAAGCAGTGTCTTCCATATTTTTTAAATGAATAGAATCTACATGCCCATAGTGAAATGAATTAAGCTTTTTACTTTATTGCCATTTGCCAAAGCTTTAGACAGAAATAGGTATTTGCTGAAGCAGCAGAAAATGTTGAGGTTGAGTTCTGATGTAGATTATATTGCATTTAGTGTGACACATACAAGTTGCAATATTGCTTTTTCATGTTAAATATACTCTGAAATTTCAGCATTACATTTGTTCCAACAGATTCTGAATGTTTAGGGCAAGACTTATATCCATATATGCTGATATTTATAAGTCTTACATGCTCAAAAGATTGAAGATATTTAGAGTCTGTTGGGGTAACTTAGAATTCAAAAGCTTTGTATTTCAGAGTATGTATTTGCCTGCTTACTTTCTCTGTCACCCATCTGAACATTTTCATGTATTCCACTTAGACCATCCTGTTGAAACTAGAAGGTTTACTATTTTTTTTTCTGAAACATAAAGGTTTTTAAGCAAATTGTTTTCCTTTAGATGCAACACAAATTGCATCAAAAGTACATTTTCTAAAAGAATAATAATCCCAAACCTGTGTTCAAGCACTGAAGTTCAGCACTGGGTTCTGTAACATCTGGTAAATGACTTATTTTGATATGATATTCTCTGACTAGAAAGAATAATCTGAAAGACATTCCTGTTCAGTGATTTATCAGATTCCAAATAAAGAGGAATCAGTGCTTCCCTGTGAGAAATACAGGATCAATGACAAAATGGATGGGAAAATGAATATGTTACTATTTGTGTCACATAAACAGTGTCAAGTATTCTCCGTATTTTTTTTCTCTGTGCAAATCACTTCCACTTTAGGTTCTGTTTCGTTTGTTTGGTTTTTTTCCTTGCTTCCTCAGACTGAAAAATAAGATTTTGTTTATAAATGCTTAGAAGGTGATTTAAAGTACTTTAACATTTAAAAGAAATTATCCACTTTATATATATTTTTTTCAAACTTTAGGTGGCTTCAAGAATCCAAAGTTACAAAAAATGAGGAGTCTATAAAATGCTGGTTTTCATTTTTACTTGGATATATACTTCTTGAACATATATATGATAAAAGCAACTGATGAACATAAGCTAAACTGCTTCCCTGGAGACATCTTCAGCTATTTGAACCCATCTAGTTAATTCAATATATGGTTCACCTGCAGGCTACCTGATATATATTGTTATTTTGGGTGCTAAGTCCTTGACAGGAATGGGGCAGGGGAGCGTGGTGTGTAAAATCTAACAGTAGGACTGTTATTTTTCAAAACATGATGCCTTAGGTTAGATGCATCACTCATCAGTATTTAGATATGAAAGAGGTCTATTTCTCAGAAATGAAGGCATATTGTTCATTAATATCTGGGAACTAAGTTCTTCTGAAAATCCTCTGCTGCTTTATCGAGGTGTTAAAGTAAAGATTTATCCTTTTAATGTTATATATGTATGTAAATGTGAAGCATCTCATTTACAAAAATCATCACCACAACAGGCTGTAATTGGCTTTCAGCCCCAGTTCAAGTATACAGGATTGAATGCTTGTTCTTAGCAGTAGTTAATTTTCTTTCCAGATGAAAAATGAAGACATTTTAGATACTGGCAGGATTTTGCTACCTCATTCTGCCTATAATCCTTTTGCAGAGGTGCTTGCATGAAATGAAATTTTTTAATATTAATTTCAAAAGTGAAAATAAATTTGTTTATTGAGTGGCAAAACCAGTCTGTTATTCTCCAGTACATTCTTTGATCCAAGAAGAAACTTTCAAACCTCTAATCCTCAGTTTTGGAAATCTTTTACTGAGACTAAGTCCAACTTAATTTTTTTATCACCGTAAGACTGATGAATGATAAATCAGGCTCATTATTCAGAACTTGTTTATTTTCTTTTCAGTTTCGTTTTTTTTTTCCCTTTGATTCCCGTCTCTATTTTTGCCTTCTCCAATTCCAACAGTTTAGGTGGATGGTTGGTACAACAACATGGTTTACATTGAACACAGCAGTCAGTCAGTGCGCTCATTTGAAGATCTGTGTAATGAAGAGCTGGGAATTCTTTCACCACTAAGCCCACCCCCAAGCTATTCACTAACTAGAAAAATACAGTCAAAATTCATGTGTTCTTAGTGCTCATTGTGTTGAAAATACTGCTACAACATCATATAAACTGCAAAACTGACTAAGCTGAAACGCTGTAGCATGAGATGCTTTATATTCAGTTCAGTGCCTTCTTACAAGATTTCTAATACATTTAAAGAGATAATAGCCAATGAAATATCTTGCAACATTAATACCCCATTATTGAACTTGTATTAAAACTAATCCAAATGCTTGCTACCTGGTACCTTTGAAGAGAAGTGATTTTTCAAATGAGGAACACAAGGAGAAATTAAAAACAGAGTTTATGGGCAATAAATACATTTGTTGGCTATCAACTCAAATATTTTCCTTGTAATTATGTGTCTTGGTTGCTGTAAAGAGCAGGAATTTTCATGGAAATTGTTAGCCCCCTTAAAATATTTCACTATTTTGTTGATCTCACTTATACTATCAGGATCAGTAAACATTCTTTGACCTGGAGGTCAGTGTAGGAATACTAATCTAATGACTTCTCTAAAGATGAATAACATTTTGCATCAGGTAATCAGATTGTTCCTTTTGGAAATAAGTGGTTACAAAAGGAAATTTATAATCATGGATAAGTAAAAAGGTCAGATTTTCTGTAATTCTTCATATTTGCAGTCAAATATGTGCTGCAGGTGCTAATTACATTTTTCTACCATGTTAAAGAAGCTATACAGCAAGTTTTTTTAATTATACGGCATATATTTAACAAGTAAAAAATTTCCCTCACATCCATCTGAAATTAATTTACAACTGTGAACCAGGATTATTTATTAAATGTATTTTATTGCTTCCACATCTCTCATTTTCATAAACTGCCATATTATTTTGTCTAAAAGACTGCTCAAGACTTTATTAAAATTTCATTAGTATGAATAATCCAAACAAACAAATGGAGCAAAATAAAAAAAACTCACAAAAATAAAACTCCCACCAATATAAAACTTCCTTTTAAGCTCAGACTTAGTTTCATATAAGACTTCCTCATTATTGCTCAGTAAATATCATAGACTTACAGGAGCATTATTTTACTTCCATTCAAAAGCTGCAGTTGTTATTTTTTACCATTTTTGCACAAATGTGGTTTCTTTTCTTATATAAAATATTTTTCACTTGAGTTGTATTCTTTAATTTTGAGCAGAGAAATAAGCCTGAATTCATTTATTTTTAAGCTCACAACAGCTGATCTGACCTTCTAACCATAAACATTGTTTCAACAACCAGAGGAAAAAAGTCATGTGAGAAGATTAGTACACAATGGAGAAGTTTCCAATCAACCAATATGTGTTAGAAGTTCTGGTATGTTACAAAATTTCAAATAGGTACCCATATAAGATTTAACACATTTTTTAATGCTCTTTCTTCACATAGGAAATATGTGCAGACATAAACCTCTTTTATGCTATGGGATGCAGCATAGAATTGATTTTTAGATCCATAAAGAATTTGTGGATTCACAATGATAAAAATCGTCTTTTGATTTGTAAACAGAGGACCAGTTGATCAAGGAATTATTGTAAGCAATAAATACAGAATTCTGCAATTTCATTTTGAAAGATACATATTAAATGTTATATCTATTTCTCCCAATTCTGGTGATAAATTCTCCATTTAATTATTGGGGTTTTTGCCAAGATTTTAATGTCTGTGGTTCCCTAAAGAATGTTCTTGCAAAATAAATATTTCTTTGCTGCCATAAAAATTTCCCAACTTCTTAAATTTCTTTACAACTGCTACATAATCAAGAATAAAAAAAAAAAAACCAAAAAAAAGAAAACTAAAAAAAACAAAAGAACGCAAACCCTGGGCTTAATAATTCAGCAAACAACTTTTATGTATGTTCTCTTAAATTCAGTGTGTAAAGAAATAAGAGGTAAAGTTTCCAGAGATTTTGAGTGATCCCACTGTGATGCCACAGTGGTCCTTCTTCCTGTGCAGTACCCTGTTTAACATTGTTTACACACACTTAGTCTAGAAATGGTTTATGTTTGTGACATTTCTGAAAATTTAAGAGATTCTGTTACTTAGCTGCACTGCAACTGGATGGAATAGTATAAATCTCTGTTGTCACTTTGTGTTTCAGTTCCCTAATCCTTTCAGTGCCACTGGAATAATTTCAGGATTCTTTTTCAAGATTGCATGTCAGTTGGCTTCAGAGAGCAATGCCCACTGCAATTTAGAGCACTGCTTTGCTCAGTGCATCTCTAGTTAAAGGAAACTGCATAACCGAATAAATACTTTTGCTGCTCACATGAAAATATATTTCTTAACTTTTCACAGCCAAAGAGCGATTTCCTTTTCTCCCCTGCAGCCACCACATCTCCAGCAGTGCCATGAGACCACATGGCCCTGCCCCACAGCATGTAATTATCTGTAGAAGCCAGAAAGATCCAGCTGTGAAAGGTATTCTGCTACAGGTAGCATATGGCTCTGCAGGGTGTCCCATCTGCCACGGCCTCAGCAACTGCAGAGGGTCTCATGAAAGGCTTCCAAGTGACTCGGTGGCTTTGAGACAGCATTCCCCTTTCTCGGGTCCACTCACCCTGTTTTCTGGTTCCATACAGCTTTGATTCCAAGTGCTCTGTGTTCTCATGTTGTGTTCAGCAGCAGTAAAGCAGGCACTTAGAAAATGACTACGATATTTATTCTGAATCCCTTGAAACTCTGCTTTAAAATTTGCATCTTTCTCCTTTGCATTTTATACTTTTTGACAAAAACAAATTCATATGCATATTGATAAGGAAATTGAATGACCTCATTATTATTAAATTATCTCATTACCTGGGAGATAATTGGACAGTCTTGTCAGTGTAAGACCGTTTCCAGCTTTTGCCTGTATTCCTGTGTGGGGGTGGAGACTGAAGAAGAGGTGACTAAGTTTACCTGGGCCTTCTATTCCTATGAAAAATGGAATTTTTAGGCTAGAAATTGTGTTTTCGGGGCAGTTTTCTTTTGCTCAGTTCTTGTTCAAGGTAAGGACTCAGGCCATGGCACGGACACATCAGTAGTATAACTGAGAGACAACTTTTCTTCTTTTCCCTTCTGAAACACTTTTCATGCCTTTTTTCAAGAATCTTTGGGGTTGTTTTTCACACAGGTGTTAGTGTACTGTTTCATCAGTAGCCCATCTTATAAATGACACCATGAATAATTATGAAAAAAACTGTTTTTATCCTCTCCTTTTCCAGTACTGAAGCAGAGTTTTCTGGTTTGGGAAGCTAAGGTGCATGGTTTTATATCCCCAGCGCCTGTTACTGAAGAAGCTAAACAGGACTGCATCGACTGTCTGAAGAACAAACTGGCCAGTGTTCAAAGCCATCCTTCATTCCTTGGCAGAGCCAGAGACCTGCAAGGCAAAGACAAGGGATTCAGGGAATTTCTCAGATCTTTCAGTTGTCTCTTTCTCTCTTTATTTTTCTTCCTTGTATTTGTTGTATTCTGGTGGGGGTTTGTTTGCATTTCATTGTTTAGCACATTTACAAAAAATGTCTTCTCATTTCCCACTGTGCTGGCTGAGTTACAGCTTGATTTCCTTTAGAAGTATTCTCTCAGGGGAGAGAATAATTCTGCCTTTTTAAACTAATTTTAGCCCTATTTGTCTGCAATATTTTATTCTTTGGAGTTGAATTGACTTATGCTGAGACAGAAATTGGCTTAGGATTTTTCAAGGTACAAAGCTATATTTAATATCTTTCAAAATTCTGTGAACATTTTAAAGATGTCACATCATAATGTGCAATTGAAACGCAATAAACTGCATTAATGCAGCTTTATTTTGAGTGTAGAACACTTTTTAATATTTGTTTTGAAGAGAGCAATGGCAGGACACTAAAATTACAGGGCAGTCAGCAATATTATGTAATTTCTGCTTGTAGTTGCTTGACCATTTAATATCATATTTATAAAGAGTATATGTTGAATTGTAAACACCACCAAATTACAGGTTTAATAAAATTACTATTTCCATCCCTGCTGAACAGATATGTTTTTCAAAGTTAAACCAACACTATGGCTAGGATGAATACTTTCAAGCTCTTTAAAGTTTATTATTGTCTCTGGCAAGAAACAAAATATTGAAAATAATGTTTTAAATTGTCCCTTAAAGCAGGACATAAAAACTTGTATCTGTAAATGTAATCTGCTAGCACTGAATATTTTCAGTGTAATAAACCTAAACACATCTCTGCTCTGAATGCTTTTTTGCTTGAACAGAAATATATGGCTTTTTTAAGTGGATGAATTTTGTTGGAGTAAATACACTAGACTCTATTTCCTCTGACGCTGCGTACACTTCTGGGTTTTTCACCTTTTATGAGGATTGACTCACCCAGTTAAGTAAGGTAAAAGCCTTCTGAGACAGACTTCCTCTCTTCCCACTTTATTCGATGGCCCAGGTCAGTAAAGTACCTTTCCAAAGCCATTTGCAGTAGGCTTCTCCTCCTCTATTAAATTTAAAGCATACCTAGTTAGATACTGTTTCTCCACGCAGATCTCATGCCAATAAAATTTTTTTTTTTTTTGAGATCTTTGTTGGAGACAAATCAATCCTCCATGTGGGGAGACAACTGCAGGTGTCTCCAACCCTGGAGAAGCGGGGAGAGAGAGAAGGAGGGAGGGAGAGAGGGAGTGAAGAAGGTAGAACAGGAGTTTACAGTACCCATTTACAGTACTGTGTGCAAGGCAGTGTGGAGTCAGAAGGACGAGGGCTGTGCAGATTCTATGGCTTGAGAACATTCTTGTGAGTCCTCACAAGAGAAAAGGCTTAGAGGAAAGAGCTAGAAAATCTGCAAAAATATGTTCCTCTGTCACACTAGGTGTTGTGCATGCCAGGGAGGAATCTAAGATTTTGGGAGAAGTATGTTTATACAGATGTTGAATATATGGTCAATAAATCTCTTTGTCCTACACACCATTTCAAGAAATTTTGATTTCCGCAGCTGCAGGATACAGGGGTGGATATACCAGCTAAACCATCAATATGCAATCAATGCAGCTCTACTCCATAAGCTTTACTGCAGCCCTCGGCTACACTACCAGCTGCTGCCATGCTAATCCTTTCCACACAGTTACTTTTTCCCATGGCTATGGATGTTATTGGACTATTGTTCATATCAGTATCTAATCTAGGCAGTTTCTCAGCTCACACACTGATGCTGAGAGAACTCTCATTGCCCTGCAGAGTAACATATAGTGCACACACAGAGATTTACACATCTTTTTAATGCTCATCCATAAGTTATCTCTGACGTTTAATTTTAAAAGGCTCAGCTACATATATAATTGAAAGTAATACTCACTGAACAGTCATGTACTCCATGATCCTAAGATGCTGCAAGGAGTCTATATGCAGGATTGCTTTCTCTGAGCTGAATCTTTTGCTTCTTCTCCTGCTTAGCTCTTCAGAGCTCACATATTATTGCAGATGAGTTATTTCTCATTCTCTGTTGATTCCAGGTAGTATAGTTACCCTGTTGTGGTAACTACATTACCTTTATCCTTACTATCATCTTCCAACTTAGCAGGTACTTCTCTTTGGCTTTCACCTCCACTGCCTTGAGTTTTTTCAGCCTGTGTAGTAAACTTTTCTGGATTTAAAAGGGCCAAATAGCAAGCAGAAGATCCCAGCATTACTCACAATGCTGTGCAGAGAATTAGCTCTTACAAAGCACAATTAAAGTTATGCTTTGTGTGAGCTTCATAAGGTTTTGGCTGAGATAGAGTTAATTTACTTCACAGGGACTAGTATAGGACTGTGTCTGGATTTGTGCTGGAAAAAGTGTTGATAATATAGAGATGTTTTTGTTATTGCTAAGAGATATTTGCCGAGCATCAGGGGCTTTTCTGCATCTTGTATCACCCCTCCAATGAGAAGGCTGTGGGTGCACAAGAAGCTGAGAAGGAACATATCTGGGACAGCCAATCTCAACTGACCAAACAGACATTCCAGACCAAATGGCATCATGCTGAGCATGTAAAGCAGAGGGGAGAAGAAAAAATTGGGGGAACTTTTGGAGAGATGACATTTTTCTTCCAAAGCAAATGTTATGCATGACAGAGTCCTGCTTTCCTAGATATGGCTGAACACCTGCTCAGGAGAAGCTTTGTTTTGCTTTGCTTGCATGCACAGCTCTTGTTTTCTCTATTAAACTGTCATTATGTCAACCAATTAATTTTTTTTTACTGTAACTCTTCCAATTCTCTCCCCTGTCCTGATGGTGAGGGAGTGAGCAGCTGTGTGGTACTTAGTTGCTGGTTGGGGTTAAACCTCAACAGAGATAAAACCAGGGAAGGATAGAGGGTAAGGAAATACAGCCAAATAATTAAACAGTTGTTTTCTAGAATGATTGTAGAACAGATTGTCTTCAGGCACTGCAAGATGAAAATAATTTATATGAGGTCTGAAAGAAAACGGTCTACATGTGAAGCAAAATACAATGGAACATGGCACATTAGTAAATATGAATGAAATGTTAAAACCTGGCAAAAAATATGAATAGACTTTAATGAACATTATAGATATCAAGAAAAACTCTTGTGGTTTTTAAAGTTAAAAATACATGGTCCCACTGCAGGCTTATGTCTTGTTGTGTATCAGTTTCATTCTTGGTTGTTATTTCTCACTTCCCTCTGCCCCTGTTTAAATAATTTTACACTCATTAGTTAATGTTGAACAAATTTTATACAGCAATAATATTTCCCAAATATATGTTAGTCATATGTGTTTCCTGAAATAGATCTATAGGTACAAATTGGATGCTTTCATTTACTCATCTAAAAGCTTTTGAAAATACAAAAAGTGTTGGAGTGAAAATTAATACCATTGTGAGTACTGGAGAGTACACAGAGGACAAAGGGAGAGAACTTTTAAATACTCTAATTATGGAAGAATCTTCAGCAGGGTCTACCAAAAAGTTGTAAGGCACAATTGAATAAAATCAGGATTATTAAAAAATTCCACATTGAGACAAGATTGTCAAAGAGAGTGAAAGATAAAAGAGATTAAGGGTACTGTTGCATCAGTGGAAATAAGGTGAGATGATATCAAGATTCTTAGCAATCAACCACAGGGGGAAAATAATTTCAAAAAGCTCAAGATATAAACCCAAAGAAATAAAAAAGAAAGATTCTGGCATTGCTAAAGTGATTGCATTAGAAATTAATTTTTATTAATAATAAAGCTGCAGCCAGTAAGAAAAACCAAGTTATTTGAAAGATGACTAAAGATTGGAGCTGTGAGCTTCAGTTTTAAGTCATGGAAATAGACAGCTATAAATGGACTATAGAAGTCCTAAAGGTGAGAGGCATTCCCAAGAGGCACAGGGGGAAATATTAGGACAGTATCACCACAATATGGGTGGATAAATTATGGGCACAGCAGTTGACTAACATATCCTGAAATTTGTGATCTAACAAGTGTCTTCCATAATGTCATTATAGAGTCTATGAATGATATTTTCATTACATTAAATTTCATAAAAACAACTTTAAGGGTTTTATAAATATATTTGACCATTAGCAATTCACAAGAATTTTTAAAAAATAAATTTTTTATTAAGACACTTTTTTTTTCAGCTGCTAAGTTTCACAAGCACAGAGCCACTATTTAATGTAGAAAATGGCATCTCTTCACTTGGTAGTGCTGAAGAAGAAGTTCAAATGCATGTGAGCAGAGCACAGCCAGCTTAAAACAACACACAGAGAGAAAGACAGCAAGGAAACAAGGCTGGTCTTTGATTTACAAATGCTTCTCAGCAATGAATTCGTTTCAGGAACGAGAGGCAATCTCTTCTGGAGAAACAAATAAGCAAAAAGCAAAACAGAATAAAGAGCCAGAATGTAAACTAAACACTTGTCTGGCTCAGAGCCTCCAGTTTGATGTCTTGGGTTATAAATAATCAAGTGCACTTGTATTATCCATGTTGTAGAGCACTAGTATTCATGAATACTTAAAAATCCTCTGACAACTGGTAATGTTTCATCAACCATAAAGTACAAAAGGAGAATTAGTGCTGTTTTTCCATCACCCTTTGTGGGCAAAAAGATCAAAGAGGAGATTTCCATATTGGCAAAGACCTTGTCAGTTTTTTTCTCTGCTTATACATAAAGATGTGTTTCTGCAATATGACAATGAAGACTGGCAGATGTTAAAATGAAAGTCACCCCCTACATAAATTGAGCAACTTCAGGAGATGAAGTCTTTCGTGAGTGTTTTATAAAAGGATTTATTCTTCTTTCATGTTTATTTAATTATTTTATACCAAGAACTGGACAAGTCATTTTTTCTGTGAAATTTGCTTCTGGCATATCTGAACTTTCCTTTTTAACTTAAGAACAGGAAATTGCTATCTCTATCACAGAACACGGCTTCCCAGAATTTTTATGTTTAACATAATTACATCACTAATTTAATGACAATATCCAGTGAGTAAAATTGCAACTGTATTGCAATGTGATGTTATGTTCTATGCTCTATATACTATTATATTGTATACTAAAATTTTAAATGCACATTTTTCAACAGGAGGGACTCCCTTATTGGAACAAAGATCTATGTGAAACATTTCGGAGAAGGTCTTTGCCATTGAAACTGCAGAAGAGTGTCAGCAAATTGTGAAAATTTTCCATTTACTCTTAAATGTCCATCTTTGAATAAAATCGTGTCTTAAAACCACAGTTCTGCGTATGATTATACTGCACATCTAAAGTATCACACAATATAATTTCTATCCTAAACAAATTCTGTGCACATATTTCTTTAAATTAGATTCTCTGAATTATTTGTAGTGATTATTCTGAAAACGGGGAAATATAAAATTGTAGGCACTGTGCCTTTTCTGCTGTTTTATAATCATTTTCTCTCCTACCAGCCTGTGCACTTCCTTCAGACATTGTCTCAAAATATGCACATACCAATGCATTCATGCCTGAAAGAATCTAATGGAAAAAGTGACCTTCACTTTTCCTTTGTAACAGTCCAGAGGTGAATGCAGCCTGAAGTGATACCTGTCCCCATCCCAATTTTGCATCTGTGGCTCTGGCTAAGAGCAGCTCTCGGTGAAGCCATTTCTGTGGGGTACTTGTGGGCTGGATGTGACAGTCTGGGGTGCTGTAGGCATGCCTCATGTCCACAGCTTGCCTGAGCCTATGTAGACCCCGTGGTCCTGGCAGGGAAAGCTGGCAACTCTGGAACTTGCGTCACTCTCCAAAACTGAGGATTCACTCTGCCTGAAACAGAACTGTGGCAGGAACTATGAGCAATTCTTTGAACAGTGCCTCGGTGAAAATGAAGGCAGACACGCCATAAAACAGGGTTAGATACTGCATTAGAGTTTTTTGTGAAAGCAGACAGATGAGTATCTGTTACATCTCATATTTAACATTTACGTGATGAGTTTAATTAATACTATAGCCTCTTTTTGTGGGACCATTTTGCTCTGGATAGCATTTATTTTCATCTCTCCTATGAAGAAAAGGCAGTAAAATGAAAATGAATGTTCAGTCTTTTCAGGTCTGTAACTTAAAAGGAATACAATGTAGTCAAAGACCACTGAAAGGTGTAGTGCTAAAAATCAGAATGGTAACAGGTAGAACTTGTTCCTCATATTTTAGCCATATAAAGAATATTCACTACTGGCAGTATGTGGTCACTTCTGAGCAATTTTCAAAATAATTTTTTGCTGCATAATATATTCAGAAATGCTTTTTTCTTGATTTTTGAAGGATGAACTGAAGAATGGCCCCCATTTTCCCCCCCACTGAAACAATCAGCATGATTTGAGGCAGTTGGAAAGCTGAGGAGAAATCAGCAAAAGTAACACCTGCATTTTTGCCAAACAAAATTCCTGGAAGACATTTCATGTATAAACAGGTAGATCTAGCTTTCTCTCTTTTTAAGGACTGTTTTGACACATCAGCATTCTTAATGCTAAAAGTTGATATCCCAAAGTTTATTCATTTTAGTTACCCATATATGACTGTGCTGGAGTGCATAATAAAAAGATTATTTTATAGAAGAGGAGATAATTAAAAAATCTTTAGATTTGCTGAGTTGTAAGAAGATGATACTGTTGAAAATAAAATACTTAAACATTCACCTATAAATGAAAAAATCTGTTAAGATACCATTGATTTTGCTGTACAGCAGTTGTAAAAGGCATTAAAATTCCCTGGTGCATCTAAAATATTTGGCAAAATGTATGACAATGTTTAAGGTCATAGTCCACAAGCTAGCAATATAACCTTCAGGAAGTCTGAAAGTTTTTGATCCAAAACTTCACGAAGCCCATCCATTTCTTGACCTATTCCCTTAGCTCCGGAGTTTACTGATGGAACCAAATAATAGAGGCTGTAGAACTTTAGTCCTACTGCTATACAAAAAGATTTCCCAGGGGTTTTCATGTGTTTCCTGAAAATAATTCTAAATCATTTTCATGTATTTTTTTCAAGATACAAATCTCATCAGGGAAAAGGTCTGTTCACTTGCTGTCTGTTCATTTTAAATAAGAGAATGAAAACAGTTTTTCAGTCAAATGGAATAAAAAATAAACTCCTTATAGCCAGGACAACTGGCTTTACAGGGTATGTTAAAAACTCAATAATTTCAACATAACTTTTACAATGCTTTTTTTTTGTAATTTTAGCCTTTCTTTCACCAGAATATTCATTTTTCTGCCAATTTACCTATATAGTCCTTGAGGGCATTACAGTCTCTCAAGATTTAGTGATTTAATGTATTTGATTTCTTGTATGTTCTTAGTATTTCTGCTAAAATGTAGCTATTTCACTGGAAAGGGCCTAGCAAGCCCATTACAATGTTTTACTTAACTAAAGACCAAATACCATGAGGCTGGAGAAGAACCTTGTGTATAAGTCATCTGGGCCATAATTATCTTTTTAGTTAAGGAATATTGTCACATGCAAGGAAAAGAAAATGTGTTAGTAAGTACAAATAAACAAAAACAAACCTGGCACTTGGAAGGTTTGACTATTTTAGCTGGAGGAAAGACTCCTTGGTTTCCCAGATGTAACTCCTATACTGTTGAAGAACAAGCAAAATTCCCCTTAAGCCTTGGGGCATGCTTCAAAACAGTTATTTGGTGTTTTCAGCTGTTCTAATTTTTGTTTACACAAATTAAGCCTCTTGAAAGGACTTGATTTTCAAAATACATTTTCTCAGTAATTTTGGTAAAATTCAGTTCAAAGGAGGAGTTTTCAGTTGGACATCCAGAAATGAGGCGGCCACTACTTACAATGAGTTCGTCATCCCTTGGCCGGGAAACTGCTATTCATTTGCATTAATATCTCACTAACCTTAGCAAAAAAAAAAAAAAATCTTCTTACTTCAATAAAACAATGTAATATTTTCAAAAAGAATGAAGAATAGATCAGTTCCAAATATTATTCTTGCTTCATCCTCAGTATTTCACAGTACATGTGCTGAAATTGTCCCCTCACAGTTTCATTTGATTTAGTCCCATTTAATGCTTCCCTGTCAACTAAGGTTTTCCCCTTCATACATGCTCTAGTGTTCTCTACTCTGTAAGATTTCTTGATGGGTGTTTTTCCTTCTATTTTGCTTTAAAGATTTCACATGTACAGCTTAAACCCCCAAATCCACAAATACTATTTTAATTTACACAATTTCTCCAGCTCCGAGCTCCCAAAATGGGAAAAAAAGTGAACCTGTTGGAGTGAGTGCCGAGGAAGCCACAAAAATGATCAGAGGGGTGGAGCACCTCTCCTATGAGGACAGGCTGAGAGAGCTGGTGTTGTTCAACGTGGAGAAGAGAAGCTTCAGGCAGACCTTACAGAACCTTCCAGTACTCAAAGAGGGCTCATAAGAAAGTTGGAGAGGGGATTTTTACAAAGGCATGTACTGATAGTACAAGGGGAAATTGCTTTAAACTAAAAGAGGAAAGGCTTAGATTAGATATTAGGAAAAAAATTATTCACTGTGAGGGTGGTGAGGCAGTGGAACAGATTGTGCAGAGAAGCTGTGGATGCCCAGTCCCTGGAAGTGTTTAAGAGCAGATTGGATGGGGCTTTGAGCAACCTGGTCTGGAGGAAGCTGTCCTTGCCAGCAGGGCAATCCAGATGCAGGGGATTGGAACTGGATGATGTTGAAGGTCCCTTCCAACTCATGCCAATCTAATGATTATTTGCCCAGAAAAAAATAGAAATTAGTTTTCTCCCTTGTGACAACTGAGAGGAGATTAAGTTGCTCTCACCTGTAGCTAACACATGGTGAGAGAGAAGCAGCTTTTAGGCTGTTTATACACAGCTGGGACCAAGAGATGACTGTCCAGCATGTCTAAGAAAGGAGTCGGTCAGCAAGGAGCTGCGATGCTCCTCCCGTGGGGCTGATGAAGGATGGAGGCAGTTCAGTGTCCTGTGGTCACTCATTTCCTCATAGCACTGAAATCTTAACCTCTTAGGCAAGATCCTTTGCTTCAGTGTGATCTCGCTTGTTTGAGCAGAATGCATTGACACAAAACATGTGTCTGCAGAGTGCTGGAGGAAATAATAGGATACAGCCAGTTTGCTGGAAAACCGATTTCAGAAATTCTCTCAGGCAGGTAATTACTCCTTGTACTGATCTTATAGAGAAAGTCTTATCCAAGACAAGCAGAATACTAAAGCTATCTTTATCTATGTACGTAAATGCATCAGAATTGTTTCAGCATCACCTGGTCTTTTACTAATTAAGATTCTAGCTGAAGACATACATATACATAGTAGGAAAAATTGCACAAAACCCCCACAAATATAATTGACTGGGACTTGAGATGTAAATATCACCACATTAATGTATGTTAATATATGTTAATTTTTGTTAATTTAAAACTCCCTGTATGAGATTATGACCTTCGTTTACTCAGAGGAAACTTTTTAGAAATTTACAGCTTTCAAAATTATCAACTTAACTAGCTTATTTTTAGGGCTTCAGATTTAGAACTGTTGAACCTTAGCTATGATAACTAAAACGAGAATGCATAAAAGAAACATTTGACCTCACAAAGTAAGCAAACCCTTTTACAAAAAAGAATTTATATAAATGTTTTTTTTGTTTTACTTTATCCAAGTTAAATAAGGATAAGTAAGAAATACCTCATTGTCCAAAACATCCTTTGTATCCAAGACTAATAATTTCCCAATCATAATTTTACTGGTAATTTTTTACCATGTATTTCTATAATTGTATTAAAATCACCTAATCAAACTATACATAGAATTACATCAGTACAAATGTCATTATCGTGTGTAAGAAATGATGCCATGTAACTGAAGGTTAATTGTGGAATAACATCACCATTTGTTACAAAATTAGGAATTGAAAATCTGTGACAAGATTTTGAAGTCTCATGTGGCCACAGAAGAGGTTCATTCAAGGGCATTCACAAAACAGACCTGAGATCAGGTCTGAAACAGTCTGGAATCAGATCAGGCACAGGGAATAAAAATGGTAGCTCTCATAGGCTGGGAAAAGCAAATAGAAGCAAGCATTAGAATTGCTAAGGAAGACTACATCTGGGGAAGGCAGAGCAGTGGGAGAGCTTGCCTTAGCCATCTATTGATTTTCTGATGTACCAAGTAGCACAGAGGAGAAAGGATATGGAATTGAGCCTGAGAGGAGTGGTGTTCATGCAGCAGTAATTAGAGGTGGATTATCAGGCTGCAGAGAGGGGAATACCTGTGGATAAAAGTCCCAGGCTTATAAAAATTATTATTTGTAGGGCCAGCAAAGAGCAGTCTAGCTCCTGAATGGCCCATTAAGCTTTGAGCTGTGAGGGAAATTGGCAGAGAGGCTTTGCAGATAGAGACAGAGTCTCGTCAGGGTAAGGTGAGCGCCGAGCGTGAAATCCGCTTACACCGTCGCTAATGGGGAACTGTAATTCAGACAAGTCAGTCCTCAGCTCTCTGAGCAGCAGAGGGCGACAGGGCTTTAGGACCTGTCCTGCTTCATTTCCTCAATTTCAAGACCAGAGGAAACTAGTTTCTTGTGAGCAGAGCTATATTCAGCTGGAGCCGCAGCTTAATGGATTGCAATGGTACTGCTGGGAGCTTACCACTCTTACTTCTCTGGTGTGGGGAGGGAACCCACAAGTGAGACAAGCTGAGAATGACTAATTTGAGAAAGACTGGAAAGAAAGCTTGCATTGCAATTTGTTAATATCCTATTCCTAGCACTTTTTCCTTGGATATTTGACTTCTAAAACAAACCAAACCAAAATTAACAAACTAAAATTGCCCAATGCTTGCTGCATCTTTTCGATATTATTCTTACTCCTTGAATAATGTCCAAAATGTTAACCAAGGAGAAAATTCAATCCAAACTTTTACTTGGATTTAATTAAGAAAGAACTTTGCTATGACTTCAGTGATCGATATAGCATCTCCAAGCACCACTTTAGAAAATAAATAAAAAAACTCCTATTGCTGATCTGCTGCTTATTCAGTTGAGCAAATTTGAATATGGAAGAATTTCTTACCATTAAAGCTGAGTAAGATCTGTGCTTTTTCTAAGATGATTTCATTGTTCCCTGCAAGTCGTTGAACCTTCTGACCCATGCCAATGCCATTAGGAATTAAATAGTAGATTTCTATATGTTCCTCAAATGTAGATGTAAGGTCTGCATATCTTGATCACTAGTGTCATGCTTATTCTAAAGTTCTTGTGCATAAACTGCCTTGAAGGGTTGGCATCTTGAATTAAACTCTCATATGTCCATGAGAATGCAACAGGGACTAAGATGAAGGAGTCAAAGAAAATATGAATCAAAGTCCAAGGAGGGTAGGGGGTCTTATTTTCTTCTACACCCTAGGAAGAGAAGAATGCAAGAGAATGTGTTTTGTCTTTCATCTGATCAATGTTGAAATATTGACAGTGATTTTTCTCTCTTCTATAGCCAGTGTTTGGTAGTTCGTGGTGGGTTGACCCTGACTGGATGCCAAGTGCTAGCAAAGCTGCTTCCAGCACTCCCCTCCTGCTATGAATGAGTGATTTTGTCCTCTTAAGGAAACACCATCAATGGTATTAGCAAAAGGTAGATTTTAATATGAGTTTGTGAAAGTGCTACTTTTAACAGAGTTCAGTGATAAGATTTGCTCTATTACGTACTACATAGATGAAGTGTGCATAGGATGCTGTGAAGAGAGAGAGGGTGCTGTCATTGTGGCTTTGTTTTAAAGGTATAGGACTCTTCTTATTTGTCTGAACACAACACTGGGAGGCAGCTGCTTTTATTTTTATTTCAGACACAGAATATTATTAAGCAAGTTACTCTGCTTCCTGTTGTGGTTTAACCCCAACCCGCAGCCAGCTAACCCTACCTTAGCCCAAAGCAGGACATTCCATCTTGTGAAAACATGGCGTTTCCTCAGCTTAAAATAAAACTTAGTTCCTTGAAAACAGAACTTATTGAACTAGGGACAAAGACAGTATAAAATGTCTTTCTACACTTAGAGATACATTTAAGAAACAGAAATACATTTAACATAAGGAGTAGAAATCAAAGTGGGTTTGAATTTAACATCCCTAAAATAATTGCTGTATCCCGACAGTGCATTATACCGCCTGGAAAGTATCTGTCTTTTTTATTTTAGATTTAGCTACTATGATACTGCATGGTTTAAAATTTTGAATTCCTGCGTTTCATTCACAGTCGTTGCAGTGGACTAAAAGAGTGTTTTCCTTAAGACTCTTAGCCCGTATTTCATATTTAAAACAGGAACAATAAAATTTTACTGCCAACATGTAGTGGGTTGATCTTGCTCGAATATGAGATGCCTACCAAGGTGCTCTATCACTCCCCTCCTCAGAATGACAGGGAGGGGACAAAATAAGATAGAAGAGAAAATTTATGAGTCAAGATAAAGGCAAGGTAAAAAAGCAAAAGCGGCCCTCACATCATCTTTTCTCTTAGCTTGTATGTCTGATCAGTCATTACTTGATATGAAATATTCCTTCAGTCAGTTTGAACCACCTGTCTTGGATATGTCCCTACATCTCCTGCCAAGATTTTGCCCAATCTCAAGACCACAGGTGTGTGTGAGAGGAAGGTTAATGAGGTAGCCCTGATGCTGTGGAGGGAGTGCTCAGCAGTAACTAAAACACCAGTGTGTTCTCCACACCCCTCTAGCTACCTGTAAGCAGCACAGCAACGTGAGGACTGATATGGGAAAACTAACTCCATCTCAGCCACACCCAATACATAACATTAAAGAGAACTGTGATCAAAAAGACAGCTGCTTTGAACCAAAATTATTTTTGTCAACCTGTCAATAAAAAGTTGCTTGAATAAAACTATCTCTAGAAATGTGGTGTGGAAGATATACTTCTGAAGCATAAAGGGGTTTAAAACATATTATTAAATCTCATGTTTCTTGATGTGAGAGAAATGTCATGGGAGAGAATTAAAATGGGATAATTTTTTTTTAGACAAATAATCAGGGACAGACAGTTTACAAAGAGAAAACATGGAACATATCATCCTGTTAAAGTGTGTATAAACAAGATTGAAACCTATAGCAAGATAGTGGAATGCAGATGCTGTGTTAAGGGACTTCATACAAGTTGTAAGAAGACTTGATTCTTGACTCAGAACTGTTAATGTCATTGAAGCCATGGAAAATGAAAGGAGGGAACACTGCAATCCTCTATTCCCAATAATGAACTAGAATTAGAATTATAAATGGATATCAGCCTGCAATTTAGAAAGGAAGCAACGTGAGTTTCCTTGTTGCATTACTCTCTCAACAAGAAAAGCATCCACTTAGCAGCAGTGCTACAGCTCTAAGCTCAGCATTAAACCTTTTAAAGTGTCACTTTTTTCAGCATTAATCTAATGATAAGAGAGTAAGGCAATTGCAAAAGTCATTCTTTATTGCAGCATTTAGCTCCTTGAAACTCCATCCAAATCAAGATGGACCCCTTTTTGCTCTTATTGCCTGACCCAGAATCTTTAATCCCATTCATAAAAAGCATGCCAGTCTGTTTCCTGGTGAATTGCCTTCTGGGCTCCAGGAAATCACCAGGCACAGACGCAGAGCTGAGGGCTGTAGCAGAGCATAGCTCTGACACCTGAAGAGCACAATTCTACACTGAGGAGGCAGCTGTTTGAATGTGAGACATAAACCTGACTTCCCATTAATGAAAGGTAACATTAAAAGTGTCATTTTACTTGATTAAGTCATCTGCTTAGCCTTCAAATCAAGAAAGTAGTTTTCTTCAGTATTTCAATAGCCCTTACAGTTGCATGACACTGTGATTCCAAACTGATAGAAAAGACACTTCTAAAAATGGATTTATTTCAGTATTCGCTCCTTCCCTTCAAAAAGCTTTCACAGGGTATTTGGGTTTTCTTAAACAGCACTAAACTTTCGCAGTAATGTTTGGGAAATATTTGATAAACATATTTTAACACTTTAAACGTGTCCTAATGCCAAAATTTACTTAACTTCCTTGTTTACTTTCTTTCTTTCTTTTCCTACCTACAAATAAAAGGGTAATTGATATTTTACAGAACAACTGCAAGAAAAAGGACTTGGTGCAGAGCTTTATTTTTCTATGGGAGGGTTAAATGCATCAATATAGCTCTAGTTAGTAGAAGACAAATACAAAATTGAGTATAAGATCTTAAGTGATAGTACAATGAATGAGAAATAAGGGTTTCCCTATTTGACCAGCTATTACTCTTCCCATAAGCAAGACTGACAGAGGACATAGATATATTTGCCTGCAGGACTGTCCCTCTCCCTCCTCTGCAAGGAGCAGAGGTGATAGCAGGCACAGCACCCTCCACCCAGATACCTGAGACACCAATGATCTAAAGAGGTCAGCTCCTTGCCATTGTATGCAAGGGCATATTTGCACAAGCAGCAGAGACTTGAAGGACTTTGCTGTCTCATCAATAATAAAAGGTAGTTCAGCTCAGACCTGCTGGCAGGAAGCCAGCTCAAAGTGTGTATTTTGCAAGTGCTGCTGGTCTTTCTGCTGGTGAACTGAAGGACTAAAACTTGTTTGTGTCATAACTTGACCACTGGATGATAAGCTAATTGCACTCTGCAGTTTCACAGTCCTCCAAATCCCAATTCCCATAGAAGCACACTGATTCAGTTTATCTTAGAAATCAGGAGCATCTGAAAATTTGCCATCTGGAAGTGTCTGGAGCACAAAAATGTCTCAGGCTCTCACTGCTGACACGGGAGGGGTTGTGTTATGTCCTTTGCCAGCAGGTTTTCAACATTTGCATTTTATTTCAGAGCCAGAAGTGCTCAGAGCCACAATGCTACTGTTGCTCCAAAGCCTGTTGGAAGCTGCATAACACTGCTGGATTCAGTGGTGAAATGAAGCAAAGCAGAAATGGTGCTAATCTATGCAGTGTAGAACATCCAGGGTCTTTATGATTTTCTCACTAAGCTGAACCTTTTATGGTATTTTTTTCTCTGTGATTGTGGTCCATGGGTTTGCAGCACGCCTGATGTTTCTTCTCACTCCAGTCTCTGCTCAGGATAATTTCATATCTCCAGTGTTGGCAAAGGGCAAGGCTACTGCCTCAAGCTTTCCAAGTTGTCAAGCCTGTTTGAGTTGGCAGGGAAAAAACAGGGCTTCCATTGGCTGTGATTGCTCTCTGGTTAAGGACCAGAGCAACAGAAAATGCCTCAATTTACCAGTAAAACCATATTCAAGCAAAATAAGTGATGAAAAGAAATGTCAGACAGGCTTTTGGAACGAGTAGTTGAACCAAAAACTCCTGTTTGAGGTTAGAAGTCTGTTCACATCCAGGCTTTGTCCATAATAAAGGACAGGATTGTTGTATCATAGATGGCTTAAGGCAGTCAGGCTCAGAATCTATCACTGTTTCCTATCCAGAAAACTCAGGGTGTGTTTCGCTGCATAGACTTCAAACACCCAGATTTACAGCACCATCACTTCTGTTTAGAAACATATAAAACCAGTTTGAATAACCAGGACTTCAGTGTATACACTTTCTAAATGGTTTTCCTGTTTTGTCTTTCTTACTTCATTGGCACAGATGGAACAATGGATACTTCAGCATTCTAAGCATGTATTGAGCAAAAGCTGGGAGGAGGATCACCTCACACCTCCTACTTGTCATGAAAAATTCAAAGTAAAGGAAAACATGCAAGTTAAGTATGCAGCTAAACCAAGCCTTTTAACTCCAAAGAGACTGAGAATCAGTAGATTTAGGAAGAAAATAGTAACATATATCTGAAAGTAATGACTCTTCAAGAGTAACACGGCAGCACTCTTCTCAACATAGTATTTAATGCATTTTCTATCCATTATTTTATCTATGATTTGGCAGTGTAACCAACTTTTTTTTATAATGCTGAACTTAAAGAAAATACAGTCTCCTTTGATTAAGATGAATGAAAATAAAAGCTATCCTGAAGTGAATGTATTTCAGATAGCAAGATGTTAACAATAATATGAAAATATATGACATAAAAAGAATTTATGGACCAGAAATAGTTCCTTTATCTGTCAAATAAACTAAAGATTCTTTTCAATGTTTGAACACATTATATTAAAGTTTAAAAGCACTCTGAAGAACTTCGGCTGAGCCTTTAACAAGAAAATCAAATCTTTATATACAATCTAACTGGAAAATAAAAGGCAACTCTTAGTACTATCTCAGATCATCTTTGATGTTTTCTCACCTCTGCATTACTATTAACAAAATTATTCCTCTGTAAAATTCTCTGTGTGTTACACTTCATGACCTCTGAAAGGGAAATTTCTTGCTGCATTCTTCAGGAAGGCATGAATATGGTCAGGACTCAGGTGAGCAAGGTCTACTCCTGCAAAACCTTCATGTTGCCAGCCCTGTTTCTGCTATCCTCATTCTCAGTATAAAGTTGAAAATACTATGTGTGTTGTATTAAAGTTATAAGTTAATCATTTTTCATTTATCCTCCAGTGAATGTCATGTAAAATGTTTAAACACTAGAGGTTTGTCACAGTTGCTTTTGGATTTGGAATGATTGTCAGTAGTGCAATTGCATGCTTTGAATAGTGTATGATGTTTCCACAGACACTGGCTAGGATTTTTGTTTGCTTTTATCTATGCTGCTGTGTTTCCTTGGTTTCATAAATACAAGGTAGTTTTCCCACTCTTTCTTTCCTTAAACTGGTTTTACTGTGTTTCTTTGATTAGTAAAACTTTAAACTCTATAATATGTTTCCTTGTGTCACAAGACACTGTTAGGACTATATTAACACCAGTTAATTCTGTTTGTCAGCACAGAATACCCTTCTAGGAAGACATCCCAAATTGATTCCCAGTTTTAATGCAAGGATCATAAAAACTTTATTTTCTTTTGTTGTCACTAGTGTACACTAGTAGGTAATGCAGAATCTAATTGTTATGAAACTTAGAAAGTAGAACAGTTCTCAGAAGATTAACTAAAACCAATTAGCAGAGGGAATGAAGACACCATTGGTTTTTGATGTTCACCCCCACGAATACAGCCATTCTCATTCCAGGACATAGAGGGATTATTTTAATGGAGAAGAATAGTTGGCTTCTGAGCTTTGACTGCCAACAGGAGAGTCAGTTAATTTTGAAAGTCACAGAGGATTTTCTCATTTAAACATTCTTCTCTGAGGGAGCGCAGAGAAATAACTGAAATATTTAATATTTAAAATTAAATTCTTCTAATACTAATAGGATTGTTGCTGTTATCTTTTACACTACAGAATTGGTTTGTTCATAGTTTTGGAAGAAGTGTATAGAGATGAACATTTTGATCCAAATACATTGCTTTCAATACAAGCTGGGAGAAAAGTGATTGTAAAGTCAGCATTATGTGATGTTTGGCTGAGCTGGTAGCAATGAAAACCCATATCACATTTGGTTAGTGTTCTGCTGTAAAATAAATGACTACTTAAGTGTTTATGGGAAATAGGTAATCAGATCCATACATTTTTGTAGGACTTTTTCTTGAGAAGGATCCTAAGATATGCCTGGTTCTGGCTTCCTCCAAACATGCTTTCATTTTCTTTACCCTTTTTTCATACCCTTTATCTTAGGTACTGGTTTTCTTTATCTCTTCTGAATAAAGTCAAAAGAAAAGCCTAGCAAAATATCAGTTTGCCTCATATCATAACATTCACATTTTAGTTACTTTGTATGTTTTAATTTGATTGCATTCTTGTTTGCTCTGTGGATTTAAGGTCACACTTAGTTTTTAAGAGCATGGGAGAGCCCAGACATGAGAATGCCATTAGTGTTATTTCCAACGCACTATCAGCATCCTGTATGCTACTATAAATAGCTTTTCTTGGACAGATATCGCATATGTTGAGATACTGATTCAATTAATGCATCACATTTATTTCCATTTGGCCACAGGTTTCCAAGCACTCATGAGAGACTAAGAACATCTTTCCATCCATTAGTTCATGTAAATTTTAAGACAAAAACTTATTATTTCTTTTGTTTGTTTTTTTTTCCCTCTTCATTACTTCATGTATGTTTTCTTGGAATGCAATATTCTTATTACATTGTTTCAGATATAATATTTAACAGCAAATTCCCATTATACCTTTTTTTACTAAGTGTGGACACTGGAAAATGTCTACAAGAAGGATAGAAGTATTTCTCTGAGATTCAAATATCCCTATTTCATTTACAGTGAGACTGCCTTGCAGTCCTTCCCACATCTCTTTCCGTATTATTTTTTTTGTGCAGATTAATTTGGCTCCTACTTTGACTTAAATATTTGGATGCAGGAAACTGAATTGCTACTTATATTATTTCCAAGGAGTGAAAAAGAGCTGTGGTCAACTGAGCAGAACACAGCCATGTTACTGAGATGGTGAATTCATTTAACTAGGTTCAACTTCTCCTATTTGCCCTCAAAACTATTTTCAGCAGCTCACAATAGAAAGGAAGTTCAGCTGTAGATGGAAACCTCTGTGCAGCTTCTGGTCACTACATTCATCTGGCAGCTCCTGAACAGATGTAGCTAGAAAGACGGGATGTAACAGTTTTGGGAGTCACAATGACTTTAAATAAAACCTCAAAAACCTCCTGACACACTTTGCCATATGTAGAATTGATGCCCAACAATCACTGTATCATAAGAGCAGTTGTGATACCTGTGACAGTGTTGTTAAACCTGTGGGATCAATCTGGAACAATGGCAGTTTTTAAGGGTAGAAGAAAACTCCTGTCACTCCGAGAATCCTAGCATATTGCTGATATCTATATTTTAAGCTCTTGTAAAATCAACTTCTGGCTTTGTAGACTCAATAATGTGTGGCATAGGGACATAATACTAAATATAATGTTACATTCATATATTCTTGTATCTCATATAAGTGTAAAATTCTTTAACAAAAAGCTCACTTTTCGTTTGTGTGTACAAATTTTCCTACCCCTAGGGCTTGTTTAAAATTCTCAGTATTGTATTTAGCTTGAAAAGAGCACCAAATTATGATGATAGCTCCTAAGCCAATACACAGAGCATGAATTTTCAGAATTCTGGGTATTTTAAGATAATTTCTTGTGATTTTTCAGTGTTGAGTAGGTAGATTAACAGGAGTTAAAAATCCTGCTAAGGAACACCACCTTATGAAGGTACGTATTTCTGAATACAACCTTATTTAAATCCTGAACAGACAATTAGCACATAAATTGCTACTTGCACACTTTTTCTGTGACTTTGATTCTTATTACTTTAATCCAATCTTGCAGACTATAAGAGCAAAGTAATAACACCACCACTTCTGTACAACAAATGAATGGAAATTTTAGCTCAGCTTAATTCATTTCCTATTAGAGAAAATTTAGCACACAAAATTAAAAAGACATATCCTTGAGACTGCACAGTTTGTTTTGCTTTCTTTCTTGCATTTCTTCTGTCTGATTCTGCCTTATCAATGAAAAGCATTTTTCTCTCTCTCCTTCATACTCACAGTACACAGTAATCCTATTCTAATTTCAGCTGTTACTGCAAGATGGAAATCAAAGCTTCTTTGCCATGTCTAAAATGTATTATTAATGCATACAGGTAGAGGAAAAATGTCCAGAGGATATCATCGTTTTGACATCTATTTTACTGTCCTCTGCCAGGAAACGAATCAATAATGTCTCAATCATCTAGAAGATGTTATCAGATTTCTATTACAGTTGTTGGAACTCTTTGTATGATGTCACCAAGTGAGGAAATAAATCTATTTAAATGCATTTACATAGCTCACAGATGTGTACCATAATCTTACGCTTCCTGGAGTTGTGTTGTGAAGCCAAAAATATAAAGGATGCTGATAAACATACCTCAAGGTTGAAGATACAGGAAAGGACATGCAGTTACCATAAGGTGATAGAATGAGAATTGACAGCCTCTTCAGTTGCTCTGTGGAAAATAGTGCATCCCAGATTCAGTGATGGAACAGAAGCACAATTGCCCTGTATTGGAGCAATCTGGCCTTTGTGTCTAGTTTTCAAAAATGCTTCATTTAGCCTTTCTCACAAAATCTGATATTGAATTACTAACAAATTACTCCTCTTCCCTCAGAATCTTAACAAGCGTTCAAGTCTCTCTGGTTTAAAAAATAAAAGAGAACATTATGTGATTAATCCCTATAGTAAAATATATCTGTCACTAATAGATCCAGGCATATATCACAAGCTGTACTTACCCAAAGGAATTATTGGAACAGAAAAATTTGCTGTTTCAGTTTAGCTTAGGTGCTTTTACTCTTTCTCCAAAATTATGATCTGAATATTTAAATCAACCTAATTTTTACTGTTTAGTTCACTAATGAGGATTTTTTACAATTACAAAAAATATTCATGCTCATTCCTCTTAGTGTTCACCCATTTTATCTTCATGCAAAAGAAAGATAAAGATAAGTGATAATCCAGTGCCTAAAATGCAGAGGCAGGAGTGGGAAATACGAACTTCTGCTCTTGTTTTAGCATTTCCAACAAATGTTGCCCAGCAACTATGCCAAGGCAAACCACTTTTCTCTCTGCTGCTAGCATAGCATGCACCCATTCGTTCACACTTTTCTTCAGAAGGACTTTGGGGGTAGTGATTTGAGTGAAACACTTTGTGGGACAGGAGCTTGACCTCCCCATGCAGAGGCCTTCCTGGAAAGGCTCTAACTCCATCTGTCATGCAGTACTTCCTGTGCCTCTCCATGGGAGCTCTGGTCACAAACACTTCCAGCTTTAATGCTGACACTCAGCATCTCCCATAGCATTCAGCAGTATGACACTGAAAAATTACGAATGTGACCTTTTGAAGATTTGTATTTATCCGTTGTGAATTGTAAGGGAATGGTCCTATTTAAAAACCACTTTACATAACTATTGTGAGCATGTGTTTCTTTGGACTCTACTCATCTTTGTAAAGATGTTTTTATTGAGGATACTTAATCATATAAGCATATGAAAAGTTATTTTGTGAAGGAATATGTCAGCCAGATATTTACAGCAGATTGTGACTACAGAACTAATTAAACGAGACAGTTTATAAGGAGGGTAGAATAAAGTACCATGTCAATTTATATAACTCTAGCTATATAAGAATGCAGTTAAGAATTTTGCCTAATTTAGTTACAAAATGATAACAATGAGCACCTTCTGAACGGCATGTCAACCATCTGCATTTGATTATTAAGGAGTAGGAAAATCTAAGTGTATCAAGGAGCAGCATTGTCATGTGGAAGTTGTAGAGGTCAGGGAAAAGTATCTTCTTCCTGGAGGTTTGCCAGCAGTTAAGTTAGTCTTGTCTTTTATGGTTTCTAGAGCTTACAAGGCAAGATAAATTTCATGAGAAAAAACTGACTCTGAATCTCACTTTCTACTTAGTTTCAGAACCAAAGATGTGTTCAAAGGTTTTCAGCATGATCAGCTTGAAAGACCAACTGAGCACAACATTTTTCGTCAATGAGGTTCAAACTTACAAAGCACTCACAAACTTTTCTCCTCAGACTGTCTAAAAGCTGATTCTGTTTACACTTCACTCTTGAATTCTGTTTCTCCCTGATGACTTCCTCAAAACTCCACAATCCAATTCAATTAGACTGAAAACTAAAGCCACGAATTTTGGTCTGAACTAAATATCCTGTGCTTCGAGTCAGAGAAAAGGGCACTGCAGTATCCTCTTATTCCAGACTGAAAACTAACTGTGGAGCACTGCATAGATGTCACAGAATCACAGATATGAAAACAGTAGAGGAGCGATATTGTTGAACCTTGCCTTCAAGATAACTCCCTACATATCTGTGTTCTTTCTGAAAAATATTCATCTAATCTACTCCATACAAATTTTCACCAGCTAAAGCTTTTGTAGCCATTGCAAACTTTATTATGGTACTTCCCAGTGTTTCAGATTTCTTTTTTTCCCCACGAGTCTCTAGTCTGGATCTTCCTTCCTGCAATTTAAGGCCACTGTTTCCTGGCCTGCTTAGCAGTGACAGGAGAGTAGATTATTCATCTTTGGCAGAAGGCAGCATATTTGAAGACTGTTACTATGTCTGCCCTATATTTTCTTTTTTGTAGGCTTAATAACTCCAGTGTGTTCTCTCCCTCTCCAAAAGTCGTAAGTTTCAGATGTTTGATCAATCTTTTTGCTGTCCAAATTGTCCACTTCATTCTTGAATTGTGGTGCACCAAATGAACACAGTACATCACCTAAGGCATCACCCATACTGGAAACAGTAATTACTGTGTGTGTCTTGCAGACTGTATGGCTGTTTATACATCCCAGTATGATGCTTTTTCACAACAGCATGACATAGTTGATTGTAATGTGTATGTCCTCCACAGAGATTAGTATTTGATAAATCGCTCAGTAACGTGGGCATACATACATATACTTGGCACTGAAGATTCCAGGGGGTCTTTCAGTTTTTCAGTAGAAAATGTATAGTATATTGCTTATTGACTTAGCAAAAACAAATTAAAGTTTTATTAACTCCTGCACAACACCACACTATTCTAATTATTCAGGAGATTTGTTGGTAGTCTGGTGTAGTTTCTTCTAATTAATTACACACATTTTATTTTGTGAATATATTTTGGCTTTTCTTGTAGACTTAATGCAATTTATGCAGCCTGAATATAGTATATATACACATAGAATGGAAAACAAAATCACGAAGTCTTCTAAATTCAGGTCATATAATTTTCTGAAAAATATTACTTTCCTTTTTTTCTCTGGCTTCTCCTAGATTGCACTCAACTCCCATACAGTTTATCAAGAACAGAGAAGCAGCTAAGAACCACACCTAAGAAACAAAACTTTCAGGACCCTGTCAGTTTAGGCTCCTCCAGCATCTTTTCTCCTGCTTACCAAATAAACCTCTCGCTTGTGGTCCTAAGTGAGAAGTGCTGTTCTCAGCTGAGACTCTCAAGATAATGAAGGATTTCCTAGAGCAGCTGCTAAACCTCATTTTACTGAAGAAGTGGGTGTTAATTGATGTAATCAACCTTATACCACGAAGGGGTCTCTGGAGCTTAGTGCACTATCTCTCTCAGATGCAGCACACTCTCCTAGTCCACATATTTAAACATATATTTTATGTTTAAGAACATACATGTTCTTCTAGAAACATAGGAAGAATTGCTGGAATCCTCAGCCGATATTATTTCTCTGCCGAACTGTGCAGATGATTAGATTGAGGGGAAGTATGAATTTAATGGTCATCTTTACTTTTGTCCAAGTTGGATAGCACTTCAGCAGTGTGGACTTCCAATTTCTGTGTTTGGAGCACAGGTAAGGAAGATACCCAAGACTGAAATATATGGAAGATACATACTGGTTTCCACACTGAGTTTGTTCTCTTTATTTCCGAGCAGAAAACAGGTAGGTTCTTAATTTATATCCCGCCTATTAATCAATATCTCTCTTTAGCTTCTACATATATTAATCCATCTTTGTATTAGGCCTCTCTCTCTCTCAGATGCAAAAGGTCACACAGAGCAGGGAAAAGGTAGTGAGTTTGTCTGCCAAAGCTGTTTCTCCTGGAAAGAAAAGCTCTATTCTGCAGAGATCACTGAAGCAATGCAGTACTTCAGGCCTGACTGTTAACAAGTTGAAGGGTACAGCGGTTACTTTTTTCTCATTTTCTCTTGGCGACAGTCTATGCTTTTCCAAAAATGTGTAGGTACTCAGTGTTTCACTGCTTTTTGTAGAAAAAGAAGACAGTAAGATATATAATTTTTTTTTTTAGTAGAATGCATTAATTAAAAAAATGTATTTTCCAGTTCAATTAATCATGGGATGGGGACATGAGGATAATCATATGGTGGTGTTCACACAAGTTCTTACAAGTAGTTACTGCTACATGGACAGGTCTGCTCACCATTTTCTGTTCAGCCATTATTAAACTCCTGACTAAAGGCTTTCTTTGAAAAAACTGTTCAATACTAAATTTCTATAGGACTTCCAGGGCTCCTGCCTGAATTTTGGGGGATGAAGATGAGCTCATTTAGAAACAGGCTGGACAGTCTTATTTGCAGAGAGTTAGAGGACTCCTGTTCTAGGAAGAAAGTGGTTTCCATGTCCAGGGAAAACAGAAAGCTTTTTTTCAAGGCCCTGCCTGGGAGAGTTGACTCAGTGATGCTAGTCCATGGAGTAGTTCAACATCCCATTTATTTTTATTGGTATTGATGTGGTACTCTAGGGCAGTGTATCAAGAGCTCTACTCTACATTCAGTGCTGCAGAATCATTAGCCCCAAGATGTTGCCTACTTCTTATTTTTTGTTTTCCTTTATTTCATTGCAACATTCAAGTTTACAACAATTTAAGAGATCAAACGGTGTTCAAAGAAGAGTAAAACATTTGTTTGCTACCGTTGCATGTTGCAGGTGTAGTATACATAATAAATCAGTTAAGAATCACAAACAGTCAAGACTCAGAACATATCCCAGGGAAATTATATTTAAGACATTTTTCAGCATATATACTGAACACCCATACTTTCTATAATTCTTATTTAATCTGTTAGTTCAAGGCTAGAGCCTTGTGTGGTAAGAGTACTAGAAAAAGTGACTTGCCATGTGTAGAGGCAACCATCAGGAGATGGGGAAGTACACATGCTTTATGGTGTGATGGATAGGTCTGGCAGTTTCAGGGAGGCTTGTGGAAGCTGTGTAAGGGTGCAGCTGTCCTTGAGGCTGCCTCTGCAGGCATAAGTGAGAAGGACAAGGTGTGGAGCGGTGAGCACGGAGTCCCCTGGCTCCTGCTGCATCTGCATCCCCTCTGTGGCCACGGGCTGTGGGAATGCACAGGAGAAGGAGGCACGGCCCACTCACTGTCCTCCTGCCAGAGCAACAGTAGGAGTTCCAGTTACAATCTCAACGTTGCTGTCAGCATATTTTTTTCTTTTCACAATTAACATGTCTCTAAATTCCACCTTAATTAATTAGTAAGTTAATTAATTTTCATCGAGTCACTGGACACTTATCCCTGTTAGCATAAATAAAGATTAATCAGCCATGAAAAGATACTTTCAAACCACATGGCTTGTAAATGCAATAAATTTTTAATGTGAAGATGAAAGAACTGTACATAATGCTGACAATTCCATCTCTGCATCTTCTTCAATCACTGCTTTAGTAATGATCTAAAACTCACTTTAAATCTATGCCTGAAATCTAGGCAGCTGATGCTCTTGAAGACTTTTATTACTATCTTTCTGAATAAAAGTAATTAATTTATTTTTCCCACTAAACTAACAACTAGCATAGTTCTCTGCATCATTCTTCATCAAAATCCAGTTTCAAACTGCTTTACAAAGGTCTGAATTTTTTCTATTGATTGGTAAATTAAATGAAAAATACTTCATTTCATAGCACAGTATGGAAAATATTAGTGGGAATGATGTGCAGAATTTTATCAGTCATAGTTATTTATTTTTGTGTCTTCTCTTATTTCATGTTTCTGTGGAGATTTGCCATTTTGTTTTACTCTTCTCGGAAGATTTTAGAGGGCAAGCTGTATATCAGGATAATAAACCCACAGCCCAGTGGAATATTCAGTGTGATGGTAAGAAACTCTGGAAATATTTTCAGCAGAAAAAGAATTGGAATCTTATTCAGTGATCTGAATAGTATTGCTTACATCACAGATGGGTGGCCTGTGGATGATCAGTGCAATATAAATAACAGCAGAAGAAAATATATCTTCTTCATTTATAGTACGAAACCCCACTTTTCTTCAAAGCTCAGAGAGCTCCAAATCATCATTTTTAATCAAGGTCATTGATGGTATTTTTGTTTTCAAAGTAAAGACATATTTTAGGTTATTCTCATATAGAGTAATAGTCTAGAGTCTTTTATATGAGCTCATTTTATTCATTTAAATGAACATTTTTGATTATAAGTTTATTGTATTAATTCATGTGGCTAACAGCTTACTATCTTAGCAATTAGGAAGAAAAAAAATAATGACAAAGTCCATTGCAACAGAACTGGTGCTAAGGCTTACATTTCTGGCTTTTTATATAGTTGGTGAAGAGTTTCTCATGCAAAGATCTAATGTTAGTATTCACCTAAGCATTGCAGGTATGATTCAGCTCTTCTAATTCAAGCTGTGTAAGCAGTATGCTGCTAATATGTCTGAAATTTTCTTTTTAGTCAATGTAAACTGACTGGTATGTTCAAATGGAACCCTTCCATTTTAATTACTTATTTAATATGAATAAGGTTCAGCCTATGGAAGCAACTTTTTGCAGTGATTAGGCATAGATAAAATTAGTTAAGGAGAATCCTGTGTGTCTCTGTTGTCCCATTAGAGGGTCCACTGTATCAGACCTGGCATTAAAATCCTGTCAGCCATTCCTTTGAACCCCAGTAATTACAAACAATCAACTAAAGATTTTAACAATGTGATAAGTTCATGATAATGAGAAGATCTAGACCACAAACAGGAGGCTGTTTTCCACTTGATGAAAAAAAAACTATGAATTCAAAGAGGAAATGTCAGAAACATTATTAGTAGAAATATTTCATACAAGATATGGGATGAAACAGAAAGAGTCAGCAGTAATGGGATTTATCTTGCAGTATTTGGATTAATTAAAAGTGATTTGAGATTGTGGAAGATAGATGGGCTTTGCTAACAATAGCAGTTGTGGTAGCTCTGGATGTGTCTTTTGGCAGCAAAATAATTGATTTTTTTTTTAATTATTTAATTCTATTCCTGAAAATTGGGTTTGAAATTATTTATATTGCAGTATTAGATTCAGAGTTAATGAACCTGAAGAGGTATAACCTGTTTTTCAGAATTTCTTCCAACAGACATGGATAATTTGTCTTACAAAATATTCAAGCATTTAAATGACAAATGTTTGAAGGTAATTGTTAAATTGAAATTGTTAAATTTCATTTAGGAATAAATGTTGGATCTCAGCCTTTTGGATAAATACAGAAGAGAATATCTATCTACTGCTACTCATTTGGTTATTCCCATACTTTTTATCTGTCAAACTAGCTACTCTACTTGGACAAGGTTGAAATTTGGTGAATTCTTGTTTTATCTACATTATCTGCAATGACTTTGACTTCTATAGGTTAACACCTTCAAAAAGAATGAAAACTTTGCAAACACAAAGCAAGAGGAAGCTCAAGCCTATGATCTTTTAAAAGCTATTTGGGCCTTATATGTCTTATTGGCAATGTAGGCCTTATATTGCTTCTTTCATTCTGCAGCTTCATTTTTTAGAATCTATTATTTTTGTCTTCTGGAGAAAAATCCTCTCCTGTTATTTTTGTGTCACCTGGAATACTGAGAATTTATAAGCAGATGATGGATAGCCAGGGAAAATTCATGTGAATATTAAAAAAACCAAACCTGACAAAATCTTTCCTAAATGAAACACGGGAGTTTTGTTTTGTGTCGAAAAAATAATATTTCTGTTTGATAGTTGGTCTTCCAGTGTGATACAAATGGATTGCACCAGTGCATTTTTCAGCAGAAAGTAATGTTTTATCATAAAATGCACCAACAACACAGTTTCTTTGATGCCTCTGTGGTCTGTCTCCTGAATATACTGTCATGGGCAGCATGCAATACTATAAAAACTGAACTTAACTTTGGCCATTAATCAGTTTCTCCAAAACAGATCAGGATTCTGGGATAGATAGAAAAAATAATGATATCACAATCTATTATAGTGTATTAAGTAAAAATATAAAGTTTTTATCTACCTTTCTTTTAATTTGCTGTTTTTAAAAATTACTAGGTTGTCTTAAAGGAACTTAATTTCTCATTAATATTTTTAAAAGCAAACTTTTGAAATGCAAACCCATACTATAGTCTTCTTAACCTTTTGGTTTGAACAGACTGAAAAATCAGTCCAACCCCTCTTGATTTCACATCAACTAGCTAATCTGTTAGTAGATACAAGATGGATAAAAAATGGTTCACAGCTCAAAGTTATGCTGAGTTTTATATTAATCACTGAAAATCTCACTCTTACTTTAAAGCTATGAGCAGTAAGTTGGGATAAAGAAGAGGAGTTTATTATAGCCCAGCATAACAGTGGGCACTGCGAGTAGCTGCAAGGAAGAACCAGGTCTATCAGACAACTGCACAGCATTGGTGGCATGACCTATCAAACATCCTCTGGGACATAAAAAGAGGGAAGCAGAGCAGCGGACTTTGCCCAAAAGACAGGGAAATACATTCTCTAAACGCTGCGTATGGCCTCCAAACCTTGGTGCAAAATCAAGTCAGAAAAGCAATCCTCATTTGTAATAGAACATTGCAAGAAATTTTCCCCAAAGGTTCACCTGCAGAGTCACCATCCAGTACTACCAGAATATTTGCTGCCTTTCTATTTGCTGAGTTTCCTCCAAGATAAGCTACTTTGGATGTTGTCCGCTGTTTCGGTGGTTTCCTACTTCTTACTGCAACACTCTTTGTACATTTGCAAAACATTTTCTGTGTTGCATGCTAAATGTTTTAATATTATGGTGATATGTGCTAGGCAGTAAGATGGTGGGGGAAGGGGAGCAGCACATGCTTCCTTTTCATATTACTGGTGCTTCATCCAGAACACATTTAATGAGGCTTCAGATAAAATGTGAGTCTCATCCTTTCAAGCATAATTGGCAAGCAAAGAAATATAAAGAAATAGGTTATACAGTACTAGTTGTTAAAGCATGTATAACGGCTTGGTTTTTTTTAATAAACAATTAAATGTGTGCAAAAATTGTGTTCTTTACAGTATGACATTCTGATTATTCAAGAATAATCAGAGAAACTGCTCATGCACTCATTATTCCAATGTGGAGGAAAAATCTGTATCATTGCCTATTTACAGTACCATCCCTAACATTTGTTAGCACAAAAAATACATATTGCATGTATTATCGCATACAAGTGTACATACTATAATATATTTTTAGTGTTTTATTTTAGGGAAAGCCATAAGAATGTAAGTTGAGGATTTTTCATCTTTAAATCAGAATTGTTTTAATATGTATAGGTTTAAAGTTGAGTGAAAATGGCATTTATGGGCCACTACCACCAGTCTTGTTTTGAGATTCTTTTTGTGATTGCCTAGTATATCCAGGGTTTACCAAATCATCAGCTATGCACTAGATCACTAGATGCATTTGAAAATATTTTAAAGACTCAGAGAATATGCTGTGTTGGAAGGCACTCACAATGATCATCAAGTTCAGCTCCTGGCCCTGCGCAGGACAACCCCAGGAGTCACACCATGTGCCCAAGAGCAGTGTCCAAACACTTCTTGAGCTCTGTCAGGCTCGATGCTGTTATCATGTCCCTGGGGAGCCTGTTCCAGTGCCCAAACACTCTCTGGCTGAAGAACCTTTTCCTAATATCCAACCAAAACCTCCCTGGATACACCTTCAGGCCATTCCTTTTGGTCTTGTCACTTGTTACCACAGAGAAAAGATCAGTGCCTGCCCCTCACAAGGGAGTTGTAACTGCAGTGAGGTCTCCTCTTACTCTCCTCTTCTCCAGGCTAAGCAGACCAAGTGACCTCAGCTGCTCCTCACAGTTTCCCCTCAAGGCCCTTCACCATCCTTATTGCCTTCCTTTGGACACTTTTCAGTGTTTACAAGTGTAAAATACATTCATCATTTAATCTGAAAGTTTTCTGTAGTAGACTTTGTCTGGTAGGTACATTTTTAAGGGCTCAGCTGATTTTCCAAAAACTGTAGTTTAGTCTTACCATGGCCAGAGTTAGACAAAAGACCGCAACATACAGACAACATAAATTGCAAATATTTAGTGTTTATATTGAAAGAGTTCAGGATGAATTATACAAGTGGTGAAGTAACAATACTAATTCTTCTCTTGATTTTCTAAAAAATTGATCTGACTAGGCAACAATTGCCTGGTCTAATACTTAAAAGAAAAAAAAAAAATCAGCCAAGTGTTATTAATCAGAGCTTTCAGTGAAGTGCATTGTACTATAACACCGTGAAGCTGTCACCATACCCCAGTGAGTACTAAGCACTGTTCAGACATGACTTGCTCCAGTGGAATTCTTCAGTAAAGGAAATGAAGCCCATGTGCATAGCTTGAACCAGCTGGCAGTTCTTTAAATTAGATAGGCATGAGCGGTGTATAAGATTGGACACTCCTCCAGATGCTGCCACAATTAAAAACAAAATAGTTTTCCTTATATTGGACACCCACATAATTTCTGGCTGTCAAGAGAGTGGCATATTTTGACAGTTTAACTAAAATAGATGCTTTCAGGGAAGAATATAAAAGCTGTAAATTTTCTTGACAAGGAACTTTTTTCCCTGAACATGTGTTAGATTAAAAAAAAATTTAAAAAAACCCAAGAAACAAACCCACAACCACTAAGAGAAAGGCAAAACAACAAAACCTGGATTATAGATGTGTTGTGAGAACTTTAATAGAAATTATTAAACTTACTCAGAAACTATCAGCGATGAGTTCTTTTCCCTAGATACGCAGACATGTGAAGGCATTAAAATACCCACCATCTGCTTTAGCCTGTGCTTTGTTTAGTATGCAGAGCACTGACAGAGAAAACTCATAAGACTCCCAGATTTTATTTCCTTTTTCATTATGGTACAATTTGTCTGACTAAAATAGTATCCCAAAATTAGGTGACACTCCATGTCCAGGCTAGATGCCTGCTTTTCATCACCATTCAGCTGCTCAAGGGCAAGCATCTTTCTCCCTTGCTTACACAGTAGGAAGCACTCAAAGATGTCAGATGGAGAAATTACATTCCTGCAAATCTTTTCAGGTCATTGCACCAGGGAGAAAGAAAGGCATTTCCAGAGCAGATATGCAACATCATCCTTCAATCTCCTACTTGGATGGCTCTACACATGTAGGCTAACCCCTTCATTACACCTCTCACTATGTGCTTCTTCAGAAATATCTTCAAGGTTCATACTCATATGTCGCCAAGACTTTTGCAAAAAACAAGACAGCAGGACTACCCTGCACAGAAATAAGGCTCTGTGTGAGACATGATGCCCTCTTTACCACTTCTCCCAGGAAGGTAGACTTGATCTTCAACTAAATCCAGAAGAGACCGTTCTTAAGCAGTCATACAGCTGATGTGCCAGCAAGCAGGATGACACCAACCACACAGACTGTTATTCATATCTAGAGGGTGACTGTTAAGAGGATGGAGCCAGGCTCTTTTTGGAACTGCTGAGCAATAGAACAAGAGGCAATGGGCAGAAACTGATGCACAGAAGCTCCACCTGAATAGGAGGAAGAACTTCTTTACTGTGCAGGTGAATGAGCATTGGACCAGATTGCCCTCTCAGAGAGGGTGTGGAGGGTCTTTCATTGGAAGTATTCAGGATCTGTCTGGATGCAGTCTTGTGCAACGTGTCCTGGAAAGACTCTGCTTGCACAGGGAGGTGTGACCAGATGACCCCACCCTTTGGCCCCTTTCCAACCTTAACCATTCTGTCATTCCAAATATCACATATATATCCATATTTCCAAATACCTCCCTAGCATCACAAAAGGACAGCTGTTCCCAATCTTTGACAGGTACAAGTCATGTGAAACCCCTTATAGAAGTGTGTGTCCTGTGAAACTTCTGTCAGATGTCTTCTCTCTTTCAGCTTTTCTAATACCAGAAGCTGAATGAAAAAACGTGTTTCCTTTTAAAATCGAAGACTGTCTTAGCAGTTTGAATTTTAAAAGTGTATATTTACTGATATGATAGCAAAGACAAGGCTAAACATTCAGCAGACAGCTGAAGGCACTAATGTAGATCATAAGCCAGATTGCAAGACATTGTTATTATATGCTGTAAATAAACAGGATTTAGTGCTGAGACACTGACGTCTGTTAAAGATGAAATAATTCTGTTCTTGTAGTTCACATTTGTATGAACATTTCATAAATGTTCATCAGTTTCTAAAACCAACAAGCCAAGTGAACACGTGGCAAAGCTAGGCTAACAAGTTCTGGTAGGTGAAGCAAACCATTAAGATTGCCATTATTTTCTTTCAGTGTATATTTGATTTCAAATAAAATACCATTTGAACAAAACAAACAAGCAAACAAATCAGATGCATGCTGATTGGAATTTTCAGCCTATTTCTAATCAGCATTCTAACCTTTTTAAAAAAAGAATCTCCCCTTTTGATAAGTGTATATTAATTCTTGAATAATTCAACTCCTAGATAAAACTAATTATATTCTGACTCAGCATCTCCATATTATGAACTTAAAAAGGTAACTCTGTGATAGCCTCAAAGTCAGTAAACTTGATTATTTCTTCATGAGTTGATTTCCTACAACTCAGAAGTGTCGGTCATTCCAGAGACTCATTTAATATGTCTCCCCATACATTCACTGTCTTCTTTTAATATTCACAACATCTGCTGTCAAAAAAGAAAAATAAAAGGAAAATTAATTTTGATTTGCATGCTTTTGTGATAAGGTATTCCAGACACATATTGTCACTGTTGTCACTATTCCAGGTTTTGGAAGTATTCTTTTATAAACATTTCTTTGTGTTAAGATTGCTTGATTTTTTTCTCAAATTGTACTACTATTTAATTTTTTTAATAGTAGATGTGTCATTTGATGTGTAGTAACTGAGGCAATTTATGTGAAAAACAAAAGCAATATAAGCAAAAAAGCTAAAAACTGACTATAAGAAATAAATGGAGAAAAATTAGTGAGATTCTAAGCTTGCAAGATAAGCACTGCTTATGGCTCATACAGAGTGATTCCTTGAACCAAAATAAAACCTAGGTGCAATATCGGGAGGTTGTTGTTTGAGTTTTAAAGGGAGTTTCCCTCAAGCAGTGAAGGCTCAGAAAAAGTTTTAAAGTATTCATTTCTAGTTTTGCTGTAATTAAATGATAAACCCATAGTACATTTTAGCTTCTCGGTGAGTTTGTATGGAAGCTCAATGAAAATACTGTTCCTGCTGAAAGCCTTCATATGAAACCAGTTGCCTTTCCTCAGGATCTAAAGGGTGATTTGCCCATCCCAAAATATTCAGCTTGCTGCAGTGTCATGCCCTACTGTTAGTCCATGGACTAACTACACCCTGATGCTTCTCCAGTAAGGGAAAAAATCCTTAAGCTATAATTAGATTGCTGAACAAATGGGAATAGTGACAGGCACATAAGCCATGTAAGGTGAGCCCATTGTTCGAGAACAGAATTTGAATAATTGGTTTCCAAGATCTCTTGGAAGTTTTACAACTCAAGTTCTATGTCATTTGTCACATAGTTTGGTTTTCTCATAATGTGTACAAAGGTTTTCTATTGTCACTTGGTTATCACGATTTGTCCATTCAGTTATGAAGTATTCAGTGTCATTTATGTCTTTTCAAGTTCATTCTCCATGACTGTAAATTATAGCCCTTTATTAGTGTTGGCAATGAGCTGGAATTTCACTACTGCTTCAAAAAATTATACATCTGCACTTCCAACCTCTTCATCTTGGTGCCAAATTTGGAAAATTAATTCTTCTTCTTTACACCAGCTGTATCAGGAAACAATTTAACAAGTGGAAGTGTGGGGAAAAGATAACAGAAAATAGGAAAATAGAGAACTAGGATTTAAATTAATTTGTTGGTCTTAGAAGGATGCACTTTAATAATGTCAACTGCATGCCAAGAGTCATTAAAGATAATTCCAATTAGTCTTAAACCAAGACAGAAAGCAGAAGTATCCACCACTGTTTATTGCCTAAGACTAAATCTAAGAGGAAACTGAAATTCAGGGCCATATTTTCTACAAGATTTAGCAGAATGTGTAGTATGTCAAGCAGCACCAATGAAAAATTACATCTCAAATGATAAGATGGTAGAAAGCTGCCTCAAAGGAGTCAGAAAGACCAGTTCAAACACTTAGTACTAGATCTGCACACATTATGTAACAGCAAGTCAGATAGTGCTCTTTCTAGGGCAGGTCTTATAAAACTCAAGGATCCTTTCTCCTGACAAACAATAAAATATACCCTCCCCTATTTATCTTTGTTTATTTTTCCATTTCACTTAATTTTTCCATGTGGGATCAATTAAATCCCCATAACCTCTCAAGAACTCTTTTTCAGTGTTCAACTTTACTTTTAGAAGCCAGAAACGTGGATGATGAGAGGTAGCATCTTTGTAAGGACAATATGCTTTGTATGCAAACCTGTGGTTCATATTCAGGCAATGTTAAATTGGAAATATTCTCAGTTCATATCAGACAATATTAAATCTCTACTGATCTAAAGTTATACTGCCTTGTTTCTTTACAAACACCTGTAACCATGTTTTTTCCCTGTGGCAAGGACAACCTTTTTTATTCTGAGAGCATTGGATGAAGTGCTGCATTAGACATCAGTCAGAATCAAAATTGAAGTATAAATTCTAGCTTTTATGTCTATTTTCTGCCCCTTTTTTTTTCCTTTCTCTCTGCCCCTATTACCCACATTTAGACACTGAATGATAATTTATGTTTAATATGTTTAAGTTATGCTTAATAAACAAGCTTCTAGGATGCAGGAATAAATTTTCTTCACAAGTAGACTTGGATGTTTTTACCTCATATTTATATCTCTTCTTTAGACTGTTCACTAGGAAAATTTTCCAACCATGCTAAAGTGATCTTTGATGGTATTTTGTATACTCCCATTATTTATTAGTCCAAGACCATTACCAGTAAAAATTTTATCAGTTTAATAGAAATATTTACTGTTACTCCGGATTATAATAATTAGATAATCCCATTCCTCATCAGTTGTCTGAACTTTTCAAAATTAAGTCTGAACAAGCACATGACTGTTTCAGTTAATTTTACATGAGGAAAGTTTGAAGAATAAGCATAGGTGGATCACAGGATAATCCCTACAGATTGTCAACCTTCATTCTTTTCTCAATTAAAATAATTTTTTAGACTATCTTAAATATTTTAATATTGGTTTGGCTGACTCATACGTTCTTCAATAGCTATTTTTATCAATTTTAATGAAAGGATTGTGTTTTCAAGTTTGAGCACTCAAGGCTAACCTAATATATGGTTCTGGAAAATTCATTTATCAGATTCATAACTGAAAATAGAACTAATTTAGAGGAAAATTTTAGCTGAGCACCTTGTAGGGACTAAATGTTTTTGTGGTTGTGCTGGCTTGTTGGGGGTTTTTTTGGTATTACTCTTTGATGTACTTTTCTTCTGAGAATTTTAAGTAGCCTTGTGTATGCAAATGTGTGAGTACACATTGCTGCCTTTCATTTACAGCAGATAATCTGCAGGATTGTAACAAAAATTGGGACAGCAGTAAGAGGCCAAACCTCCTCACAAATTAAACACCGGAAAATGTGAGAGGAAAAAAGTAAAGATAATTGCCAAAAAATCAAGACTTGAATAAGAATCCTGGAGATAGTCCACTCCAAAAAGTCAGAGGAGATCCTTTGGCTATAAAATTTGGAAAAATGGTTGGGTAATTATTTTATCTCACTGCAGAGGTCAAGTAAGGTAGATGACGGTAAAGAGTCATAGGTAGATCCATTTTTAATATTAATGCATTTTATATGCTTATTAGAATTCATAGACTGTAAAAATCATCGGCCATTTAGATGTAGATTTGGCTCAATGAATTTGAAGGAATGAGTTAATGCATGACATGACAGGAACAGCTTTGGAGCATTATAATCAACATAACAATTTTTTAAAGGGTTTAAGCTGACTTAATAATCCAAACAGCCCTGAAAGTTACAAAACCTTCACAAAATGTAATACAGATTCCAACAAAATTCATCGTCATTAGTCTCTGTCACTGAGTGCACCCTTCCCCTCCTCCTCAAGTCATAAAAGAATTTAACCAGAGCATTTTATAGAAGAATTAAAGATGCAGGTTTACTTGGATGATATCAGACCAATTTTGAAGACTATTTCTTGGTCACTGCTATAAAAAAAGGCCACATGACACTGTAAGTTCATTTATAAGCCCTTTTGTAATTATTCTAGTCATACTGTACTCATACTGTAATATGTATTACATATTCCTCTTGAAAGCAAATGTCTCAAAAACCACCCTAGTGAAACCAAGTAGAATATGATATATTATTCAGAGAAAAAAATTTTAAAAAGAGCCTCTAGCCCATAGACACTTCTCTTTGGTCTTTGCAGTCCTTGGCAAAGTAAAATTGGATGCTTCTGATGAGATAACAGGAAGCAGAACTGTTAATGACCACTGATGAATGAAATGAGACTCTGATTGTGATTACATGTTCCTACAGCTGGTGTATAAGTTAGGTTGTGGTATTTTCTTTCCTTAACAGGAGGAAAAAGACTTTGTTGTCTACAGCTGCTATTTCACTGGGTATGCTAGAAGTTTTGTACATGTTTTCCATTTCAATGGCTTCAATATTGATGTTCTTGCACCATTTTAGATCTTTCTTTTGCTTATACATATCTATTCATCTGTCTGCTTCTCATTTTTCTTCCTTTGATTGAAGTACTTAATTTTCTATAGCTGCAGTGTTTCCTTTGTCACTCACCTATAGCCTTGACAATTTTAACAGCTCTCCATTTCTCTGGTGTCTCCACCATTTTTAACAGGCTTCACTGCTTTCTCTCTTAACTAAGAAACAAGCCATGGGATGTGGCATGTTTGCTGTATTAAAGGAAAGAGTATAGGTTTTCTTATGGCTTTTGTTTCCCAAATGTTTATAAATTCTGGCTACAGGTAGATAAAGCTGTACAGCTCACAGCTACAATACCATCCTTCCCTTTTACTTCCCTTTCTTTTAGATATTTGTCATAACTCTGATGCTAACTGTCATTAGTAAAAACAATGATCTTGTGCTCTTTGTATTTACTAAAGTTGTCTTAATTCCAAATAGGCTTGATTATAGCAATGTGGCACAAAAATCTAATTTTTTTCACCATATATCAGCTTTTGAAACGTCCCTTCTGTTCAAGCTTCATAAACACTGCATCTTGACAGAAATCACTTTGGAACATATGGAACTCACGTTACTAAAAAAGTCTGAGAAACTGACGGCAGTTCCCCTGGGTTAAATAAACAAGGTTACATCTTGAAAATAAGGCTTTTTCCCACATGGTGTTTGGGGTCTATAAAAATATGTGAGATCTCATCCAATTCCTCTATCCTAACAGTAATCACATAACTTGTCTCCATTTGTAGTTTAGGTTTTGTTTTTTTCTGTCATCAGTTTCAGGGAACACGATGTCAGAATGTTTATCATAACCTCATTGAGGGGGAGAATCAGAAAGTCCCTAACAAAATGCCTTCTGGAAATCAGAAATCTGTAGAAGGAAAAAGAGGACCTTCAGCAGGTTCTGAGTTTTTTAAATCTTCCTTCCATGTGTCCCTGATAATTCTTTTTCCAGTAGGTTTACTGGAAACCTACTGGCTTTTCAGATTATAGTACCTTTGATAGTCTTTTGGTCTGATCCAGTCTCCTAAGTTTTCCATCCTCAAAGCTATCAGATCAGTTGAACAGGATCCAGTGTAGCTACGCAAAGGCATTTTGGATAAAAATATTTTCAGATGTTAACTGTATTCCTATAGTAGACGGTGAGTTCTTTAGGACTGGTGTTTAATTTGACACAAATTGGCAATAATCACCATTGCAAATTTCTTTGGTCTTTTGAAGTGTGTGCTTGTTACGATAACCTTGTCATCAAAAAAGAATAAATTTTCAACTCCATATTTCTGAAGTGCTTCATCTGGAAACAGGCAGACAGATATAAAGTTTATCACTAGCCATGTAGAAAAATCTTATTCACATTCCGTTATTGTTTGTTATTTGATAAAGTAGCTACTCAGCATTTGAGGGTCTTAAAATTTATCACCTCCATGAAACTTTGCTATCAATTCTACAGTTCTTACACAAGCCTGTAAATGTTAATTTCTCCTACAACAGATGAGTCATTACAATGTTTCTGAGTTCAGTCTTTCCTCTGTTGAAAATGTAAACCATTTCAGAAGTTTGTTTGTTACTGCATGGAAGCTAGGCATAAGTTACAGAACACATATATAATATCTAGTTTTCATGTTTCATCTTCTAGTTCATCTTCCCTCTTTCTGCTGTTCATTGTGTTTTAAGGATAGTGTTAAACAAAATAATATCCATACTTGCATTTGCTCCCTTTTACTGTCATGTTATCATGACAATATCTTACACAATATCTTCATGAATTTCTACTCTGCACAAAAGCAGGGGAAAGGGACAGTTTTCTTTGTTCACCCGCAAAAGTTAATGAGACTCAGTTAATTTCTTTTTGGTTTAGTTATGGAGATAAACACCAACTGACTTCTGCATCTTTAATAACTTTATAGTATCACATATGCTCAGAATTAATGTTTTTTGAATTTTTAAACATCTTAAATGCAAAAGCAAAAATAATTTCCAATACATTGTAGGAGGCATTGACCTTTTAATACTCCCTTTTCATAAAACTAATTTACAGAAGCAATTTTTGATTGGCTAACACGATGCTCTGTGAAAGATATTAAAGTTCCAGTGACAAGCCTAATATGAACATCATAATACAAGGTACGTGGCAAGGGAACAAAGAAATTGTCCCTGAAAGTGAAACTTAACTTTCTCAAGAGAAGTATACAATTTTATTACTAGTGATGTCCAAATGGCCCATTTACTTAAATTGCTTTCTCTGTTTACAGAAAGAATAGTTAAATCCTTCTTGGTGGGTAGGGTTCTTATTTGCTCGCCAGCATAATTAGTGTCTATGCAGTAGATTATTTCTTTTTGAATCTGCAATAGATATGTCTCTGTGAATTGGAGTATTTTGGAAAAAGGCATTTTAACGTTTGCAGTCTAGTCTTCTATTGTCTTCTTGAACAAAACTGCTTATTCCATGAATATAGAAGTCTCTTCATAGAATTTCTCTGTAACTACATGTTTATGAATATCCTTTTTAGTTTGGAAAATGTTAAAGGGTCAAAAAAGGTTTTAAGTTTCCATGCATCACACAACAAATCAATAAATTATGTAATAATTTAAATTCTTTTGCTTCTGGAAATAAAGAAATGTTTATAAGAGCATTAAAGAACACTCTAATGCTTTAAGAAAGATTAAAGAACTCTGACATAAAATGCAACCTCCCTTTCAATAGAGAAATAAACATCATAAAACTCTCAAGCTTTTCTTTTCTTCTTTATTGAAAATTAATAAGAAAATTATATTATTTTGAAAAAAAAAACCATACAGCAGATCAATTAACAGAGAGCTTTTGATTGTGAGCATGGAATGTATTTAATATGATGCAAGAACTTGTTTTCTCTCATTTATTAAGTTCATAGAACCATAGAATCGAGAATGTTGGAAAGTGGCTCAGTGAGTGCTTCTGCCAACTCTTTCGCTATCCTTGGGCAGATCCCATCTAGCCCCATGGACCTGTGAGTGTATAAGTGATGTAGCAGGTCTCTAACCCTTTCATCCTGTTTCATGGTAGCTTTATTCTACTCCCTGTCTCTCTTTTTCACCTCAGAGGTCAAGGTACCTGGAGAAAAGTAGTTTCGCTGTCAAAAATTGAGTCCAAGAAGGCATCTGCATTTTCCTCATCCTTTGTCACTATGTTTTCCCCTTCACTCAACCAAGGATGTGGATTCTCCTTAACTCTCCTTTTATTGCAGATGAGTAAACATTTGTGTTGTTGTTGACAGTAGTAGCCAGATTAAGTTATCAATTGAAGAAGCATTGTAGAACCACAGAATATGCTCAATTGGAAGTGAATCATGAAGTTCAACTCCTGGCCATACAAAGGACACCCCAAAAATCACACCAGTTGCCTGAAAGCATTGTCCAAATGCTTCTTGTATTCAAACAGGCTTGGTGCTGTGACTGCTTTTCTGTGTTCATCCACCTTCTGGATAAAAAATTTCTCCTGATATCTAACCTAAGAAGGCTTTAATCTAGTAAAGTTATAATAGTAATATTATTTTTCTAGAAATAATTTTTGCCTGAGAAGATAATCTTGACTTCTCATTTTCCTCTTTAAAATCTGTTTAGGAGGAGATAAGAAGTAGTTTCTTTTTTTAAATATGCATTGTAAAGAGCAAGTTAGACAGTACTTAAATCAGATGTGTTCTCTAGTAATCTAATGAAATTTAGCCTTTAGCATTTCTAACAACCCCAGGACCAGATATATATATATTATATCTATATGTATCAGTTGTGTATATGTCAGTTATATTTCCGAATTAAAAAATACTAGTTGCAAACTATTTTAAGTGACTGAGATAAGGGGAAATGTACTTGGCTTGCAAAAGATCTGAGAAAGTCCAATCTAACTGTTTTAGTTTAATTTCCCAGAAGGAAACTGAAATTAGTTGAAGTACTCCAGAAAAAAACAATTGTCATCAGATATTTGACCAAAATATACTGAGTCAGTAGCAACATTTAGCAGACGCAGTACAAATACATACATGCAATTGCTATAGGTGAGAGTAAGAAGGACCCTGAGTTCTGTATAGCTTTGATATTGTCTCATCATTGTGTTCTCTTGAGCAAACTAATCAGCTACAACCTAAGCAATTCCGGCAGTTGTTCTGCTATCATCAAGCAATTATCAATGGATCTTTGTCTAACTGGAAGAAATGTAACGTTGATTTCTACCAGACCTGTGTTGAGTCTGATGGTGACCATTCACCATCTAAGCCTTAGGATGAATATAGTCCCTTTTATGACATAATGAGGTGAACAGAGAAGGAAGTCAGCCAGGCTTGGGGCCTGTGGCAGCTCTGTACATGCTGTGGCTGCTATAATCCTTCTCCACCTGCCACAGCAGGGAAATAAAACAGCACCTCCTCTGCTGAGGAGACAAGGCTGTTGCATAGTTGCTGTAATTTTCTTTACTTAGGAAGTAAATACTTTCTGAGAGTTTACAGGTAAGCTCAAGCACCTGGGGAGCTTGACTTTTATTGAAGGATTGGACAACTCCTCCAGCAGATTCTTTTTTTAGAGGGAAGAGGCAGGTTACAATGACAAGGTACAGAGATAACTGGGAGGACTGACAACATGACTAGTAGCAGTGGAAGAAATGCATTGGATAGCAGGTACAGGGAGCTGTGACAGAAAATGAGCTGTGGTGTAACCAAAACAGAAAAGGGCAATTTAAGCTAAAAAAATTAAATAAAACCCCAGGAACTTCCAGGAGGAAGAACAGGGGTATTAACCTTGCAAATTACACAAAGCAGGCAAAACTGCAAAAACTCAGCAGGACAGAATTAGAACACAGTATAGTCTTGATAAATTGAAGAAAGGGTCTGAAAAAATTAAATAGGAAAGAAATGTGTGTAAATAAGAAAAATTAATTACTTTACAAATGAACCAGAGGAGTGCCACAATGATGATCAGGGGGTTGGGGTCTATAGAGCCTGGGGTTAGTTACCCTAGGGATTGGAAGACTCCAGGGAAACATTATAGCAGCCTCCCAGTGCTTAAAAGGGGGCTACAGAAAAGACAGAGAGGCTCATTGTAAGGGAGTGAAGTGAAAGGACAAGTGAAAGCAGATTTAAACTGAAAGAGGGTATGTTTAGAATGGATATTAGGAAGATATTTATTTGGTGAGACTCTGTAACAGGTTGCCCAGAGCAGCTGTGGATGCCCCATCCTTGAAAGTGTTCAAGACCAGGTTGGATGGAGCTTTGAGTAACTTCATGTAGGGAAAGGAGATAGATGATGTTTTCTTTTCCTTTCTAAGCATTCTATGATTCTAATACAGAATTACAAGACATAGCAGTTCTGCATTTATAATTTTTATTTATTATTCATGTGATATAAATATTCTGCTTCATTAAAAGCAGTATGTTCATTTTAACCACAAAATATCTATGCATTTACAGGCCCACCTCCATTTTGACCTGAAAAAACATCAGATAGGGTTAGTTTAGGAAAAAAAAATAGATTGTAGAAAGATGGGAGACCTCAAACACATGAAATGCTGCCTTAAAAAAGGCATTTATGTTCACTGAGTGTGGAGCAAGGAATGATATATTTAAACTGCAGCATTATTCTGTTAAATGTAAGACATTTTTTAATATGAGAGCAAATGATAATCAGAGTTGACAGTTAGAAGGATCAGTAATATTCTATTTGGAGATTTTTCAGCCATAGATTAAACTGGCATCTTCCAGAAATGTTTTTGTTATCTGTCTTAGGGTTTTGCCTTGACAGTGACCTCTGAAAACACCTTTCAGACCTCCAGCCTTTGATTTCCTAATGATGCATCTAAAAGAACTTCACAAACTGAATCTTATAAAGTAGCAGTTGCTTTTAAAATGATTGATTTGGCTGAACAGCACATATACAGTGTTTTCTGTGGATTCTATCACTAGAAGGTTAATTTTCATTACCATTAATGTCAATTCACATTACCAAGTTTTCCTTCACAAACATACTCTATTGTTTGGCCTGTGGGGGCTGTAACATAATATTAACTTTTACAAATTTTTTTTGGTCTAATTGGACTGCAATAACATTCCCTCAAGAAATGAAGATTAACAAATAGAACATGAAATTTTCATCTACAGTCCAAACTGATCTAGAATGTCTTCTTTTCAATCATCAATATACAGTTTATTAATTACACCTAGAGTTTCATCACCTTAAGTCTTAATTTTCTCTATTGTCAGTATTTGGACAGATTTTTTTTTTTTTTTCCGGCTGATCTTTTGATGATGGTGTTAACAAAAAGCTGAGACAAAGCAGGACATCATGCATGATCTCTGTGAATTTATGTGTCCTTGAACAAACACAGGACAGAACTTGCACTGCTTAGTGGAGGAATTAATATGTTTCATTGGGTGGGCTGGTGTCTCATTCCATCAACCATTATTTGATACTAAGTGTTTTTATAGCCCTATTTTCACTTGCAGTTCACTTACACAGGCTCAAGTGAGTAAACAAACACCACTCTGTTTATAGATACAGGGTGTCTGACTTCAGTCTGTTCATTTGACATACATAGGTTTAAAACCATACATACATGCAATACTTATGCAAGTACATGTTATGAATTTTTTAACACCTATGTCATTGCAGTAGTGTCGATATTTATTTTTTTGCCTATATTTGCTTGGATGTCCTAAAACTGCATCACTTCCTTTGGATTACAGATCAAACAGAGAGTTTTATTCCTTATGTTTATAAAATCTAGGAAAAAAATGCCCACCATCTCCGAGTACCTGTTTCTTCATCCAGAGCAAATTAAATATTCTGACAAAAATTATGTATTTTAAATATTGGTACCATCTAATAGGAAGGATGTTGAAGCTTGTTTTAGAGTAGTTGCTATTCTCAGAAATGTATAAATTCAATTATATATTTTAATGTCATTATAGAAATGCAGTTATTAAGCATATTTGCTAACTGTGCAAAAAGGATGGGATAAGTTTTGTTCATTAATGTTAATCAAATGAAGAGAAAGCTTGAATATGCAGGTGAAAAGCAGAAAATTTAGGTAGAGGTAGTGTTTTTTGAAATCAAAAGCTCATAGAGTTTTAAAATTAAAGAGTTATAGTTGACAGCTATGACTTTTAATGAAATAACCCCCTTTTGTATCTTTCCAGGATAGGTAATCTGAAAAAAAATTCCCTATCTATTGAATCCTCAATCACAGTAAGACTGAAGTTTGCCTATAGCACTGTCTAGTCAAAAACCTATAGCTTCATAAAGCACTCAGCTTTTTGAAGAGAGTCACAACACAATTTTTAGCCTTGTTCTGTTTTTTATAAAATACGAATATTAATGAATATTAAATGTCAAATGAAAAACAAACACCAGCCTATACTGGGATTTTATTGTAGGCCCAGTTGACTTGAAAGAGACAATCATCATCCCAGCACTACAGACTAAAGCATCATATTTGGACATTCTTGAAAACTGTAACTCAGAATGAGAGAAGAAAATAAAAAGGTCTTTGGTTACACGGCAAAATTTTTATGAGATCCCAGCTGCAAAATTCCAGCTTGTCAATAAGATTATACAACTTTAAGAAAGCAAAGTCAGTTTTGTACCTCATGGCTTAGTATCATGTATAAGATTTGATTGCGAGCTACCAAGATATCATTTAGATTAAATAGAAATTGTTCCTGTTAGCTAAAATAATTCATTTCCTCTGAATGTAGAGCAAAGGCAGCCACTGTCACAGCATACTGCTAGCAGCAATTCTAGGAAAAAAATCTTTTAACCACTCTTTCAAGAAAAACTCTTAGAATATAGCAGATGTTAAAAAAAAAGAAAGAAGTAAACCACAGAATCAATCAGTAAATTCTATTCAAAATGTGATATTAAGTATAAACTGTCCAGCTATCACTGTTGAAATAAAGAGCCAATATAGCTGTAGTGCTAACTGAGGCCAAAAGATGTCTTGGGCTAGTCTGTACCAGGAACAGTTTTGTTCAAAACTCTTGCACTCTGCGTAAGCCTCACTCTATGTCTGCAGCTTGGAGGGACAAATACTGATGCTTAAATACAGTGATCAGCATCTCTAGCTTCATAGCTCCACAACCAGAGAAACTTTCAGTAATTCCTATGTCCCCAATACACAGTGAATTTCTGCTTAATGCTTCCAGGGATACAAAACTGTTGGACATGAAGATTTTTGAGTCAAAAAAATCCCAATCCCTGCTATTGCAAATGTATTGCTTGTGACAGCTACTGCCTCTTGACATCTGCTGTTTATTTTCATGTTTTGTGAGAAAACAACCTCCTCTGCCTCTTCCTAATTTAAGGTGAAGTACAAAGGAAATAGTAGCCTTTAGTACCTCTGTTGGATTCCTCCTTTTTAACAGGTGAACGAAAATTCAACGGCCACAAATGAATAAATGTTATAAATGTCTCCGTGTACATAAATATCAATAGCTGATTTAGAGACTGCTGTGATGAGAGAGTTTAGAAGACTGATTAAACCAGTCTTAAACTTTAAACAGCACCAGGGTAGACTGATACTCATTAATGTACCTTGGGCTAATGCCTAGTTCTTACCCAGTAAGATCTTAACATCTAACTAAAATTGTTGTGACTATGCAGTAGCACAGAGGCCATGCTAGACAGTGAGCAGAGGTGGATGAGGCCCTTAAAGTACCTTGGTTCCTGAGGTCAAGGTGACCAGGCTTCACAGCTATTCCAAAACGAAAGTCAGAGCTGAATATCTTTTCTGAATATCTTATCTGAATATCTTTTTTTTAATGCCCCTCTCACATCTGGTGTTTTTCCTGGTTGCTTTCCTCCCTCCAAAAGGAGGATCTCTTGTGCTCCTGATGCTGCTCATCTCATTTCTGGTTTTGTGAGCTGTCCTTGTGTGTTCAGCAAAATACCCTTCTCATTGGCAGGCCTCTGTGCTTATTTTATACTCTATTATTGATCTTGAAAATTGTGCTTCTTGTAGTAATACAACGTTTTCCTATGCCATCTCAGTGCAACTGTACAAGTCTTGGCCTTCTTTGGAGGTCACGTTGCCCACACACTTATGCAAAATGCTTGTACATTGTGCCTGGCCATGCAATCGTAGTATCACAAAATACGTTTGTTACAGTATTATTTTATGCTTTTGTTTGGGTTCAAGACAAGCTAGTATTGATTCTGCCCAGATTAATAGACTTCTCAGGTGTAGCCACTACAGGTCTCTGTTTTGACTACACAGCTGTAAAAATTGTTTATTGGACAATGTTGCTTTAAGAAAAAGTGATTCTGTGTGAGGATCTGCATTTATACTGTTTGTGAGCAGCTTCAGAGCTCCTTTAGCAAATTAAAATCCACATATTTTATCCATAAAAAATGAATTGAATAACAATACAGTACAGAAAGCACAACTGGAATATCAGTCCCAAGTCCTTAACTCCAATGAGTTCATAAAATTCCAGTTCATAAGGACTGATGATACTGAGTGAAATAATGATCTGGAAGTATATGGTGAACAAAATAAGTTTTGTCTTCAGAGAGTAACAGTATAGCTGGCAAAAAATACATCATAGGCTCAATCCCACATGCAGCACTTGCATCAGAAATAGAAAATGTGGCCTGCTAAATCCATAATATAATTCTTGTAATTCAGAGGATTTTATCTACCCAAATGGCTTCTGTATCCAACAGATCTGACCAATGCCCTCTTGGTTTTGGTGGAGCATTCAGAGAGATCTTTTTAAGAAGACTCTACAAGACTAGTCTCAAAACTACCAGAAATATTAGGATTACATTTTTGGCAAGGAGAATTTCTTTGACTAATGTCATATACAGCCTGCTAACTATTCTGAAGTACACTCCTGATGATGTGAGAATAAAATGAGATTCAGTTTCTGGGTCATCTACAAAACATTTCTCCTACCTTCTCTGAGAGTGTTTTCCTTGGCTCATTTGGTCACATTTGTTCCAGGGAAATTCTCCCTAACTTTACAAACTTTGTGGATTACTTCACAATTGATGGAATCTCTTTAGGTATGAAAAAAAGACTCACATTTCCCATCACTAAGAAACACTTGGGTTTTTTGCCACAAAGTTTAATTGCTTGATCATGAAAGTTAAAATACAGAACCAGGTTTATTATTTGATTATGAGATTTAAGATTCTCAAGGAACCCATGTCAGTATTTTCTAGGTAGATGATAGATTCCACATTCCTCCTGCATGCAATCTCCAAAGGGAAATAGATACCTGCATTCCCATAATAACAGCATAAAACTCATGGAAATACCTGAGTATTTCCTGAAATGAGATAACTTATTTCAGATGGATTCAGAATACCTAGCCTGAGTATCCATCTGTGGGATTCTGTCTCCCATGGTACGTAGTCTTGACATGGACTACATGTCATCTCAGTCTCCATTTATGAAGTCAGTGTGGTTCTAACTCCACATCTGATTTTGCAAAGAGCCTTCAATCTAATCTTGTCAGACGGAGCTACCTTATGCTAAATAGTTGACTAACAGCCAGGCAAAGACAAAATTTTATTCACTAGAACGGTTTTAATCCTGAATTTTTGCTGCATGGTCTTAGCACACACAGGTGCACATTTTTGGGAAACAAAATACAATTAAGACAGTCTGTGCAGCAAACATAGATTTATTAGCCTAGAGCCATTTCTGATATTTTCCCACATGCACTAAAACTATTTAACTTTGCATTGATTATCAAGGGCAAAGTTAGAGGACGTCTATATTTGAAATACTACCAACTCTTTGATTTCTGTCTTTGTTTCATGTTGATTAGACTGCTACGGCAGGCTGCAACTTTTTATTAAATCTAGAGCATGTCTACCAAATAAAAGATGTTTTATTAATTTCCAGTGTGAAAAGAACATAAAGGGGGACAATTAGATTTGGAATAATTAAAGACAACAAGAAACTGTTCATATCTCAGCCTTTGCTATCACCTTCAGTCTAGGAGCACATACATATTTCAGAAAAAAGAGGACCTTTTGTTGCCTTTACTGCAAGATACTCAAATTTTGAGTCCTTACATAGAAATAGTTAGGCTGTCTTCAGCAGAGCTTGGATACACTGTGTTTTGATGTGTAAGGTGATACAAATATAGCTAACCTTGAATGTGAATTAGTATGTTTGGCAGTAAAATATTTGTGATAACACTGTTGGCCTAAATGTTGATCCTGCTAAGATATCACATTTTAGATTCTCATCAAGGATATTTTCAATAATTTTTGAAGAGATTCCATGCCAATACTGATATTCCAACAAAACTAAGTATTTCTGCAGTAATATTAGATATGCTCTATTAACAGGAGGTGGTTTTTGTCATCACTGTCTTATGGCTATATCAGCAAGTAGTATGGGGAGAAGAAAAAAGGGGAGGAACTGTAATATTGTTAAGGAGAATTGGATATGTTATGAAGGGAGAAGGCAGTCTGCTTTGGACTAGGTTTTCTCTGGTCCCAAGGTCCAAACATGGATTAATTACCGAACTGTATCAGGTGTATATTGTGTGCACATTTTTCAGTGTAGTTTCACCCAAAAGAAATACAGTTCATATGCTCTGAGGCTATTCTGTAGCTGGCTTCAATCAGGTTTGTTTCAAAACTGCACCCCTGATTCTCACTAAAACACTAATGTACACATTGCACTGTTTGAGTTTATCAAAGAAGATTCGGCTTCAATTGTCCCTAAACACAGCATACAGACAATTTATCCAAACAAAGACTCCCTTTGCTTATCTTGCTAAGTGCCATAAGCTGAATTGGAGAGATCATCTTTGTAGCTGATAAACCAGTGTAATCTGGGAGCAATATGCATAGTTATGATGACAGGCTGGAAAGCTCTTCAATTTCAATCTTCTGCTGCAACTTGTACTTACACTGGAAAAAACGTGCCATAGTAGCACTTGATCTCTTTTTTTACTCGATAGCTGAAAAACTAAAGAGGGTAAGCAAACCTGTTGTCCACAATTACTAGCTTCTTGATGCTGGCTGATTTGGCAATAATAAGGTATTTTCAATATTATGAGCCTGGATCACATAAGGTCTTTCAGCTAGTACTAAATTAACCTGTAGTATTCATAAGAATTGATTTAACTTTCTTGGATTATCTCTGGAAAATTCAGGACTAATTCTTGCACTCCTTGACAATTAAAATGAAAGGGATAAATATTATTAACTATGAACCTTGTGTTCCATTACCTGCCTATCAGGCTGATGAAAAGTATTGGAATAGAGGAAGCCTTAAAGCTCATTTAGTTACTTTTTAAGGGTTTGTTTTTCAATGCATGTTACTAATCTAACCCCACCTCTTTTCACTTCAAATCTTTGTTTAATATAACAATTATACAAAGATAGATTTGTGCTTGGATTTGTAATTTGGCTTGATTAATACTGGACTTTTTAGAAAAACAGCTAGTGACCAGGGACAATCGCTTCAAAGTGAAAAAGGACAGGTTTAGGTTAGATATTAGGAGAAAACCTGGCTTAGTGAGCCACTGGAGCAGGTTTTTAGGGAAGTTGTGGATGCCCCATCCCTGGAAATGTTAAGGATAGGTTAGACAGGGCTTTAAGCAGCCTGGTCTAATGAGAAGTGTCCCATTAGCATGGGGATTGAAACTATCTAAGCTTAAAGTTATTTTCCAACACAGAGCATTCCATGATTCTGTGATTTATTTAAAGAAACAAGCTGGGGTTTAAAAATTTATCTATAATATTTATGCTGTTAATGGCTGATTTGTGCAGGAGTGACATTATTCACAGTAATTACACATTTTTAAACAGTTATCCATCTTACTCTCTAAAAACTCGTAATTTGACTCCTGCAGTTCCAAATCCATTGCATAACAATGAGAGTAAAATTGATATAAAGTGTTTTGGGGGAGTCCATTTGGATTTAAGCAGTGATAAAGGGAGAAATGTTCAGAGTAAAGTGCTGGTTGCCATTAACAAGAGAATTTCACTGCAGATTGTGGTGAACAAAAATCCCTTCAAAATATTTATCTGATGCTATTTTTCTTTGTAATTTGAAAGCAAAATAACTGGCCACAGTAGTTATATCAACTGGTTTAAATGTATTTTTTATGTGTCTTGTAAAGGATGAATCATGAGGCAACCTTTTCTTTATCTGCTATGGAACGGTAGACAGAGTCTGACAGTTTCAGTATTAATGAAACAATAACACCAGAGTGAATGCAGATTAAGTCAGAAATAGAAAGAACTTCAGACTAACTTCTATATCTTATCTATAAATGTGCATTTAACCTGAAATAACTCATTGGGAAAAGAGAAATATATATTGAGTACAGAAAGAACTAAGATGGGATGATGTGACCCTTAGCTCTGGACTTGATTATGGGTATCACTGTCAAATACTCTTTCCCAGTCAAAAGAGTTTACTCTAAAGTTCGTAATGTATTTATCTGGTTGTGTGGAACAGAAACTGCTTAATAAGGTGCAACCATATACTTTACACTTACAGGTTATATGGAGGTTACATGGAGAAACATCTTGTCATTTGCCCCTTTAGAAGCAGAAGAAACAGTAGAGGAGATGGGTAAAGGAGGGGTAGACCCTCTTCTGTGTGAGGCATGTGTCCTACCCAGCACTGGCCTACCTAACACTGTCCTACCCAAACATTTCTGTTCCTTTTCTCCTTCACCATGACGCTAAAAGGAAGGGGTACCACTAGAATTGCAATTTGGGATTAATAAATTGATAAATTATCTTCTTCCTCAGCTCAGGAAGAGGGCTTCAAATAAGAAAGCAGTAAAAATTTTGAAGATTTTGCAGGAATAAAAATAGTACCTCAGAATAATTACTCATTCCAGTTCCTTGGTCCATTTTTACAAATATATTAATGAATTCAGGGAAAATATTTTTTCTACTTACCAACTTTGATCAAGATCTGTACGATTCATAATTTTGTCTTGAATACACTCAACATCATATGATTTTTTTCTTCTTCCCAAAAATGTATCTGTTGATACACTGTTTCCCAGATGAAGTCATCAGAACTGCAAGTAGGCTATCTCTGCTATTACTCAAGGCTTAGACATGTCACTGATCCAGCTGGCAAAAAATCCACCTTACCTTGGTAATTCCATTTATCACTAAATATCACTGAAGTAGAGAATAATCATGGGGTTTGGGTTGTAGATATTTCATCTGCTTCAGCTGAGCAGCTTTGCCAATAATCATCAGGATATTTTGTGCCACCTGAGATTGTGCCTGGTTGCTTCTCTGTGTTACACTGCCTATTGAAGGACTTCATTTTACCTGTCAGAAGTTGTAGAATTTTAAAAAAAACTTAGAAAGCATTTCGCCAACATTTTAAGAAAATCTATAGTTATGAGTGTAACTTTCAGGGGGATACAGGCTCCTCTATTCACTTGATGTCTTAGAGAATACTGCAAATATTTTTCCTTCCTTTTTTAATGTGTATGAAACTTCACTTTTATTGCTAAATACATTTGCATGAAGATAGGATTTATGTTGCATACTTTGTTCACTCCTGCTGCCTTTTTCTCTCTGAAAATTGTAATCCACTGAATGTAAATCCCAGACTACTCCACTGCTAATTGTGGTATGGCAGAGAGGGGATTATTACTCTGAGAGATAAAAAAAGCAGCTGGAACAGATGAACGCTAACAAAAGTCATCTTTGCATGAAACTTATCACACATTTGCTTTTCCATTTGCTTTTCCGTTTGCTTTTTTAAAGCAAGATGGGGGGATTGTGAGTAGGGGAAAATGTGCATATCCTCACAGAGAGAGGATATGACCATTAATTGAAGGATCTTAGGGTCTTAGAGGCTTTAATAAAAAGGCTGTTTTAGTCCCAATGGCAAAACACTGACAAAAGTCAGAGAACATCCAGCACTTGAACGATATCTTAGCATGGTTCAGGACACCAGCTTCTATAGCCTAAGGCTTCAGACACAGTTCGTCAGTCAGAATTGACTGAAATGTATTTAAGTAGCTGTATTTGATAACTTCAGCCATTTCATCATTCTTCTTTCATGTACACAGAACACAACCATAGGTCAAAGGTACATGAACAGGAATACGAGATTTAAAAAAACATCCACCTTTATATCTGCCAATCCATTATGCAGACCAGAAGAAGTGTTTCAAGGCTATGACATGTCTGAATTCATTTCATTTTGTGCAACAAGGAAAATTGTTTTTCATGTACTTTCTCACTGCATGCATTTCTCTGTTATACAAAGAAAACAAAGGAAACAATCAAGGTGTCTTTCAGGCACCTATTTCAATAGAGAGTTCATCTGTAAATTTTTGACTTCGGTCAAAGCCAGGAGGTAAAATAAAACCACAATTCTCTCTTTCTGCTTAAAAACAATTACTATCTTCTTGTCCAGGGAGTTGCTTTACCCTTCATAGAATTTCAGGATATATGCTGTCATAAAATGAATTTCATTCATAAGAATCGCAACAAATGCTGCCTTCTACAGGGAGCTACAGCTGATGTCCCTGGAAATACCATTTTTATTGTTCTTTTTAATGAAGCTTAGGATAAGTTTTACTCTTCAATTCCCAGAGGTGATCAAATCAGGAGCTTGTATATCTGGATATACCTGGATGAAGTTTACTTTTTCTTTTTTTTTCCAAAAAAGAGGGGATTTTCAAGTTAGCAACCAAGTCTTGCAATGCCTTTTAGAGATGGGAAATGGAAAGCGAGAAGGTGTTTGCTGCATAGAGCAGCTTAGACCTCCTCCCTTTCTGCTCTCTTCCTTTTCTGTAAAAGAAGTGCCAAATATCTTCTTTGTCTTCAAGAGCAAGAATCTGGAGGGCTACTTCTTTCCTCTTTGAGAAGAGGGCTGTAAACAGGAATGCTACAAAACCTCACTGGAAAAGTCTTCCTACTAGTGATAAATAAGTGCTTTCCACACACAGAGAAGTGCAATACAAAATAAGGAGACAGAACGGATGAAACACAAAACATGCAAGGCAGAATTTAGAGTTGTCTGACAGAAGTGTCATCAGATTGGTGTAAGTTATACTATTTTCCTTTAATTTACAGGCTCAGAGCTGGATTCACCTCTTGCCAGTGACAAGTTTGGCAAAAGGTCTAAGAAATTCTGCACAATGGATGCTTTTGGCTGTCAACCATCTATGTTAGGAGTCAGAAATATATGGAACATGAAAAATGACGCAACAGGACAGAGACCAAGAATCTGCCTGGCATGCCCCTTAAACATAAACCTTCCAAGGTGTTGATGAGCTGTGCTGGCCATTTTAAAGCTACATTTTGTGAGAGTTTTAAGAGTTTCAACATTAGTAAAGCCCAGAAGACCCAGTTCTGTTTTAGTTACTTTGGTTTATAACGGTTGTTATATCTATTGTAATCTTTTAAGTAGAGAAAAGAGTGGAGCAGGTGTGGTCTTGTATTCTGCACTTGGTCAGCCCTCACTGCACATACTCTGTGTTAGTTTCTGAGCACTTAGCACTTACATTCTGGACATTTACTTACAACATATAGAAAGGCCAGCAACTTCTGCGTACTGTAGTTACCCAGTAGTGACATAGCTAATTTGTGAATTCAGCCTGCAAACTAAAATTCATCATCACTTAGATATTATTAGCAAGGTTTGACATCGTTCAGAAATGTTTACAAATCACTATAGTGTGTCCTTGGAACAAGACCCAGAATTCTGTTTACATTTTTAAAATCCCTAAAGAGTTGGGATTTTGGACAAGGGGCTCTTGTCCAACAGTATGGCCCTCTTGTCCAACAGTATGACTGCTTGAAAACAAATAATAAATATTAGAAAAAACATGTGAAACATAGATGAAGTAAAAAAATAATCTTTTTCCCCTCTTTTGCAGATGGGAAGGCACTAGACCCTCCAGTGCTACCCCTGGCCTTTCCCAAAGTCAGGCAAGATGCTGTTTTAGTTAACATTCCAGTATGGTTTATCCCTTGTGGTTTTTTTCCCCATCATTTCGCAACAATGCTTTTTGGCAGATGGAAATGACTCCAGCAAAAAGCCAGGTGCATGCTCTAGCGGTTTCCCTGCTAAAAGGGATTTAGTCAGATGTTTCTTCCACCTGTGAATTGGCTGCCCAGTCTCAGCCAGCTCCTATGAATGTAATTATTATGCTCTATTTCAAAAAGCTATTGTTCTATTGAAAAAAGTTCAAGTTGGTTCTGTCAAAAAAAAAGTCTGATACCATTACAATTTCTCTCTATTTTCAGAACCTGATTGTCAATGAAATAATTTCTGTGACAACCATTTTAATTTTCAGTTTGAAGGCATATCCTGACCCACATTTCCACGAATCTACTTCAGATACTCACCAAAGCAATAATAATCAGCGGCACTCTTCAAATGATAAACAGGTATTCACATCTTTAAGTCTGTTCCCGAACAGCCAAAGTCCCTATATTTTTGTGTGAAGAAATGAGTCATATTCAGGCAGTAATGAGTGATTGTGTCTGCATGGCTTCATGGAGAGCTCTGCTACCTGTAGGAAAGGCTACCAATATGTCTCTTCCACGTGATTTTTAGATTCTCAGGGTTTGAAATACCTCTTTTGTTTATGAAGAGCAAATCCATTTTCTCAAAAGGACAAATCAAAGTGAGATTTTTTTCTTTCCTTGCATATTTTAGCCTGACATGAAGAAACCAATTAAACAACATGGAAAGTTCAAAATCAACTAAGTTCTATACTAAAATATTTTATAAAATCTATGATAAATCTGAGGCAGGTTCCATGTTAATGGACTGAGGTATAAAATTTCTCATGTACCAACAATGCAAACGCAGCCCTCTTTATTACTGTTCAAAAGCACTTGGGTAGAACCATCTGTCTTCACACAAATGTACTCCAAGACAGATTTGTGAGAGTTACAAATTGAAAGCAGAGAAAAGCAGCAGCCCAGCATGAGTGAAGAAAATTCAGAGGCAAATAACTAGTCGGACTGCCTAGAGCAAGGCTGTTTGGATGATTGGCTGCAGTCCTGTGCAGAGAGAGACAGGGAATCCTGATGCTGCTCAGATTCCCGAGATGAAAAGCCAAATACAACCATAGTGTTCACTTAACTGTGTGATATAGGATGTAGATTTTCCTTGAATTAAATACCATTCAGGTTACTGTGTAATAGTTAGAAAAAATGGCCAAACTTCTTTAAAATTTTTTAATCTTTGATTGTTATTAGTAACGAGAGTGGTCCTGAGGTAATAGTGCAATAGTAATGTGATGAAAAAATTGCCACTCCAGATATGATATCTGTATCCAGTGGGAAAGGAACACATGAAAACAGTTATATTTCTACAATATAAGAGTCTGTGTTGTGCCCTTTGTGATTCAGGCCAATGGATCAGCAATATCAGAATTAGCAAACGGGAAATAGAGTTTTTGTGATGTTCACTGGTCAACACAGATCTATGATCTGACTCAGATTTCTGTTAATGGATTTGTTAATAATAAGTTTTCTTCCAAGAATTTGCATGAACAAATGTCAGCTTGTGGGATATTTGTGAACTGCTCACTTTGACTATTTGCTGTGTGATTGACTAATTTGCCTATCAGGCTGTAAGAAACATTTTAAACAGGTGAGTTGAAGAACAAACAGCAAACACTGCACTTCCCACTGTAAACGTACAACTGAAACTAAAACTACATTAAAATACACTACATATTTGGAGAATTGTGACATTTCTGTGAGTGCATGGTACCCCATCTTCTTTCCGTCATGCTTTGAACACTGCAACACAGTAACATGAACCACATTTGTTTATTTTATTTGATGGAATAACAGGTACCTGGTTTCCTATGAAACTGCATTCAGTAGCATCCTGAAATTCTGTATGAAAAGTAATGGGAAACATCCCACCCATTGCAAAGGGAAGAAGGGTTTTATTTGGTAAAGTATTTAGCCATGATAGGCAGAATGTGGCAAAACCTCTTGGACTGTATTGTGCTTCTGTTCAGGCTTCTTTCCAGAGGGTATCAGCAAAACAGCATCACCAATCATTTTTTGTTTTATATTACATTTAGATTGATGTTTACACTGATGGTTTTTTCTCATAAGAGGATTGTAGAAGAAAAAAAAACACAATATTTTTTGGAACATAAAAATAATACCAGCTTTTCCCATGAAACTATCATATCTCTTTTATGCTGTAGATTACATGTGCCTGCTTCTCAAAGATGACAGAAGTGATCCAGCCTTAAAATTCATTGCAATATATAGCTCTGTGGATTTCCATATGTACTGAAAGTAACTTATACTATATTATTATAGATTCTAATTGGGTAACTAATGTAGCCAGATTTTCTTTAACAGGAAAAAAAAAGAAAAAGGGAAACAAAACAGGTTTGGCAACATCCATCATTTTTATTAGTTAGTGAACAGACCCTGAACTTCTGCTGAATTTCTGTCAGGATGTCACACTGCAGTTACAGTGATGTAGCTGAGCTAATCATCTGGTAGGTGCTGGCAGGAACCACTAGCAAAACCAGGGGTTTAGCTCTTAAAGCTTGTTTTGAAGCTGTCTACAAGCTGTCAGCAATACTCCATAAAACACAGACCTTTAAACATTATATCAACGTGAATCTGATACCAGCCAAGTCACAACTTTCTGTCATAAATGTACATACAGACCAGGTTATTATGGACTGATACTTTTTTCCTGTTTGAATAGCTTAAAGTAACACCAGTATATTTTCTTTAAGACCCATAAAAAGCAAGAGAGCCTTTTTTAGACTTGTTTTAAAAGATGCACAGCTTTTTTTTTTAGGAAGAGGAGTATTTATTTCTTAGAGCAGCTGACATAGTGTACCTATCTACAAATCTTTGAACTTCATGTTTACAACAGTGCACACAACCATAGGGTAATGACATATCTCAAGGTTCTGGGCTGTGTTAAACAGGTGGAAGCAGTGACAGTGATAGTTTACATTTCAACCATGTGTACAGACTTGCAAAATGCTTAAAGTCTTCCAGCAGTTATTTTACTTAAAAGAAAAAACCCAAGGGTTTCAAGGAATAGACAGGTGCTACTAATTTCATGCTGCATATACAAAATCCAAAGTGAATAAACTTATGACTCCACAAAACTAGCAACAGCAGAGATTCTCTAATGTTGTCTGGGCTGGGGATACAGAGGTAGATAAAGCAGCTTTAACACTCTACTGTTAAAGCAAATATGTAGAATCGTGTATCATCTACAGGTGCCACAGCAAAGGCCCTTTGGAACAGTTTTTCAAGGAGCAACTTTCTCAAGAGAGAAGAAAGACAAAATGCAGCCATTTGAAACTCTACCTCCCATGAGGAATCATGAATTGATTTCTTGGCTCAGTCTCACTTGGAGAGATTATTGCATTTGTTCAAGATCAAGAGACTCAAAAAAAAAGTTGTCTCCTACATTTTATTTAGGATCTCCTACTAGACTGCTTACCAGTGCTGAGCAATTTCACCCTTAACCTCTCACAAAATCACCAGATCGTTCTTCCTTAATATGTTTGCTGCCAGTGTGTGTGCTACAATCTTCTCATTTTTCAGGAAGGTAGATACTAGCACAAGGCAGGGGACACCAATCTTTTCCAGGCAAAGCTGTCATGGCACCAGTACAAAATCTTCATAGTCTTGCTGTGTGGTAGCAGAAGCTTCCATTTGTTTTGCTAATATAAAAAATGAGTAAAATATTATTGCTCAGAACAGTTTCTTGTGTAACATACACCTAGGATATATCCAAACTCGGTCTAAATTAATTCTGACAAGCAAAGAATACCAACACAAGTATATCTGTATGGATAAAATCTGATTTTTTAGTCCCATAACCAAAACGCCCTCGAAAGAAAGCTGCAAGAAACTTGTCAGTAGAAGATGTTGATAGCAGGGAAAAAAAAAAAAATTGCAAATGTTTGGTTTTGGCTTTCAGCAACATGTATGTGCCTGGCATTTCTCAACAATTAGAGCATGACTTCCTTCCATTTAGAATTTATTGAAAAAAAATATTTATATACATAATTCTTGTGCTGTGGTACATTTGTAGGGAGATTATTCAAACCTTTTGACATTTGAAATTGAAGCAGAGTTCATTAGATGTGTACCAGAAGGTCACAACATGTGTTTCTGTTTGTAGTTTGAATGTGTATGATTACTGGAACTAAGTTTCTGGAGCAAATACTCATAACTGTTATGTACTGAATTTCCCTTAAAGCTTAGAAAAACTTCACAGTGTTTGCATAAAATTGTTTCAATATTCATGATAAAAGGGTATCTGTTCCTTAGTGTATTCATAAATAAAAAGATATAACAGTTGGAGACAGAGTATGCTCATTAATTTTTATAAATAGGCATGTCAGCTAAGTTACTTAACAGTATTCAATCAGTTCTGGTAAGTATGGGGTTTGCATGTCAATAACAGCTGAATTAGTTGGACTCAAATAGCTCGGTTATACTGGTTGTCTAAAACACAATCAGCCTTTTCTGCTTTGTCCAAAAATCATCCTGATTTCCTTTGTATGATGGCGACAATTCCAAAAGATCAAGCAAATGTCATCAGTCCTATTCCTGCAGGTGTTTCCTTATGTTCTCTGTGTCATTCAAAACACCATGGGGCTGCTTTGACCTCTCCCCAGTTATGATTAGTGCCCACTTTTGGTCTGTAAATGAGACCTGACATTTTCCACACCAAACACTGATACTTATATTTGTTCATGGTTCATTTGATGGTATATAAAGATGAGCTATGCCACACAGAAAAAGAAAACTTCAAACATGTCTCTGAGAGTATTTATCTGGCATATAGCATGAAAAAGTAGGGGGGAAAAAAAGCAGATAGAATGAAAGGAGCATACTTCAGTGCATTATTACCACAGTAATAATAAGAATCCCAACTGCCTCAGATTACAATGTAAATATTTTGTGTGCTTTAGGATTATCTTTTTCTTTTCTTTTTTTTTTTTTTTTAATCACCTGTGGTGTGTTCCACAAAAATGAAAATATAAATTATTTTGGCAGCTGGTGCTTTAGGTGATGACTTTTGAGACAAAAAGCTGTCAGCTTGCTATTTAATTGGCAGGAGACTGAGAATGAGAGAATTTGGAGCAGTTCTGATAACCAGCCACCCTCAGGGACAGTGTTTCATGAAAGTGCATAAATATTGGTGAGGTACCATTACTGCTGTTATTCATGGTTGCTACATCAGTTTCAAGAACTATATATTTGCAAACATTTTACCATTGCTACTTATACTTGAGCAATAAATCTAACAATGGTATGTTATGTATCATAAACCACAGCTCAGCAGTGTAGCACTCATGGCTCTCAAGAAAATCATCCACTAAAACCAAAACTTTGAGTGTCATTTCACTGATGATTTCAAGGCTGTCCAGAACTTTACAGTGCTGGATCATTACTTGTACTCTGTAACTCAGAGCCCCTGATTTGCTTGCTTTGGACTTGGCTTGGAGATTGTTATCTGTTAAATTTGTTACTTTGTTACTTGGATAAGACTTCAGAAACAAGCTATAGTTTGCATTACGTGTACAGCATTTGGAAATTCTATTGCATAGAATTTTCCTCCTATATTGCACTGCATCTCTGGGATTTACTTATGATGGATAGTTTCCATGAAGATGGCCTTCATCCTGAATCTTTGTAGGCTTTCTTTTCCCTACTGCAAAATGTTAGAATGAAATAATGAGTGGAAATAAAGCATTTTTGCCTGTGTTTTTTTTCCAAGTTGCTTATCTTTTCAGATTTTAATTTGTCTGCTGGGGGTATAGCCATCAGTAAGGACTTACACAATGCTTCATGCTTCAAGTTGGTGCTGCCCAGAGATGATGAGCCAAATACTGCTTCCAGTAATAGCAATGTAAATCAAAGTACTTTGGGATAATTCTGTCCAAAATGTGACACAGATTTCAGTGTTCTTATTCTAAATACACTCCAATAAAGTTTTGAACAGAATTTGTGCTTTAAAGCTTAAATATTGTAAGGGTACAAAGACTAACAAAACTTATGTATTACATGTGATTAAGTCATAAAATAGAATTATAAAATATTTGCTCTGGTAAAAAAACACATAGTAATATAATTATATGCTCAATTTTTCTGTGGGGGGGCAGCAGAAATGAATATGGCAAGCTATTTAGTAAAAATAGATCAGGTGAGAAGCTTATCAGTGGAATCCTGGTACAGTGATGCAAACCCTGAAAACATGCCTGGTGAACAGTAGCAGCAAAACTCTGCCTTCCTGTGCATAGGTATAATTCATGTTCAGCCTTATTAACTGTATTTCATGTGGCTGTTACTCCATAGCTGCTTTCGAAAAACACAAATATATTGATACAGCAAAGATTTCCATCACCTAACAGAGGCAAATGTAGTTTATCTGAGTCACTGCAGTGGGCCAGCATCTCAGCAATGTACCTGGAGTATGCCAAGGGACTTCTCATTAACAGTGACCAGCTTCATTGTCCGTGCAAAACAAAGTTTGGAACTGGTTTTAAAAAGTTTTCCTTTTCCTCTTCTTTACTCAGCATTCAAATCTTCTGCCACAAATATCGTAGTCTGTGAGTAGCTTTTTCCTCAATTAGATCATATTTTAGCTATCTCATTACCACAAGTTCAGCATTTACCTTGTCTCTAGTTTTGCATAGAATTCCAATCATGAAACCTGAAAAAAAACCAACACTTGCATGGAGATTTTCTTGGAATATAGGTAATTATCTTGACTTGGAATATAGGTAATTATCTTGACTTTTTACCTTCAATTTTACTGCTATTTAAGCACCAAGCCATGGTTCTCATTGGAATTACCTTTAAAAATCAAAGAGCAGGGAACATTGTGCAGAAACTATTAGATGACATGTGAGTGAGCCAAACACAGGAAGCAAAACCCATTTGTATTTATGTGCTTCTCTTCAGTAGGAAAGAAGCTGACTACTCTGTAATAACAAAGATTAAATTGGTTGTGCTTTGAGGCTGTTGGCACTAACTTTTATAATGATCATGACTGAGGATGAAAATAAAGGAATGGTCTTTCCCCACATACATTTTTAACCTCTGTCATATTGTGCATCTCCGGATGTCAATTTGGGTCCACAATCTAGGGGAAAAAATTGATAGGACCTAGGTGTTACCAAAGTGAAATAAATCACCCTGGTCTCTCCTCAAATGACAGATCCCTCACTAAATGCCTCTGTGCATGCAATGTCAGGTAACCGCCATGGCTGCTCCTCTCCCTTCCTCCATTCTTCCTTCACACTGTGTGTCCTACACTTCATTCAAAATAAGCTTGCATAACTACACTTCAGTTCTTTGGAAAGAGAAAAATTCACCATAAATAATCTGTTTAAAATATGTGCCATGAGTTTGAGAAAGTTAAAGGAGTATTCCACTGGTCCTATGCTCTTTAATTTGGGCGGTAATTTTTAGTAGTCAGTCCCAGAAAATTTTTATTTTCTCCTACCTTGTGCTAGACCAGGTCTGGGAAGTATGCTGGATGAATAATCTAGGAAAAGAAAAAAGAAAAAAGAAAAGAAAAAAAAAACCCACACATTTTGAGATTTTGAGTGTTCTTCAATCTTGGGCATGGGTGGAGGTATGGACAATCATGTAAAATCTGTTTTCTCTTTGCAAATTATAATCTCTGAAGTGTACACAATATTTTACAAACTGTAAAGCAAAGCAGAATGATTGAGATATTTCTCAATATTATCTTGAGATATCAATGATAATTTGCTGAGTTTTCTGTTTCACTGAACATGAGAAATTATCTTTTCATTACATTGTATCAAATTTCATTAAAATGATAGCCATGAGTAGGTGGTTGTAAAACTCCTCCTTGGAGTGTTAAAACCAGAAGACAAGTTTGTGTTTGACAAGAACATTGGAAATTTATAGATGAAAATTACCATGATAAAGAAAGTACAGGATTTAAGATGGAATGAGAATTGGATTTTTTTTTGATGGGGCTGATTAACAGATGTTTTACACTGTTTCTTCAGATGAAATTTTTAATTTAAACTACTCATGAATTCTTGTTTAAGTAAAGAGGCTACTAATTGAATTGCTGTATTTTAATTATTTCTCCCAATGGAAAGGGAGAAACAGTCTTAAGACCTTCCCATTTCCTTACATTAATATTCTCTGAATTAATCTTTCTATTATATTTATTACCTGCTCCTTTTCCTTTGTGAGAATAGAGTATGAATTACTAAATAGAAAGAAGATATTTTTAACAACAGATATCAACATTCATATTAGCTGGTATATCTCTCAAATACCTGATTTTCAGACAAGAGTCATATATGGAAAAAATAACATGTTAGTACATGAGTAAGAATAACTGATACAGAATGGTTCTCCACTTGAGCCATCACCTGAAACTTTTTAAACTAGAGGGAACATAAAGCACTAAAGACTTAATCAAAAAGTCTAGACTTTCCTGGAAACGGAAATAAGTCATTAATACATTTTCCCTGTCTCTTACTCCCATAACTGATACCACTCCTAGAGAAAGGAGCAGCACCTTTACCATCTAGATCATCACTCTGCATCCTGGCCATCCCAGCTGTCATGCTTTTAGATACTGCCCTTACATTCCCACCTCCTACAGCTCGTATGTATGTCTGTGTTTTCCCATATTTTAAACTATTCTTGCCAGAGCTTTTAGCTGCACAGAAACACACTTTAAATGGAACTGAAATCTCAAAAGGCCAATAGAATGGGATTGTATTAAACCAAGCCATGATTTGATATCAGCCTTGCTTTTGTGGAGTTGTCTTTTGATCTTTAAATGCTTGGATTTAGCACAACTGATGTGTCTCTTCACTTTCTGCTGGTCACTTTAAATTACAAATTTGGAAATGTACTTCTTATGAGAAGTGTTCTGTCAGTCCTTTGTATAATGTTGCACTTAGATCCTCACCTGTCTCTCTTCTCTTCTTCCTCTCACTATGTTGGAATCAATGTGGATTTTTGCAGTCAGCGTGAATGACATCTCCAAAGCAGTCTGAACCTGCTTTTTTTGCCTTATCTGGAAAAGTTTGGATTAAGGGTAGCCCAAAGCAAAACTTCCAGAGTTATCTCTTACACAAAAATACATACATTTCAGGTAGGGAACAGGAAGCACTTATAGAATTTCTTTGAATGAAAGCTCCCTTCTAATCATGAAATCATCAATTAAAAAAGGTTTATGAAAGAATATTGTAGATCTCTGCTAAAAGTGAAAATATCTTTTTCATTAGGCAGTGTTTTCATACCCTAGAGGGAAAAGTGAAAGGTGCCAATCACGTAGAGGTAAAGGACATTTATATTATGTAAATATTAATCTTCTGTAGTGATGAAAAGACAGCCTAAAATATTAATAATCAAGAACATGGTGGAGAATAAGGGGGTGGGGAAGGAAGTAAAAAGCTCTCCATCTCCATTTAAATTTGGGGAGTTTTAATGTACTAGAGTAAATGTGAGGCATTTGGTTAATAATCAAGTGCTATTATTGATTGCTTCTGATAAATACAGATACCTTCTGTCTGTTACCAGGTCTTAACACTTTGATACTAGAAAGTCTCTTTACAACAATTTTAAACATTACTAGAGACTTATAAAATAGGCACACAAGCTATGTAGATATAATAATCATATTAACTATAAAAATAAACATTCCTACTATTACATTTCAGAGCTGATCTAAAGAGAATACAGCTTTAGTCACAGTAGTAGCACTAAGTCAAAGAGAAATTCATACTGTAATGATCAACACAATCTTTTTCGACAGCACAAATTTATTTTTGGCCCACCCAGCTCAGGACTCGCCAGTGTTTAACATCATGAACAATAATTATGGTAATATGAGTAATTCTTGAATAAGAGTAATAAATAGCCTTAAGGAAAACTATATTTTATTTTCTAGCTTTATTGGTAGACATTTAAGTTCATCAGGATTATACAGAGAGAACCATTTCTACTCTTAAGAGGGATCAAATGCGAGGTGACATCAATTCTTGTCAGGGATTTTGGGCACAAATTATGTCCAAACCATATATACAAATAATGAGTAATGCACTTGATGAATTTACATTTTTAAATACATGTTCATTTGTTTTCGATGAGACACATGCACGATCTCCACATTTATATGCGTATTTGAAATACTGATACAGAAAAGGAGTCAGGACCTACCAGCAAAGTTTAGGATTTACAGGATCTGGATGTCATCCCTTTTACACTAGGAAATAATATTACACCTTATTTCAGCTCTATTTATTTGCTTGCCCATCTGAGAATTTCTTTTTTATATCCCTGTTAGCTTGTCATGACACTGTTTATGCTAAACATGCCTGTATGCCTGCTTCCTACCTTCTGTGACAAGAAGTAGTTGTACTAGATCCATCCCCACCAGTTAAACTTCATGGGTCTCTCAGAGTTTACTGTAGCTGGTGTGCAGTTGTACCCTATGCAAGGACATGTGGTAGAAACCTGTTCCTTGAGAGGATTCAGACATCATTCTTCTTCAGCTTGCATTCAGAGAGCCAGCACAGAGGTCAAGTCTTGCTAGCAAAGAGCCAGTGTCAAGGCAAAATCGGGCTCTACATGGCTGACTGCAGCCCAGGCTGTCAGATTAGTCCCCAGGCTGGCACTGGACTTAGGGAAAGCTTTGAGGGGAGAGACAAAAGCTCACTTTGTCCTGTCAAAGCCGTGCCAAGACCTGTTCTGTTTTCCTTTCTGCAAAATCTTTAAAAAGTGATTTTTCTATTCATGTAGAGAAGCTGTCCCCATGCTCGCTACACATCTGAGAACCACCAGTGCCTGAGAGCTGCCTAATGTCCCATTTTCAGGGGGTCACAGGGCTCGTTTGAACTTCCATAATGCCTTCAGTTTTCCCACTCTAACCTTGGCATAAAGCCTTCTCAGCAGGACTCTGAGGCTTGAAGACAAAAAATAGCTGTGAAGTTTTAGTACTGTGAGGCTGTGCATTTGTGCAACTCTCCTGTCTTTATAAATTTCTTATAAATGTGAGATTAAATCTATTTCAGAGAGCTCACTGGGAATAACTCCCTACTGCTCTGATGACAAGCACTCTGCAAATAAAGACCCCCTTGCCTGAACTGTTGGTAATCCTTACTTTCTACTAGGCTGGTATTAAATTGCTACAGCAGATGGTAAATACAACCTGGCCTTACAAGAAATTTCAAAGGTTAAAAAACTGCAGTAACTATGTACAAAGGAGAGAAAATTCAAATTAGAGGTTTCTGCAGTTCTGTTCTGAAAGACACTATTTTATTCCAAAGAAACTCCCAATGACATTTCCATTGGTGCCACAATGTTTTGTAGTCTCTGGACAATAATTTCACTTGACTACAGGATTGCTTGCAGTAAATGGCAAGAATCATGATATGATCATTTACTCACTAAACTTGCTGACGAACTTGATTGTTTACTTACTAAACTTTTCACAATTTGAACAAAAATTAAGAACATTAATCTGAAAAACTGTGAATATTTTAAATTCTCATTAAATTCTCATTTCATTTGGTACAGGAAAATCTTGAGGCTATGTTCTTGTGTTTTCAGACAGGATTTTCCACAGAATCTCCTTGAGCAAGGCAGACACTGTGTGTCCCTCCTAAATCAAACTCATTATTATCTTCCTTCATGTACAGGAATTCATCCATCTAGTGACAGTAACAATTTCACAGATAAACAGGTCATCATGGCCTTTATTAGGGTCTGTAAAATGTAATGGGAATCATCCTGATTTCAAGCATCAGCTTTTTTATCATCAACCAGCTGCTTCTAGTGCTGGAAATAAGCACAGGAGGTGTTGTATTTGAGTCATCCAATGTTTCTCCCATACTGCTAACCAAAAGAGTACCACGGAAAAATCCTGTTGCTGAAGCCAAATGACTGAAACTGCTTCACAGCCACAGTGCATCTGAAACAAACTTCCACATCCATGTGTACATAGCACTTAGTGGTACCTATATACCGCATAGGAAGCAAATAACTATACAGAGGAAGTGCTCTGCCAATCCTAAAATGATATTTCCCAGACTTTCTCAAAATTAAATACCTGAAATAAAATGGACACCTTGTTGCACATCATCACAGGGTATTTTTATAGCATGAGAATGGATACAAGTACAGCTGAACATTTTATGAACTGGCCATGTAGATCCATCTGGGTTGGCATGGGAACCCTGAGTTTTCTTTGGTCACCCCCAAGTATCCAAATAGCTTGGAAAAAGCACACTGAATCACGTATCTTTGGGAAATAGGCCTCATACAGGATTTTCCTCATCCAAAAATCTATATTTTGAATAGAACAGAAATCTTGGCTGTTACCTTAAGCAAAATGTGTTCAGTCTTACAAGTCTGAACTAAATCAGTAGTGCATAGATTCAGAGTCAAAGGGATGGCTGACTACTCTCTAATGACAGGAAATGCAAAAAAATGTCTAAAGTCTCTAAAACAAGTTGGCGACCCAAAGACATGGTGTCTATCACTGCTACTTCTGTCCTTAAAAATTAAATTTATAAATAGCTGGTAATGCATAAACAAAAAATATGCATAGAGAAGACTAAAATCAGCTTACATGAACAGACTGTAAAGAGAATAAGCTGAAAACCAGCATTAGAGGAATTGCTCCTGAGAGTCTCTTACTTTGTTATTTAACCAACACATTTATTTCAGTGATGATGGTGTGAAATTGCTCAAAGACAGAGGTATCAACTTTTTTTCAGTATTTATATATGTTTTCTTGCTGTCCTTAACCTTGTGTGGTAAAGGTTGTGTAGAGCAGCAACAAAGTATTACACCAGATATTTTTTTCTGTTAATATAACACTTTTCTCTCTCTAAGTAGAAGGAAGCAGTTATTCAAAAAGAATGCATTTTGTACATGGAAATTGCAGCTGCATTGCTGTTATGAAATGGAACAGCATTAATCCATTCCTTGGCAACAATCGCAGTGAGAAAGAGAAATGATGCAGTAAACATATGTAACCTATTCCTCCTACAAACCAAATAATGTCTCCTTAGAGTCCTCCTCGGATGCTGCAGTACAGAGAGGCTTCAGTAATCTTGTCCTGTACGAAATATTGCAGGAGAAGGAAAATAAATCAAAAGGCTTCTATATTTAACTTTCAAATATACTGGTTATTCTAACACTGTACTTGTTCCAAATCATTTGAGTAGCTTGAGGACAATGAAGCATTGTTGGAATATATGGCTTTACAATATCATTACATACACTGTAGCTCATCAAAAATGAAAAACATTTGCCAGACCTGGCCTTGATTATCTTTTCCTTTCAATCTGGACATAAAATTTTATGGCAGAGAAATGGGAGAGGACAAAACAAGGATTCCATTCCAAGCTCTACCCTGTCCGCCTGGGTTGCTCTGCTCGGTCCAAGAACAGCAGTCATAGTGGATAAGTTGGACCAGTCCCTCCTACAGAAGCAGCCATTATGCTGCCCTCAAAACCAAATTTACTGCCCTTACCATCAGTGAACATGGATGTAGAGGCCAAGATACTGAGACTTGGGATTGATGTGGGATGTGTGATGTATCCCTGTAAATTGACATGGTCGATGTTAGGCCATGCCCAGGTTCAGCAAAGTGGGCAGGCAAAGGGCAGCTGAGGAGATGGGAGGCCAGAAAGTACCTGTTCTCTGCTGCCCCAGACACAGACCTTCAACTCAAACACAAATACAGCTCATTTGCCTCAAAAACCAGAGGCAAATAAAACCCAAAAAGACTAATCCCTTTAATTCAGTGCAGACAGGATTCTGTCTTTAAAATTGCTTTAAAAAAATATGAATGTAAACAGATCTAGCAGTCTTCAGCTGTTTTAATATTGCAGATAATTGAATTAATGCTCAAACATAATGTGTTGTGAATAACACAAGATAATAAGAAAATCCAGGACAATTTAAATGAGTCAGTTTGTAAACCTTTATGTTTCCCAAAACAAAAATACCTAAAACAAAAAATCAATACTAGAATGATTTACTGATGCATGTGACAGCTTTTCCTTGTATGTAGACATCATTCTTGTGACTTCACTGGATCACTCTGGTACTTGTAATTCAACATACATTTAAGTTTGTTCAGGAACAAAATATCTTCAGGCCCTTAGTATATTTTATGGTTAAAACCAAAATTATTGCATTCATTTATTATTCCCAGGTTCAAGAAGCATACTCAACAATGTTCCTTGCAGTAATTTAAATTGATTATATAACCATATTACAATAACTCAATTTTTCAAGTTAATGCAAATAAATGCTTTAGAAAAGTTACAATAATGGTAACTCATTTTCAGACTAGCATTGTGAATCACAAGTTCTGTCCCAAATTAAAAAATAAAAAAGTTAAGTATGCTAACTGTAATTTTTTCTTAATTTAAGGCAAATTGAAGTACATGGATAGTAAAATGAAGTTCAAGTTTGGATACATGAATTTGAAATTCAATATATTATTCTGAGCCATATTTTTTTCTCATTATATGAACAGAAGCTTTTAAATTTTTAATTCTTTGGCAGCATTCTCATTTGACAGAATCCAGAATTAAACCTGGATAAACATGAAGAAACCTGCCTTCATTAACAGATATCCAATTAAACCATGCAGTTTCTTAGGATCCCAAGTGATGGTAGTACATTAAGGCAGAAATTACTCACTGCGAGCAATCCTGACTAATACCATACTTGGGAAAATGCCTCTCCACCACCTCTCGGTGTGAGTAGCATTTACTGTTGCTCAAGGGTTTTGTCACCCTTGCAAGCTCCCACCTTATCACAGGAAGCATATCTTGACAGCTGCCCAGGCATTGCTTCCTGGACGTGTCCTTTCCCTGGTGCAGCCCAGCAATTCCTCTTGATGGAGGTAGCAAATATAGATTTCTGGTCACACTGGCTGAGAACAGGAGGTGAACACACAGCTCAGAAAGCTCCAGATATTTATGTATGATACTGTATTATGGACACACTTGAGGTCAGTTGCTGAGGCTTGAGTTAAATGGCTTTTTCTGGAAGTAATGTTAAAAATAAAATGAGGCAAAAATTCTTGCTGTAAACTCACAGGAACCAAAGGGAATGGGGAGAGAGTTAGAGACTCTTTTAGCCAGGAAATAGGATAGTGTGTCATTCAAGTGGGAATGGCAAAGGCAGCAAAAGAAATTGGGCACCTTGCCTAATACTTCAGCCCCACTGGGGCAAAACTAATACTTACCTATAACAAGAAGAGAATAAATTCCTTAAAATCCAATTTAAGCATATTGCTGGTGTGATCTTTCCAAAACAAATTAAGTGTTTTAGGCGCATAAGCTCCATTGGAAATGACACCTGAGCCTGATCATGATCTTGTAGATCAAAAGCCCTTTTATTTCAACCAAAATGTAGCTAGACTACTGCAAGAATTGCAAGATATCAGAATCAGCTCGTTAGCATATTGCCATGAACACAGACATGATTCTTTGCATATGGAACTAACTACCTGTTAATTAACTTCATTCTCTTTTCATTAGATATATCCATCCATATGCCAATTACACTCTTTTCATTTACTTTATCAAATTTTCTTCAAAAGAACAAATGTGGGAAAAAATATTCAGGTTTAAAACTAGGGTTTGGATTCATACAATGGGCATTGCAGGAAATTCTGTGGCTGGAGTTAAGTAAGTGACCAAACTAAATTATTGGAGTGGTCACCTTCGATGCAGTCACCCAGCTGAACCCCCAGGGCAGGGATGGTGTTCACTCCAGTGTTGCCCAAGCTGATGTGTGCTTATAAGACAAGAACAGAAATCTAATGCTTAGTGGCCAGCAAGATCTTTTAGCCTTCTGGCTTTTCTTCATAGCTTTTGAAAGTAGAATCCCTTTGAATTGATGTATAAAGTGTTATGCCTCATGTGGGAGAAGCTTTTAAAGTTGTTTCAGGGTAAGATGCAGACAGAAGAAAAGCCACCTTCTGTTTGTTGAGGCCATTGTGGATTTTGTCTACAAGGTTATGTCTTGAGGCAAAAGCAAGCAGCTGGCAAGAGCTGGTATACAGCATCTTTTTATTTTTCTGAGACTGCTAGGAAAACATAGGGGAGTTCTTAGGGTAGGGAGAGTGTTGACAGAGCAGTGCAGTGGGAGATCATCAGCACATCCCAGCACACACAAAAGAAGATGGCTTAGCATCTGTTCTGGAGATCCAGAGCGTGCAAGCCAAGAGTTCTGGGTGCTGGCAGTCAAGTATGGAGATGGATCACAGTGTGCCTGCCAAGGGCTTTGGATACTGGTAATCAAGCACAGAGATGGATATTTTGGTTGGAGGGCACAGAAAAATAGCAATAAAATTAAGTATGATTCTTTCCAGTGCCTTGTATGTGAGCAGACTAAAGAATCTATTTACATTCTCGTTACCTGTAAAATCTCCCATAGTAGAAATTGGGCATATATAGACTAGAAATTTTAAATATTAAGAATATGTTTTTTAAAGTAATGCTCCACTCAACCTATATAATCTATCTGTGCCTTGATTCTTCATAATTACTTTAAAGTCAAAAACATATGATAGTGATTTGGATAGAAATATATGCTCACATAAGCATCCATATTGGAGACAACAAACTTAAAATTATGCAAAAAATAAATTAATCACATTCCCCTGAATGCAAAGGTATTTTAGGGCAGAGCAAGACTTCCCTACATGATATGCATTTCTATTGTAATTGTAAAATGAGGAATGTTTTTCCTAAGGAGAAGCAGCTATGAGTGAATGTTAAGGTCTGACTTCTTCAACACCTGAATTACCTCTCCTTTCGAGCTATGCCAAAGTGTTTGCGTTGAGTTCCACAGGGTGGCACCAGTGCATGCGAAATTACCGACAACGAATTTTTGACCTGCGGTATTTAGATGGCAGAGTCCGGTAGTGGGGAGAGTGGAGGCCATCTACTCCGTCTCGTAGGGGTTGGGCCGTCAAGTGCCCTTAGCAGTTTGAGGTACATAACAATGATTCAGCCATCCTTGTTGTAAAGGCAGCTTCCATGGATTTTGAAAACTCACCAGGCACTGGTCCCTTTTCCTGGGACAGCTTGATTAATAGGCATTAAAGTGTAATTGCACTTAAGTAATTCAGTAATGTATTTGCAGTGAGTCAAATGCTGGAGTAAGGGGAACAAGGTAGAAACCGAGCAAAGGTGTCATCTAACACTCATTGGGCTGTGAATATTTCTAACAGCATGTACTGTATGTTCAAACTATTTTTTTTGTTTTAATGAGGATAATCCCCCCTAATGTTGGGCTAATGAAGAAATATTGAGATGGTGAGTGCATACCAAGACCTCAGTGCTGGCAGGAGTGATCTGCTGTCAGAAGACACTTGTGTATTTCACACTGCAGCTGTAGAACTTCACAGCACACATTTTTTATTATCATGCAGCTGATTATTTGTTTCTGTAATTGTGTTACTGATAGTATAGGGTTAAAAAGTTTCTAATCATTGAATACTTCTGGGGAGAAGGGGGGGTAGGCCTCACAGTAGGTCTTGTGATTTCAGGCTTGGTAGGTCAGGTGAAACCCACCTGAGTAGGCATGATAAGTGGGGTGATGGTTAGCTGCAGCTGTGTAACTATTCTAACCATGATTTATGAAGTGATTTTATATGATTATAACCATAACAGGAATTATGTTTGGGAGAATCACGGTTGGGTGAAAATCAATGTACAACAATGAAACAATGTAGTTTAATAATAAACTTTTACTTGTGTAATTGTGAAGAATATAAGGTGGTCTTTCTGTCGAGTAGAGCTAGAGCTTGATTTGGGTTGGTAAACCCCTAGCTCTCTGGGCCAAATAAAGCACCGCATATATAAGCACATTGGTGATTATGTGTGTCTCTGTCTCTCGACGCTAACATTACCACCTGAAAATATTGCTGCTGTATAGAGGACCAGCCCCATGCAACTGAAGTGTGTTGGTGCCAACTAGTAGATATCTGGGTTAAAAAAGTCATTTTATAGCAAATAAAATTTATTGGCGTATAGCTGCGTGCCCACTACTCTTGGTATGTGGAAGAATGATGGCAGCTCTCTCCATGTCACTCTCAGATCTGTTGGTACTCAAGAGAACCCACTGTCTCCTGCCAGGAGTCTTTGAGGAGCCAGAGATGTACCAATGTTCCTGCATCAGCTTTTGGATAACACACATTGAGAAACTAGCTGGCAGTGTCAGTAAATAAATAAAATGAAAGAAGGGAAGGTATTAGCACACTAGCTAAAGATCAAGGAACTTCAATTTGGGGTTGAGGATGTTGTCTAATTTACAGTTTGTCAGAAAGTCATCAGTCAGTTGAGCAAATTATCAAAGAATTCCTGTTTCTTCCTTGCATCAGATTTCAATTTTCAAAATCCAAACTCTCAAAACAAATTAAATTTTGCATTTAGAGACAATTACAAGATTTTTTTATGTCATTCATATTAAAGTATTTGCATTCGGAATGATAGACTTCAGTAGATACCTGTGGTGCATTAATTTACTATCTTCTGCCATATCTGTTTTCTTCTGAGCTTCCTCACAGTGTCTGTGTAGCCTAGTGTCTTACCTCTGAAATACAGCAGGACCTGTGGGGTTTTTAAGTGCATACTTAATTCTACTGTAGAATTGCCCAGAGGCTTGATCTTATCATTCATTATCTTGCTCCTTCTATTGCCTAAGCTACAAAATTCATATAATACTCATTATTTTCTAAACTGCTTTGACATTCTTACATGAAAAGCAGATAAGTGCAAAACATTGCTGCAGAATGCCATAAATGCCAGCTAGGAACCATCAATAAGCACCAGACAAAAAGCTACCATGTTTGTGCCAGAGTTAAAAAAATTCCCTGAGATATCACGACATTTCTAAAATTGTTAATTTAAATTAGGGCTTCACTTATTTGTGCCTTCAATAATACAAATCCAGTCTCCAGCAGTAACCTTGTTTTCATGGCTTAGCTGATATTTTAAAAGATCAGTGCAAACAAAGAGCCATGCCAAGATCTTGAAGGGAGAGGAAAAAGGATATAAGAGATTTGTGCCCCATTTTTTACTTACAGAGAAAGTCCTGAATAATCCAATGACAGGGACAGAAAAGAAAAGAAAGCCCATTTCAAGACATTTATCACCCTCCGGAAAGAATGCTGAAGCCTGGGTAATACAGCAACAATTTTCTGGCCACAAAGGCACAATAACTATCATGTTAGATAAAGACTACCATGATTCAGAATAGGTTGGTCACATCAATAGAGAAGCACAGAAATATTCAGAGAAAACACAGCTATCTTGAACTCCTTAAAATCACAGACAATAGCTGAGAATACACAAGGCACAATAACCAGTCAGAAGGAAATCTTCACTGTCTCCACATTCTTCTGACATAGCAACATCTTCTCACCTGTAGACAAATCCTCCAGTCATGCATCTTTCTGAGCCCTGGAGCATCTGTGAGGTAGGCTTCCACAGCAGTGAGACATTTCTGTCACAAGTTTCCTCCCTGAAACTATGGGATTTCATGGCTCTTGTCAGAAAGTGCCTAAAAATAGAGAGGTGTGCTACGATTTTATGGAATTGCTTACAAATCAGAGATTAACTGGAAGAACAGGAATGTTGTAAAGAATTCTTGACTGCTCTTCCTAGTTTACGTCTTGCATAGGCTGTTATGACATACTTTTTTTTCAAAACAATGAAATATTGTTTCAGGAAATTTTACCTGTTCTAATAGGACATTGAAATTACTTTTCTTAGGTGAAGTTTTATTCAACAGTTTTCTCTGCTTTTTGCTGATTTTCTTCAAGCTTTTACTCTAAAAAATTATTTTAAAAACCCAAGGCAATATAATGGGGGCCAAATTAGTAAAAATAAAAGTAGAATCATTTTCATTGCCACAACATAGGTATAAACCAAAATATCAAAAGAAGAACTCATGAAATTCCAAGCCTTTGAACACAATGAAAACATTATAATCCAGTGATGCTATATTTTAGACATTTAAACTTGATATAAATATCTAAGTCATTTACATTTTGGAGTGTGTCATTGACAAGAATCACAACAGTAAGCAAATTCAAAATTGAAAAAAATTCAACATACCCAGCACAGATAGTTATAATCTGACTTATTTTTACTTATGTCCCAGCTCTTGCCCTCTATCTCACACAGATACTTGCCTAACTGTTTGCAGTGCTTTGTAGTCTATTCCACAGTTCCTAAAATAATCATCTTTATAATTTTTTCAATCTCTCCCTTTAAAAAGACAATAATTAGACCTGATTTTCAGAAATATTTGGTAGCCAGACTTCTAATTTACTGTAGCAAGGATGACAGGAAATCATTGTCAAGCATCTTATGGCACAAATCCAAAATTAAAGATAAAAAGCATTAGATAGTAACAAAAATATGCATCCTAATTCAATATATATTTCTCTAAAGCTGAGATATTTTACACCGATAATACATAAAAAAGAAGTCTCTGAATAAATATGCATATTAAAATTCTCTTTAGGGTTACTTAAAGTTTATTAAGCTTCTGTGTAGGAGTCATACACTAGCAGTTATGTTACTTGTCTCTTACAACAAAAACAATTAAAAAGCAATTAATATTGCTAGTGTCTTGATGTAGAGCATTCTCCAGCCAAAACCAGTGCTCTCCAACTTTTCTGTGGAGGTTAGAAAATGCCTGAGCAAGCGAATCCAATAAAAGAAAAAAACCAAACTCACTAAATATTAACATTTAACCTTAAAACCTATCAAACTTGGACAAAGTTGAATTCAAAATAAATCATAGGCAAGGGATGGTTGGGCAGGCGAAAGTATCACAGCACTTATTTCATGGAAAGGCAAATAAGCCTGTTTTGCCAGACTGGCTCCCTCATTTCTTGGATGCCCAACTATTGGTGGTGGTCTTTTGATATCATGCAGCTGATTAATTGTTTCAGTATTGAAACATATATATATATATATATATATATGAAGTTGTTTCAGGTGCTCTCATGTTCCCCATGTTCAGTGTTAAACTCACTGACCACTCTCTAGGTCTAGGCTTTAATCAAATTTAAGGGAAGATGAAACAGAGTCTATTCTACCTCTCCTACTAATGTGATGAACAGAGTACACTGTAGGTGTTCAGCAGATAAGAAAAAAGAAAAAATGTTTCAAGTATTTTATAGCATTAGTTGCATATTTTTAATCAACAATGAGCTGTAGACAATATAGAAATGGATGTAGGACAAAATGTTCCTGTTCTAGACTGAGACAGTTAAATATTTTCTAACAAGCATAGTTTCAAGGTGATAATTCACAGTACAATTCAGAAAGAAATATTGTGTGCAGTTTCACATAATATACCTTTGCCCATTTCTTATGAAAATCCCAGAGAAAAATCTTTGGTATTTCATATTAATATTGCTCACATGAATTTAAAACAAATGTAATGGCCCATTACACTTTTGTGCCCCTCCACACACTTTGCATACAAATTGAAAATAACATCTTACTGCCTCACTTTTATTGAAATCAAAGCAAAAGAATACATCCAGTCTAAGTATTTGAATATACTCAGTTTATTTGAAAGCATTAAGCTAGTTCTATCAGCTTTGATCTTCCAAACTCCCAAACTTCCCTATGTCAGAAACCCTGACTTTAAGGAAATTAAACAGGAATATCTGTGTACCTTACTGCAAAGTAATGCTGCAGAACTTATGCTTTCCCTATGTTGAAGACCTATCTAACTTCATTTTTTTTTTGTTACAATCTTACATAAAAGGAAAGGGCCTCTATTAAATTTAATTAGAGAGTTTTATTTTATATAAATCAGATCAAGATTCTGGGCACAACATTCAGCTGGCAGGTATTATTGTAGCTACAGCTGCTTGATGATCTGGACCAATTTGTACCTTGAGTGCATTTTTTGTTCAATAAGCCATGATGCTGTTGGCCAAAAGTATTCATGGCCAAACAGACATTTTTGATGCCATCCATTGGTTAACATTATGCCAGCTAAAGTAAGGAAACAGCAGGAATTATAACCTCTGTCTTTCTTTTCTTTGTTTCTCAACACCAAGAAGTGGAATGGTAGGGAATATTTTACCTCCATACTGATTTGTTCACAAAGTTTTTTTTATCTGTTATAAATTCAACTGCAAAAGCAGGTGGGTGGTTTTCTGATACAATAGCTGCTTTCTCGGTTTGGTTCTTCTTAATTCTAATATTCCTAACTTTTTTCTTCCCATGGAAATTAGATTAAAAGTATCAAAACATATAACACATATATGTAAAAAGATGCATCAGGAAAAAAAATCAACCTGAAAATAATGGGATTTAGGAAAAAGTACTTCTAATGGACCAGTCATTTGATAAGCCTCTACTCTAAAATCTGGTTTTAGAAGGAGGATATTAAATTAAGATAGTTAATGGATTTTTTTGGGCTAATAGCTGCACTCTTTCTTAAAGGAAACCCACAGAAGACACTGTTCAATCAGCTGAGAGCAGGTTTTAAAGAAGATGCATTAAACAACAAAATGCCCTTCTGAAAAATTAAGGTTCCTTTATGATCTGAAGTCTCACTGAAGCTGATCAAAGAACCTATAAGGTCAGTAATGCTCTGAGAGTTCAGACCTGTCCCTTAAAATTTTTCAGGGGACCTCCAAGAGCTGTTTGGTTTATTGTAGCAGGTTTATGGCATTGTACATGATGGCAGCTTTTCCTGTGCTCCCAAAACTCCTTTCTTGGCAAGTTGTGTCCCCTTTAAATCCAGAGAGAGAACTCCATTTCTTCTGAAACTGGATGAAGTCTACCACCTTCTTAGAGACATCACTAGCTGTATGAAGTAATTGTTTGAGCATAACTTCAGAACCAGCCTGTACCTTGGCAGTCTCTCTCTTTCAGCATGATCTTTTTTCCTTTCTGTGCAGCCTAGTAGATTATTGCTATCCTAAATATTTTGTTTACCATTAGCCGTAATAATGAAATTGCAGTTAGAAATCATGCATCGCTGCCTTAGTATTGGATGGTTAGGTTTACTTTTTATACCCTAAGCAATTACATGTCAGGTGAGAGGCTGTTTTCTGATTTTCCTGTGCTTTCTACTTTGTATAAATCTACAGGGTTTCTACCAGCATCCAAAAACAGACAGGTATTTGCAGAATACCTGCAAAAATATTTGCAAGGATTCCAAACAGATTAAAACTGTGACTGCCCTGGCAGAAAAATGACAAGATTTTTACTCCTGCAGTGTTTGTACAATATCCCTCAGTTAATTACGAGTCATCCAAAAGACTAAAGATGCAGTAGTTATGAAACTCTTCTTTATCCCTTGGAGCTATGCTGAACAATGCAGTGCTGACTCCCTTGCTAGATTACTGGAAGGCAAACATTAAATTCCAGCAAAGAAGCAATTACTAAATCCATGTTTGTAATTAATTCACTACTGATTAGTTCTGACATGTGACTGGTCTGACTGGACCTATAAAGGCAGTTAAAGTAAAAGAGAGGAAAAAATGTGTAGTGTAAAATAACATTTGATTCTGTTATGAGGAAAAACAATACCATTAAATGAACACTGTTTTTTTTTTTTTTTGTGGTGGCAAGATTTGAAAGTTTGCCCTATTCCCATCCTAAACACCTCACATTGCTTTCAATAATTTTATTATAGACACTATACTGTATATCAGGACCTAGCCTGGTGGAAATCATTACAGATCTATTAAAGATTATTGTTTTCTTCATATTATTGCAGGCATAGGTGTGATTTTTGTTTATTGGCCTATTTATTATAAGTAATCATGCAAAAATATGTTCTGTTGTTCACCATTGTTTCTCTGCAACAGTACTAATTAAAACATTTAAATAATCCAGTTGTAGAGCTTGTATTTTTAAAAGACTGACAAAATATCTGTAAATGCTAGTATTGAAAGAGAACAGCTGTAAATGTTCTCTGCATTAGCATAAAATACCTGGTGAATATCAATAAATGCTTCTGCAGAAATAAGATTGCTGCAGAGATATTTCAGTAGCTCACACTAATCAACCAAAATAAAATGTAAACAGCTCCAAAATTAGATTCAGTAAATCATATAGCACCTTGCTGGGAAATAAACTATAAGTTCCAGTTTTTCAATTCGGAGGGACTGAAATACATTTAAATTTCTTTTAACACTGTCACTCTTCTTGCTACTCCTTCTGAAAGCTTCCTTCTCATGAAAACCACTTCTTGATCTTTACATACAAACAACCTGCTCCTGAGGCAGAGTGGGAGTATAAGCTTAGGTGTGTGGATTTCCGTACCTTATTTGCCTTCATCTGGCAGCTCCGAAGGCATTCAGCGGCCAGGTGCACTCGCTTTCTTTCCCATTGGCTCATGTCCCAGCACGACCCCAGTTTGACCCTGGATTTGCAGCATTCAAAGCTAAAGAAATGGTACAGCAGCAGAAACAGTATCACTGATTAAACTATTGATCAGCCACGCTGCTAAAGCTAAGGTACTCCTCCATTTGGAATTAAGCTACTGAACATACCTTGCAACAAGGTTAAAGGCCTGACCCAAACACAGAAAAGATACAGAAATGCTGAGACTAAGACATGCAAGAGAGGTGGAAGGAATTTTGAGATCGGTTAGAAAAAAACTGTCATAGTGGAAGGGGAAGTTTGCACAAAAATTTTGCAGCCCTGTTTCTAATGGTTGTTGTCTGTATCACCCTCATGCCTGCTATCCAAACCCTGAGCAGGACTCAAGAAATGGAGCTCTATTTTTAAAACTTAATTAAAAGAGTGGTGCCTCATTTTGATGCTGAAGTGAGTGCACCATCTTAGGTGGGGAAGATATTAATAAGTATTCATGTTCAAGGCTCTGGAGAAAGTAAAACTAGTGGGGAAATTATGGGAGGAGTTAAGGTTTTGCCAAGGGGCTAAAGAGCAGAATAACTCAGAGCACCAGCACTCCAAAAATTAATAGTGTAAGACTATTTGTCAGACAAAATATAATGCTGTAATCAGAAGCTGAAGCATAGACAAAGGGGAAAGGCTGGATCTTTGGGCAGCTGCGGACAACAAACAGAAGTTTTAGATAAAGATGTTTGCCTGCTGCAAAAGAGAATTAATCAAGCCATTGCCAACAGCATTTAATAACCTTCGGCTGTTCAGTACACACAGAGATGGACCAAGGGAAGGCTTAGGAGCTGAGATGACAGAGGACACTGAGCTTTTCCATGTGCTTTGTCACATCAAATGCTCATTTGTTGATAAGCTCATATCTTTGCACAGTGTAATATGCATGCAATTTATGGAAGTCATCATTCTTATCTGGACTATGTCCTGAGTTCATGGTAATTTTTTTGAAAGGCTAATTACTGTAACTTCAATGTCTTCTCAGTATATGACTTTTAGACTTAAGGCTCCTTTGAGCACTATAAAGGACAAATATTTTCATACATGTTGTCAATTAAATAATAAAATGTAGTAGTCTATTTCTTCTTCAAGAAACACACACAAAAAAAAAAAGCTGCAAAGAACACCCTACCTGCAATAATTTTTCTTGTAGATATTTCTTTTACATAGCCAGCTGAAATAAAAGCACCTTTTCTTCCATCAGTGGTCAAATAGAATTATGTGAATGGGCAGCATATGGAATGCATTGAGTATAACTTAGTTATCTGTAAAAACCAAGAGCATCAACATCTTACTGCTCAGTCTATCCCAGTTTGTGTGGTCCACGTGCTGCACCTAAAACTACTCTGGGATTTGAAGTTGATCTGAGACAGTAATAAAATATCTTATGTATAGATTGTTTCTTACTGTGCATTCATATAAACAGAAAAATTAAATGTGGTAAGTATTACTGTTGGAATCACTGCCTTCATGTGTGAGTCTTAAACTTTTAGAATATTCAAGTAGGAAGTAATTTGAATTGAAATGTCAGGAAGAAACACTTTCTGTGAATATGGACCTAACCTTATTGAAAGCCATTCCTAATTAGTATTTCATCAGCTGCCTGATGGTAACTTCTAAGGTAACTTCTAAGCTAAATTAGCTGAACAGGGTGAAATTGAACATTTTTAAATGGAATGTGCATGTTCACTTATGACTGTCTCCACAAGAAGTCTCTGCAGCAATACACAGGTAAATATACTTCATTCTCACCCCTGTGTTTTCTCAGGTGGATGTTTCTGAGTAGTGGATGTTTAACATAAAATAAAGATTTTTTTTATATCTTCTTATGTGAAAGTCTGTTCATTAGGGTGACAGTAAAATGGTCTGAATCAGCATAAAAAATTGACTAAGAGTGACCAAAAATTTGGGAAAAATAATAATTTTAAAAAGTCAATACCATTGTGTCTGTTTTCCATTGGGAAGTAAATAAAATAGTACTTTTCTCATTTCTACACAGGTATGCTATACTATCACCACAAATAATGGAAGAACGCCATTCCTTTACAAGACCATGCCATCATTTTCTACTTAAAATTATAGATTTTTCTTTCCTGACAGCTTTGTGAATCTGAGTGACCTGATGAGAAAAAATTACTTCCTTTTGGTTATAGCTCCAAGCATCAATTATTTATCCCTCCTCAACTGGGTAGACGGCTCATTTTTCAGGCTACTAACCTGCTGCACATTACACCAGATAAGATGCTGCAAATTATATGTTAAGGAAAACAGGTAGATGCTGTGTTACTGAAATCAGTTGGTGGGTAGCTTGTAAAGGGTCTGCTGGCCTCTATAAAGAGTGAAATTATCCCTGCAGCAGCCACAGTGACCTGTAAGAGGGATTTCTTGACAACTGTGGTGATAACAACTACAATTAAGCTGAGATCTATGCATGTCAATCATAGCTTTTATTCTCTTACTGTTTGATGTTTTTAAAAAATACAACGTTTTGCAACAGCAGGATTCATAGCAGAGAGCACAAACTGGAGTCACTGTTGCATATTAGCTTAATTAATCCCTCTGACCATGTTTTACAATTTTATACAGCATCACCCCAATTATGCAGGAAGAGACTGCTTTTATGCCTCCTACATCTATTCAATATAAATTCTAGTTCAGAAGAAAAAAGAGTCTTGGGTTTTGCCATGAATTCTCCATACTGACAATAAATTAAACAGTGTGTTAGAGAAACAAAGGGGAGCAACCAAAGTCCAGTAAATCACTGAGCAATTCACACTGACCTTGAAGGGCTTCTATTAAATGCTGAAAACCAATAGTAGGCAATGCTGCTATTTTGTAATACTTTATTTTTTTCTGTGAACTTTGTCTTACTTTTTTCTCCTTCTTTTGCCATTAGCTTTCCTTTAGTGTTGTTTTTTTCAAATTTGACAGCTAATGAACTTACTATGGCAAGTGCAACCAGGAGGAGGAAAGAAGGCATTGAAGTATATCTTCAAAAACTGCATTTTGAAATCAGTATTAGTGAGAATATTTTGAATAGGAAACTCAGTTCTCAAAGATTGTACCGATGAGTTATGTGAATCTTGTGCGCAGTGGCACTGCTCATGTTTTACATATGAAACATTCACATTCAGCTGACTGGAACCAATCTGTAAGCTGGACATGATTTTGCAGAATCCATTCACAAAACAATAAATATCTTCACATAGTTTTCGAATATAAAAGAACAAGTATTTTTAGCCACCTTGTTTTACTTAGGAAGAAGTGCACATGATCTGTTCCTATGAAGTACTGCAAGGAAATGGCTGCATGCCCTGCAGTCGTGAGAATTCAGGACTTGTTGGTATCAATCTGTCAAAAGTGCTTAAAGGGCATAATTTCCCTGGCCATCCAGTTATCATTTCACCAGGATGGTCTCAGCTTCACAGCTTATTGCCTGTGCCACATACAGAGTTACAGAGAGGGTTATTTTCTGTCTTCCTGCTGATGGATAAGGAACAGTGACAGGAAAATCAGTGAGTAATCAATTCAGTGGGCAATAAATACAGCCCTTTGGGGTGGTCAGGAGTGGGGGAACTGTACTTCATGGACTGCTAAACTCAGAGGGCAAGAAGGCATGAATGTCTAATTTGTCTTTTTTTACCACAAAGAGTACCAGAAATGGCAAGCTGCAAGAAAGGAAACATTTAGGAAAGAAATGGATCATGAGGTCAGTGGACCAGCTACCGCTGACCTTCATAACTCTGAATCACACCTGTAACAAGGCACTGTGATGAAGGGCAGTGTCTAAAATCATGTCTCTTTTTTAACCACTGTTCTGTGCTTCAATAGTTTCAAAAATATTGAGTAATTCTCAGCATAGAAAACAGAAAACTATATCATCTCTGGGAGGAAATAAACCATGATCTTTAGAATACCAGCATAGTCTTTAAGTACCAGCAAAAGTGACTTTTTTTGTTTTGGATGTTTTTTTCAGATACCATTGTAGGAATCATTTACATAATGTGATTGTGGTTTATTGTGTTATGACTAGTTTATAAATGAGAAGTTTATGACCATGCTATCAGAAGAAATTTCCATTCTGATAAAATAAAGGAAATTAATAGAAAGTATTTATTCCACCTCCTAAATAATTATTCTGGTTAAAGATACTTTGGTATGAGTCTGAATGAACAAGTGAGATTTGAAGTGCATTACTTCATTCAATAAAAGTCAGTTAAAAACTATATATATAGCTTATTTCTTATAAGCATAAGAACTATTACCGTTATGAGCAAATATAATATCCATATTACCCTGTGTTTGCTTCCTCAAAATTCCTCCATTTTACTCTAGAATCCTTAACAATTCTGATAGGACTGTTTGTCTTTTCCAGTATATTGGTATGTTTATCCTTATTTAGTAGTTTTCCCACCTGTCCTTCTCTATCAGATTTGTTTCTTTTTACATCAAGAGCTACCAGACTATAAGTTTTAGTTCTGTAATGAAGAACAACTTTAGTTTCTGCAGTTCTTTCTTAAAGGACTACAAGGGTTTTTAAAGCATTCACTGATAGCCAAGAAGATAAAATCATGCATGAATGACCAATTTGCAATTTCTTACTGAAGTTGAATATACAGTCAGTGATTTACCAGTATGCTTGATCAGAGAAGGTTTAAGTTATTCATTGAAAACAGAGAGAATAAAGTTTGAAAGTTCATTCCATTTATATGCCTAAACACACACACACACATATATATATATAGTTACTTAAAATTACATATATTTCTGAGACTATGGTATTAATTTGATAACCCAAAGAAACTTGTGGAGAGTGATCATTCCGTAAATTAACTGATGGGTTTCACCCTTTTCTCTCTGGTCATAAAGTAACTGCATTTCTGCCCTGAATAAATAATATTCAGTTTGCAAAGCTCTTGCAGTTCATCATTAGAATTAGCAGACTGACCAATAACACAAAATACCATTTCTGATCTGTGTTCAAATACATAGAACTTCTAAAAGGAGAGGATAAGGAATAAATAATGAAAAACATAAATAATTAATACTAAACTAGGTATCTATTAAGGAATGAATGTTATTCTGAATGTATTTAAAATATACTCGCCTCAGATAACTGTAGGAAGACATATAGTTGTTTTAGGAAGTTCTTGCTGATCGATAAAATTAACACCTAGCTGTTCCACTATGGTTCATTTGTCTGAAATAGCTTGGAGAAACAAATTTTTGAATTATGAACAGTTCCATAAAGCAAGAAAAATCTGTTTCTCTTCTGTTTATGATGCAGTTTTCTCATTTTTTAGAGCTTGCTACGTCACATTCATCCATCATAGTTAGTCTGGTTCTTTATATTAATGATAATTACTAGTTTGAGTAAATGCTTTTCTTCTAGGTGCAGAAAGGGACCTTCAATACTGTCACTGTTAGCTGATGAGTAAGATCATTATGTTCTCCTAGTAAAATTAAGGCCAGTTTCTTATTTCATTGTCTCTGTTACTGAAAAGCAGATCTGCTTCTCGAGCTCCGGGAGCAGGGGCCGCTAGCTCCCTTGCAGGAAGCGCTGAGCCCCATCCATGCAATCGGATTTGCGATGCTCACACAGCAGCAGGCAATTATCCTGCGCCAGGGGTCACCGCCGGCGATAAGCGCTCACACAGCGCCGCACACCCGCGCCTTTTCCCGAGTGAGATAAGGAAGAGTTCCAGGCAGCGGATTAGCAAGCCAGCCTGTTGGCTTTCATGATTTGAATGAGGCAAAAAGAGTGCAGTGCATTCCCATCTGTCTGCCTTCTATAAATCGCTGATAGATACCTGGAAACGTGCATGGTACCTGCAGCACAGACAGCCCTGTTGGGGGTGTCTAGGGACAGGGAAAGGTGCTTCACAGGAATTGGGATTTAAGAGCTTACAGATTTCTTATGAAAGAACTGCTTACTGGAATATGATAAATGTATTTTCATTTTTCCTTTTCTTTTTTTCTTACAAGAAAGTTGTCCAACCAGCTGTGATTCTTGTGGCTGACATCTGCTAAGAAAATCAGTAGAGACTTGCCTAATGACAGGTAACTGCATCAAGAGCTCTGCCTAGGCAAAGCTGAGCTGTCAAAATCAAAATTCCCATGGTGAATTGTAAAAGTAAAACTGATGTACTTCTTAAGGGTCTATCCAAAACAAAATATTCCAAACTGTTCTTATTTTCTCCTGTTAAACAGACTTGGGTTTGTACTGGAAAACTCAACAAAGATTTCACTGGCGTTTTCATACTCTACAGTTTGGTTTCTGGACATTAATTACTTAAACAGAACTGGATCATGTCTGTGGAAATGGACCTGAAACATGTCTTTACAGTCTGTTTTTTCTAAATGATGATCCACTGCCCTCCCTCTGTGCTCTGAGTTTTAGCTGATGAATTCTGCAAAGTGTCACAAGAAATCAAAGCATGCTGGATGATCAGAACAGTGCAAATATATTTCAGCCGTGAAATCTCTTAAAAAACTTTACCCTAGAAATTGAGTGTGTCAAAAAAGCCTAATCATTATATAGAATTGAAGGAACACCCTTTAATCTGGAGTGAAAAGAAGCACCAAAACCAAGCATTCGAATATCCTGGGTCAAGTCATAATCAATTTTTTTTTTTTGTTTTTGGGGTTCTTTAGCCTGAGGAGGTATGAAAAAGAGGTTAGTTTTAAAAAAGAGTTTAAAATAATAATGTCTTTATGATTCCCTTTAGATTATTATTTTGAAGTCTTGAAATCCACTTGGATTAAATGTTCTTCCAGGATTATTTTCTGCAACCACAATGAGAAGAAAATAAAAAGATAAAAGGAAAAAGACATGAGTCTCAAACAATTTTTGTGTTTGGACACTAAATATTGTGAAGTTATTTACAAAGTACAGAAGCTGATAACATTTTCCTTTCTTTTCCAGGTAAACTACTGGTAAGGTCCTTTTAGCCACTGCAGAAATAAGTCCTCTCTGATTGGATTACTCAGCTGTCCTGCTGATATTATCATAATTAACCTCAAACACCAGCAAAATCCTTAATGGAGACCTTACTTGATACAATAGTAACATCACTGCTTCAGAGAGAGGTGGGCTATACAGCTGTTCACTGATATTATTGGAGCAACAACTTAATTTTTCAGCTTGCAGATACAGACCCAAGTCTTTGGGAGTTACTCTACTAGGCCCATCATTTTTAAGAGTAAATAGCTTATCTTTCTTCCTTCAGACTTCTGATATTTAGAGGATTTTGGATGTGCAGTTCTCTGGGGAAGCTGTCTAAGAGGCATGGAGTTTATTATGTTAGAAAGCCAGCAATCTGTAACGATGTGATGAAAATTCTCCCTTGTGCTCACTGTGTTCACTTGTCCAGCTGGTTTCATGCACTGTTTAACAAGGCATCAACCAACTTCAGCAAGACAGCAGATACCTGAGAAACACTCACAAAGTCTCTGGTGCAAGAATGGAGATTTCCTGCTAGGCATGACATCTTTATGAAAATAAAAAGGCAATTTTTAGCACAAGGAATCTGGTTCAGTAAATTGTGACAGACATTCAGATCCTCGGCTCATCTAATTCAGTTTGACTCCATTAGAGTCAATGATATTACATCAATATTCACCAACTGAGCATTTAAGCCAGAAGGCTGAAATCATGAAAAGTCACTTCAGACACAATACTTGCAACTTTGAGAATGGGTTTGCTTTGCCATTCATACTTGAGTCTGCATTTAGATATCCACTCTGACTAGTGTGTCTTTTGTTATCGAATTATGGCTGCTAATAAGGAGAGGACGGCAAGATGACTATCATCTTTTAAATTCTTTCTTTTCCACTTGTCAGTAGAGACCTCTTCAAGTCAAGTGTCTGTCTTTTGCCTGTTTCCTTCAGATGGAAAATCAAAATAGCATGAAAAGAATTGATACATGATTCATATAATCTTTCAGTGTTCAAGATTTAGCATGGTTTTGGATAAAGCATCTCTGGGTGTTTGAGGCATCCCCAAATCTAGAACACAATTTTAGGCTTGTTTATCAGCAGGGAAAGGATTTAGCTTTATGAAAGAGTACTTAAGACACATTGACACATCTTGTATCTCTTGAAAGGAATGGTAAGTGATTATTTAAAGTTAAAGAAGGCCAAGAGTGAGATAAACATATATTCAATTGCCAGCTGCTGCTTTAAATAATTAGCTGGAGAGGGGGAAGATATCAAATTAATACAGGAACCATGTATAGCTATACAGTATTTGTGCAGTGTCCATGGAACAGCATGGAATTGAGATAGTCAAGCTCACACTAGCTGGAGATCAGTTGGGTGAAAAGAGGAGATAAACAGCTTTTATGGACTGTTGGTTGAGTTGCTCTGTTAATTTAACAATGAGCTCTGGCTTTATTATAATAAATAACACACTCATTCCCGTGTTTAATCTCTCAAGAAGGGATAAAGACATTAATAAGTGGCAAAGCGTTTACAGTCAGCCAGGAGTGTGTACTGAACTGGCAATTTTAGTGCATTCCTGCACTGTGTACAGCATGTGAAGTATCTAAGCAACCATTAAAGAGTGTCATCTAAGTGGAGTCCAGGACAGGAGGGAGTGAGGCTCATTTAGAAATTCAAACAGAAATTCTGATTCTGCTATAGTTTTGCAAGAAGTACAACATACATACCTGTGTGGTGGGATGGGCCAGATGTTCTTCATTGATGTAACTATGGCAAATTCATTTCCATTACTGTATTTTCATTTATGATTTTTTTTCCTTCACTGGCTGGTTGACCTACATTTCCAGATCTGTGTCCCAGATAAAACCAAAGACAGGATCATCTGTTCATCAGGACAGCTTGAAAGCCACCTGCTGATAGAACCTTTCTCAGAGAAGAAATCCTTTTATAACAGAAAGCCTCCAAAACTGCTTATATCTTAGCAACGCATATATTTATGTCACAGAGTCCTAAGGGTTGGAAGAGAACTTCATATAGCCTGACCACCAACCCAACATTGCCATAATTGCCCCTAAACCTTAGAATATCCTCAAGTGCCACATCCAGACACCTCTTGAGCACTTCTGGAGACAGTAATTACACCTCCTCTCCAAACAACTTATTCCAGCGCCTAACTACTTTTTCAGTGATTTCTTTATCTGATATCTAATCTCATCCTTCCCTGGTGCAATTTGAAGCCATTTCCTCCCATCCTCTTCATTTCACTTGAGACACGGCAGAAGAGGCTGACCCCCCCCTCACTACAACCATCATTCAGGCAGTTGTAAAGAGTGATGAGGTCCTCACTAAGCATCCTTTTCTCGTGGCTAAACAACCCCAGACTAAACAATGCCACTTCCCAGACTGTTACATGTGGTGACATATATATCACATACATATGTTACAGCACCAAAATAATGGGAAAAAAAATCGAAGGAGATGCATTTCTCTGTGCTCTTCTACTTCAAGAAACACTGATGGGTGCTGTGAAAGATTATGTAGTATAGCTCAGACTCCGTGTCAACCTGTTTTCTGTAATAAGACCCACTGGTCTCGAAACAGTCAAAGAAGTGGTCTGAAATAACAGTGACCTTCTAAAGTTATCAGATAAGATAATACAGAATCTCTTCAGACTTTGGCTGGTGCTCCTATGCTCCCACTAATTCCCGTGTAGGCTCCTGAATATGATGGCTGAGGTGAACAGCTTTTCTCAGCAGAGCAGGTAATAACAAAAAGAATTTTTATTTTTCCCACAAGTGTTAAGCAGGAGATTCTATAAAGTACCCTATAGGATCTTCTCTCCTATGATCAAGGTTACATACGTGCATTACTGGGTCCCCAGCACAAGAAAGACATGGACCTGTTACTCCCTAAAGAGGACATCCATAAAAATTATCAGAGGGCTGTAACACCCCTTCTATGAAGAAAGGATGAGATACTTTGGATTATTTAACATGGATTATTTAACATGGATTATTTAATGGGTGAGACTGCACTGTGGTTTTTCAATATAAAAAGGAGGCTTACTAGGAAGAGGAAGAAAAACATTTAACCAAGGCCTGTAGTGACAGCACAAAAGGCAATGGTTTTAAACTGAAAGAGAGCATATTTCTATATTTCTATTGGATACAAGGAACAATTAAAATTTTTTTTTTTTTTTTTACGATGAGGGTGGTGAGACACTGGAATAAGTTTCCCAGAGAAGTAGTGGATGCCCCATCAATGGAACTGTTCAAAATGAGGTTGGATGGCACTTGAGCAAACAGACCCAGCTGAGGGTTTCCCTGCTCATTGCAGGGTGGTTGGACCTGATGATCACTAAATGTCCTTTCCAAGCCAAATCATTACATAAAGCCATGATTAGACTATCTGACCTGTGTAGAAGGCAGGACATGCTGAACTCTTTTGCAATAAAGGAGAAAGAGAATGTTGTACACAAGACTATTCTCCACTCTTTGACATGTAAGAAAAACATGATGCCCCTCCCTGCCTCAATGATAATTCTCTATTTTCTATGATTCTAATTTTATTTTCTGAGAAAGAAATCAAATAAACAAAGGCTGATTTACATCTCATTGATCACTGATACATGCATGTAACTGTATGTGTGTTCCTCTGAACACTGGAAACAGAATCCCCACGGAGCTATTTAAAAGTGCGAATTTTAAGTGTGTCTATATATGTCAATTTTACTATCCTTTACATGAATATCTTATCCAGCCCAGTTTGAATTTTTTTTTCTGTCTTTATTTTGTGTAAGTGTATTGCCCCTCACACACTGAAGCTTAATCAAATAAGAGTCTGCATAGCATAATTACCGTGCATTGTGATAGTGGCTCATTCACACTAGCAGTGTTAAGTGAGTCGTAGGCTTTCTCTCCTCAGTTCCCCCACTTTAGGGTCTTACAGACATTACCTATTCAGAATCTGTCCTAGCAGATATTTAATAACCAAGGAATCTATTCTGTTCCATAAGTCATTTTCTTTCCTTCAGATGAATCTCAATTTCAAGAAATGCAGGATGAAAGCTATATATATCAACATGAAACTGATTTTCTTTCTTTCAGGTTTGAAGGAGCTTTATATTTTTCTTTGTTTTACCATATTTTATGAGAGGAAGGCCTTTTTTCTTTTTCAGGCTGCAAGTAAAATAGATGTTAAGATGTTTTTCTGCATCACTCTGGAGGGGAAAGCAAGTAGTGATTAATTCAAGGCATAATAGCAATAGCTTATATTTCTGTACTAGCTTTCATCTTGAAGGATACCTTTCCCAAAGCACTTTACAACCTAAATAAAGCAGGAATCATTAAAATTCTACATTTGCCATTCCACAGGGATTATGGCACTGTACCTTTAGTGTTATGTGTAGATCAGTACCATGGTTACTGCAGCTACCTAGAGGAGAGAATAGTGAGCTTTTAATGATGCTTTTTTTTTTTCCTGTGGGTGTTTAACAGGTCAATTTTCTATAACTGACATATATCCCTGTGTCAGGTAGACTACATTTCTTATTCCATAGCATGCAGAAACTCTAGTCATCAGCTTAGAGGATATTTGAAAAAACACCAGACCTACTGGAAAACACATTAAATTTGAAGAAAATGGAATATGATTGCCTGTGTTGGAACAAGACCACCATATCTAGAGTCACCACTGTCTTGTTTATGAAAAGTGATAACTCATTTTTCCTTACTGACAAGTGGTCAAGGCTTTTATCTTAAAAGTCACTCGGCAAATGTCGATGGTAAAAGCACAAATACTATTTTTTCTGCTTATTAAAATACTGACTCTAATCTGAGTAATATACTACAGTAACCTTGAAGAATCACACACACTACTCACCCCAAAGTTTGCCTTCCAAGCAGAGACAGGTCAACTCCTACATAGAATAGGATCTTATCTATTACCATACCATTGCCATCATAGCCTGTCTGTCAAACTAAAACCATAATATGTTTCACAATAAAAGGAATAAGTTGGCCAATATGAAAGAAGTTCCTCAAAAATTAGCTCAAGCTCTTGTCAGGAAAAAAATATTGGACCTTGTAAAAAAGATGTTAAATGCATATTTACACAATGAGCTGCACACAGGAATTTCAGGAAGAATAATTGTTCTGACAAGAGCCCATAAAAATATCATAAAATACATAATAGTATTTTGAGAAAATGAAGAACTTTTTAAAAATCCATTGGGGTAAAGGCTCAGAAGCATCCTGAGTTCACCATTTATGTCTTTATATTGTTTCAAAGCCCAGTCTGTCAAACTGACCAGCTTCTGTCCCTTGTGAATGATGAAAAACAACAATCAGTACTTTATGAGCAAAGATCTACTAGAGATTCAGCCTACAGGAACTACTAAAATTCAGACTACGGGAACACAATCACGTGATGCAGCTTTAACCTCACCAAAATAATGCTAATGCTTTTCCCCCATGATATACCACAGTGAAAGGAGGATCTATAATGTCACCTGCTTTTCAGGTAGGCTCCCGATCCAGTAAGACAAAGTGATTTGGGAAAGTTCAAAGGATATAGTTTCACTTCCAACAGAAAAACAATACAAAAACCCAAAAAAACCAAAGCAAAACCAAAAACCCAAACACAGAAACAAATCCAACTTGGACATTCTATTAGATCTCAATGGAGTAAGAAGAAAATCCTCTTCTCAATATTCAACATATTTACAGTAAAAGGAATTAAAATATAGAAATTCAGAGGGTACTGACCAGCTTTATAAAACCAACATAATTTCTAAGGGAGAGAAATACACCTACCACTCCAGAAGAATAATACTAATGTTTCATGTGATCTAGGTGATTCTAAGACTGTAAAGTGTGGCCTCGAACACAGCCTGGTCAGGAGAGAGATCAGCAACTTTCCGAGGCTGGTCTGAGAGGAAGCGCGAAGAATTCTAAACCATGATTTGCACCTACTTGTTGTACGTGAGCTATGTGATGTTTGTCCTAAGATGTTTTTCAAGGGATTGTTTCTTTTCCTTCACCAATCAGCTGAGAGGGTGTCTTTTGCTTGACCAATGTGAATTGACCTAACAAACTCACTATAAAAGTCCACTTCTTTTCCTAATAAAGGCTATTGCTTCTTTGCCTTCTGATGTATTTGGAGTCTTTTGTTGCTGCAGAGTTAACTCTACAGTGACAGTAAAGCTTCTGTTTATTCATGGAAGAAGTTAATATAAGGTGTGTAGCACCTGGCTTTCTGATTAGTTTATGGCTGTATGAAGCTTGTGGTGTTCAGATGTATTGGTTTCAGCCAACTGAAATTAATTGTCACCCTCTGGTAGATTACATGGTCTTTATCGTAAAGGTTATTACTCCTTGTCATTTAGCCTGGTTATGACCCTTCAACAGTATCATCATTCATTCTTTTTTTTCATTTTATTGAGAATATTTGAGTCTCTACCTGAAATTTCCATTTGCACAAACTAGGTTGACTTACTCAGTTATAGTTTTAAATAATCCTTTGCCCTTTGCCTTTAAATAATGCTTTGCCCAGATAGGACTGAAATTCTCACTTTGTCATGCATTTCTAATAAGCAATTTGGGGGGACAAATCAGGACTTCAACAACACACAATACAAGTTAAACAAAACATGCTCTTTAAATAAATTAGGACATTTATGGAGAAGGAAAAACAGCAATTAGCCATCCTGTTATTAATCATAACTACATTAATCAGCATTCCAACTAGAGAAAGCAAGAAGTGAAGAAGTCAGTTATGGTTTGCACATATAAACTATTTTTGCTAACATCTGGTTTGGTTCAGTTTGAAGCTTAGGCCCCAATTCCACCAGCATTGCCAAATTCTAACACTCAACAGCATGGTGAGAAGCTCTGCTGATTGGCTGCTTTAATCCTTTCTTGGTGTTTAGTATTCTGTGACAAGGCTTTTCAATAAAAGACAGCAATATGCCAACAAATTTTGCAGTGCTGGAATTTCAATGAAATCTGAATCAAGGTCTAATTCAAAACCATTCTTGAACTGAAATTTATTCCTGGGAGATAAATGCTTTTCCTCACATTTTAACTTAGTGACACCAACCCAAAAATTTTGGAAAAAATGTGTTTATTTGACTTTCTTGCATTGACTTCTTTGCATTGTCCCCCAGTTTTCAGAAATCAGGTTGCAGAGAACAAAGATTAATGCTCTTGGATGATCTATGGTAGCTCTGGTTTTAGACAGCTCAAGGCAAATAAATCTTTGCTATTTATAAAGAAAACAAAAGATTAAAGGTAAGCTGATTACTGTGGCTACAAATGAGATGCACTTTTGTTTCAGCAAAGCCTTAAAGGAGCAAACCTCTGGCACTACTGAAAAGGGAATATAACTAGTTACCTCTCTTATCTCCTGGAGTGGTTGACTACTCCTTAGACATAGCAATTTGTCTTGAGAAACATTGTATGCACTAAGATTTAAAACATAATTCGGCTTTTAATAATGCGGCAAGAACTAGTCTCACCTCCTTAAACAACTCAAATGTATCTGAAAATTATGAGAACAAAAGGAAAACATGCTGCATTTTAAAGATGCCCCTGCTTGTCTAATTACTCCTTGATCATTCAATCTGCAAAATTAGCACTGATATGGGTCATGCCTCCAGGCAACCATGTTACACTTCATCAACTGTTCTTCACAAGAGTGCAGATATCTGAGTGGATACATCATGCTGGGCATCCCTCTGAGTCCTGTGAAATTGTACAGAGGTTTCTAATTTGGCTTCTCTGGATTTCATTAGGAAGCAGCCAGTCCCAGTTCCACATTATACTGTGAAGCACTTCACAATGTTGCTTCCTTTTGCATCAGTGAAAAAGAGATTTGTTTTCCAAGAATGTTAAAGCAATACATTTCCTAAATTTTGCTTAACACTTCATTAATTTTTTTGGCAGTTTACCCTATCTTTCAGAAATCATCCCATAAAGTTGTTGTCTTGTATCATCACATCTTAATCGTGACCTGTTCAGCACATCAAAATTATATGGTATGAAATAGAGGGTAAAGGCAGGTTTGCAAATTATACAATTGTTATATGATAACATTCTACAGACAATTTTTACAAATGCATTGTTTAAATTTAGTGCCATTTGACTTCTCCCTTCTGAATATTAGCCATGTAGGAAGGCAGCTAAAAGATTTGCAATTCTTGATTCATTTTTGTTTCCTTTCTTTCCAAGCAGAGAGAGGTAGAGAGAAAAGATACTACTGAGAGGGAGATATCATACATATTACCAGCATTTCTGATTCCCACAAGTCATTCTTCTGGCTCCAGGAGACTAGACAGAATGCTTCTCCACAGAGCATTCAAAATTCCAGAAAAGGGTAAGATTTCCGATTTTCATTTTGTAGTCACAATATTTAGAAGAGATGTCAACAGTGGCCATGTTCCAGAGCATTGAAGTCTGTAATTGGCACAGAGATGTTCTTCTCAGAGTGCTTAAAATGGTCCCACAGGTGATGAGAAACATTGGGTTATATTGGGTGTAACAGTCTCTCATTGTAGTTGCAGACAATAGCAGTGCCTACAGGAGTTAATTATATTCATATATAAATTTAGGCAAAGAACTCACACGAAAATAAATACTTCTATTCTGGGTCAAATAAATCCTTACTATTTATAAACCATTCATAAAAATCATATATTCACATAAGTATATTTAATATTCCTGTAGATGATCTACCTCTTTCTCAGGTTCTATTCAAAAAAATTCCGTCCACAGATCTTAAAGAACTTTCACAATTAACTAATCTCTGTGAAAATATGTACATACATATGTATAGATATATATAAGTATAGGTGACATTATGTATATGTGTATATATAAATATATATATCTCCTGTATTAGTGGGGAGAAATTTCAGAAATAACCAGATTCAGTTTGTGGATGAGCCTGACACAAATATCCATTATTTCTGTCTGCTAGATTGATGTTCTGGCCAGTGGAAAATGCCTCCCAATATTTAGGTCAGCATATGAAAAACATATAATCTACCTCTGAGGTTATCACAGTCATGGCAAGTTAATGATACTCAGCCGTGTTTGTAATGCACCGAAAAGGAGTGGGCATTCTGCTAACTAATTGCCTTTACTAATGATGAGCAGAAAGACAATCACGGGAGATTTCATTCCCACTTGGCATCATGTAACTTTACAAAGTGATGCATTTAGCATCTTTGCTGGTTTAGCAAGTAATTCTTTTCCCCCTCTTTAATATGACAAGAGAAGAGATTTCAGGCCTTTGAAAAAGCTACTTGCTTTGGCTTCCCACATGATTTTGAGGTGAATACATTACAAGTGCAACTTATTAAAACACACATACATTAATGGCAACTGCTGTGTAAACTGCAAAGCAGCTATTATCACATAGTACAATTAAGTTCCAATTTAATTCATTTAGATCTTCCTCATTTTGCACACCAAGCATTTCTAGAAGTTAATTGGCATGAAAGACAGGGTAAACTATGCACAACAAATTGAGTGTGAAATAAAGTTAATTTAGATAAAATCCATTGTGAAAACTGCTGTTTCAGCAATATTTGCAAAGGAGAGGAGTCACTAGTGTTACGTTCATGTCATTGACTCTTTGCACTATTTCAGAGCTGAGATTTCATGCAGTGTTGCATTTATATACGCCCTAGTTTGAGTGCAAGACTCTCTTTTCTGCTCACTATACGAGAAGCTATGGAAACTACTGGCATTCGTGAAAAAATTAATAGATCTTAGCTATAGGAGTTTTTATTTAACAGACAGTTTGTATGAGTGATTTAGTCCTGTCAAATCTTGAAAGCCTCCTGAGGTCAGTGTTTAACTTTGTTATTTTCAACCTATGTATTTTCCTAATAATTAGCATAAAGTTAATTCACTAATGCATTTTAATACATCTAAGTAATGACATAATTCCCCAAGAAGAGACATTCCAAGCAACTGGGAGGCGGAGGAGGAAAGGAGGAAAAAGTATGAGATTTTGATTCAAGCTTGAAATAAATGAAAGAAAGGATTGCATACATACATAGTTAGAAGTGAGAGTTCAAGGCAAAGAGTGCTGCAGGTAACTTTGCAGTGGAAGTACAACCATTCATGTGGATATCCATATGGTATAAGGTCCTGCACCTGGGTTGGGGCAACCCGCAATGTCGGCATGAGCTGGGGGATGAGTGGATAGAGAGGAGCTCTGCAGAGAAGGACTTGGAGCACTGGTGGGTGAGGACATGAGCCAGCAATATGTGCTTGCAGCCTAGAGAACCAGTCACACCCAGGCTGCATCAAAAGATGGTTCTCCCCCTCTACTTCTCCCTCGTGAAGCCTCACATGAAGTACTGAGTAAAGGTCTGCAATCCCCAGCACAGGAAGGACACAGACCTGTTGGAGCAAGTCCAGAGAAAGGCAATGAAGATGGTTAGAGGGATGGAGTACCTTTCCTATGAGGAAAGATAGAGATAATTGGAATTGTGTACTGGAGAAGAGAAGGCTCTGGAGTGACTTTATTGCAGCTTTTCAGTACCTGAAGAAGGCTTACAAGGAAGCTCAACAGGGATTTTTTTACAAGGGTATGTAGTGATAGGACAAGGGGTAATGGCTTTAACCTGGAAGAGGATGGGTTTAGATAAGATATTAGAAGGAATTTTCTCACTTTGAGGGTCGTGAGACACTGGAAGAGGTTGCCCAGAGAAGTTTTAGGTATCCCATTCCTGGGAGTGTTCAAGGCCAGGCCGGACGAGGCTTTGACCGACTGGTCTAGAGGAAGCTGTCCCTGGCCAGGGCCTGGGGGTTGGAACAAGATGATCTCTAAGGTCCTTTCCAGCCCAAGCTATTTGATGATATAGTATCAGAGAGCATGAAGACTCATTCCATAACAGCAAATGTACTTAAACCTACTTTTAAAATGTAAAAATTGAAAGATACAAGTTTGCTTTCACAAGGAATAAAGACAAACAATGAAGAGTTACATATAACTAGATATTTAGATGGATTTTTAACCACTATTATTTTTTTTATGGTATAGAAATCTGTTACTGGTAGTACAGTGTTAGGGTTTGGCTCCTAATCTGAAATCTGTGCACATACTTCTACTCTTTAAGTGATTATGTCGAGCCATATCTTTCACCTGCATTTTTCATTATCATGCCATTCTCAGCAGCAAAATGAAAACAGAGTTCCCAGGTTTTATTCCTAAAAAGAGAAACATCACCAAAGTACTTGGTTTCAAATAGAACAGGTCTTATAATAGATTAAATGTTTGATATTGTCCTTCCAAAGGATTTGAAGATCTGCCTATTAGGAATGACAATGGATAAGAAGATTAGTGAGATTAGTTTGAAAATACTTCGTGTATATATTAGTCATTTTTAGGAGAAAAATGTATTTTAAAGTGCTGGGCTACATAAGCTAAATGTGCATACATAATGTATCCCACCACTAGAAAGTATCTTCTACATATAAACATTTTACTATATGTATGTAGAATGGACTTCATAGGGAAGGGAAATATTTGAAGATAATTCAGTGAAAGTAATAAGTCTGTAAGTGTTATAAGAAATGAAACACTTGCACATTATATACTATTTTGTATGTTTATTATACAGAAATTTATGGGTCCAGATTAGCCAATATGCTTTTTCTTTTTGGTGGTTCTTTTTCCAAGCTGGTAATTGATCACAACTGAAGTGCAGCATTTTTGTAAAATGTTTATGTTGATTGAGATGGTATTTCTCAGGCTTGCCTATCTCTTGGGAAAAATCATATTTCCTTCTGTATAAAACTGACTCCACGTTATTTTTCCCAGTTAGATGGAGTTCAGCATGAACTATGGCCTAATAAGGATGCAGACCCTGGGAGATGCTAAGCACTTTCAGAACAGGACATGGGACCACATCCATGAAAAATGAGTATCAGAATCCATTTAAAGTATCCCTATAAATCTATTATTATTTGAACATATAATACTACTAATGTACAAACTACTTCTTGCAGATTTGCAGTTGGTAATCAGGCAGAAGTTATTTTGATTGCTTTGGTTGCTGGAATCAGTTTATACGTCTCTATGCTAGACCTTTTTCAATACGTCATAAAACTCTGAAGGAATCCAGCCCACAGTTGGTAGAAATTAAATTCCTCTCATCCATCACTGAAAGATTGTTTATCAAGATGCTGTGGATGAATTAGTGTAATCCTTATCACTTAATATAGTCGGGCTTGATACCTTTACTGGAATTGGTTCTCAGAATTAATCAGCTTAGGAAATGTTAAGAAAGAGAAATGTCAGCTATTAATTTGCAATTTCAAAAAAAAACCCAAACTTGCCCATCTAGTACAAGAAGAGGAAGAGCTGCTCCCTACAATTCTTGTGATTTTTATCTGTACTTCATACATCAAATACCAACTATTTAGATACCATGCAAATATATATGAACTGTGACTGTTTGTTAGGCTGCTTTTATTTTGTTGTAGGCAGCATCCTTAAAGGGGGCTAGGTGTGCACAGGGTTTGGCCTATACCATGTAGCAACTTCTTTTGAAACACTGATATTCTTTTTTAAGAAAAGTGGTCTGTCCAGAAAAGTAAAAACTTCAAATGTTAGGCTTTCATTAAACTTTAAGACAAAATTACAAAGTAGCACTATCTGGTTTCCAGTCAGGTTTTAAATTATGCCTTATATCATCTGCAGGAGATACAAGTTTGTGTGTCATGCTTGTATGTACCTTCAAAAGATTTTACTAATGTGCTTTGGAAGAGATTATTTTCCCATTCAGCATTGTGCTAGGATGTTAGGAACAGCCACATCATTGGGGAAAGGAAAAATCCTGTAAATGGTTGTTTATAACTTTCCTTTTTTGGGCTCCCTGCTAAAGTTGTGCAGCCAGTTTACACCCTTAGTGCTGGAAGAAAAGAATAGGAAATGTGCTAGTATTTTTCATTAGTTCACTAATCATAATTTTCATAGGAACTCAGGTGTATTATGTCTTCGGTCCTACTGTATGCCAGGTGAAACAGTTTCCTGTGCAAATACCTCTCTATTAGAGCAAACCTGAAGTGGGATTTTAATGTATTGCTTACATCAATCATGAGAAGATTTTGAAAAACTTTGAGCATGGCTTAGTTTTTCCAACGAGTGTGAGGACTAGGATTTCATTAAAAACTTTTCTAAGGAATCATTACCTTGGCCTAATCAGATAAATTTTGAAGGAGATTACATAGAGAGTGATGGGCATTTCAGACAATCCTGGAAAGAACCAAATTATTTTGTCACATTTTTTTCTGGGCATCGCCAGGGCGGCAACTGAATTTCCTCTACCTTTGCTGCCAGTGATGTGTGTCATTCAGATAGTGGGAGCAGAGGATAAGAGTGCAAAATTTATCTGAGTAGGGATGTAAACAAGGATTTGGAAACATATACTTTCTTTCTGGTTTGCTGGGAAAACTTTGGTTTTCATTTTGATTGAATGTTTTAAATTCCACTTCACAATCTTGGAGAAGATAAGAACAGATCTCTTAATTATTTCTTTATAGTTTTCAAGCTCAATAAGATCTTTCTTCATTCTTATGTACAGGTGAGGAACAGGAGCCATCAAGATTTTCCTCCGTTACAGTATTTTTCACCCCCATCTAATGTTTATATTGAATTTTTTTCCTAATGGAATAGTGTTGTCCCAGATGATACCAAATTTATTCCTTGAGAAAATGTGATTATACTGTTTTTTGGGACCAAACATATCCTAATATTAATTGGAATTAGATGGAGATGGCTGATGGTACCTTGCACTCATGTTTTCCATTATACTATTTTAAATGTCTATGAACCTAGGGTTTTCCTACTGCTCATACCCTCACTGTGGCTAAAAAAAACTACGGCAAACCACATTTTCAGTCTCCTAAAGGAATTAGTACAGCAGATTACTATCTCTCTCCAATTAACGCTCTTCTGGACATACTGCATTCTGTTCTCTTTGACCAGACACATTAATGCCACCAGCCCTGCAAAGAGGACCCATGTGCAGGTGCAGCATTCATATCACACAGAGCCTTATACGAGGAATCTAACAAACCCTGTTCAGAGTCTGCCGTTAGGACTAGATATTAGGGAATTGATAATTAAGTGAAATATAACAGAAAGAAGGGATTGATTCAGGATATTGCAAAAAAAAGAAAAAACCACAAAACGAAAAACAGCCGTGTATAAAGGCAGAAGGATGTAAAAAGGAGTGCCCTGTTAAAGTGAATGTGAACACAACCATTAGAAAAGGCTTTCCAAACTATTCCTTCTTCCTGGGATACGCAGGTAAATAGCTGTCCAGCAATCCAGCTGTCCTGACTTTTTCAGCACACGTATGTTAGAAGAATTTCTTGGTGACATCAGAGAAGACTCCTGTAAGTACAATTCTATGAGGGCACCAAAGAAGTTATGAAACACAGAGGATGTATAGAAATTAGGGGAAATTTAAGGCAATGAAATCCAAGAAATTATACAAAATCCTCCATTTGTGGTTAATTATCTCAATACAGGCTCCACAACTGTCTTGCTGGAAATGAGCTCTTGTTTGAAGAATTTTACCCAGTTTTGTCCAAGCAGATAAGCAGGAGCAGCAGAGAGTTTGAAGCAATGCCCATGACATAAGCCTTTATCCCTTGTTGCTAGGGCTTTTGTCCTGAGACTGAACAGGTTAAAACTAAAAATTATTGTTTTCTTGAGAACAGAAGAACTTCTATGAATCCAGTTTATCCTGCTGATTGACTGCCCATGTGAGTGTTCACAGGCCTTATGCTATAAGGAAATAATATCATTTTCTGCTTGCAGTTATTGTTCTTGTGAGTGAATAGCAGACTAAATATGTAAACCCATGTTTACAAGGCACTGTGACTCACATTTAGCAATAACTTTCATGATTGCCACAGTAGTGGAGAGGAAGAATCTTTGAAGGCTTCACAACTTTATTATAACAGCCCTAATGATTAATTTTGCTGTGTCAGTATGATTGTATCAGTATGTTCACTTACAAATAGCTCCAGACCAGAAGCTAATGAATTCTTTGGCACTGGGCAATGATCTTCAAGGTTATACCTGCACTATTGGTTCATATATCAAGACAAAGCACCAGAGAGGAGTTATTTTCAAAAAAATATTTTCTGCCCTTTGAATTCCCCTCATCTTCTCATTCCCTCTGCAAAATAAATAATATTTTTCTAAAAACCCACCTCAGAAATTCTACTACTGTCTTAGCCTAGTATAACTTTAAGTCAGACCTATTCAGTCTGATTGTATTAGTAATCACTGTGCTTCCAGCCACTTTTACTTATCCTGCACTAGGTTTACTCAAAGACACAGAAACAGAAGAGCAGGAAACAAAAATTATCTGGGCTCAAATACCTTCATTTTCCTTCTGTGTCTTTAGCAATGTATCTCCATGGGTTTCAGCTCATGGAGATTGGAAGGGAAAGGGGCTCTGGTGGCAGGAGGATATCTAATTTGTCTCCCTGTACAACCATTTATTGTCACATTCTTCCTAGTTTTTTCACCAGTCGAAGCTATGGGTTTTCTAGTATTTCTTATGGGAGATAATTCTACCTCTTCATATAACTCCAGCAGGAAGACTTTTAACAAATAATACGTTTTTCTTGTCTTAATCTCAATCTATTATCTCTATTCACCTATTTTTCACTATGCTTGTTATGGTTTCACTTCGTGTTAACAATTTGGCTTTTAACGTTACTCACGTTTTCTTTGTGTATGGTTACATACCATTGCTTTCTGCACCATGTTGACCTTATAACTCTTCCTTAACTCCAGTTGTCTGCCTACCTTTATAGCAAAAGTGTACTGAAATTGAACACAGTATTGGAGCTGCAGTAAATAGGTTTTACTGCAGAGAACAGCTTCTAACACTGAGCTGCGGCATGGTTCACTACTCTGTTGATTTGTTTCCCTCTCTTCCTCTAATTATGCATGTCATGTTTACAATCCACTGTGAGAAACATGTATATTATAAAAACCAGATCATTCTAAAATGATTTTCCCACTCACAAATTTGAGATCACATTACTAACAGAAAGGTTTTAGTATTGATATATTTATTGAGCTGTATTTCAAAAATGCTTTGCAATAATATTTTCCATCTCAAATTATCCTGCTATAAACACACATTAATTGACTAGTTCATTTCTTCTTTCATGAGAGACTTTATTTTGGCTTAAGGGACTGATTGCTCTGTTTGCTGTGAAATACTTGTGGGAATTTTGTGAATTTCATCTCTAAGATACAAGATTCAGGTTAGTAATGTGAGTTGATTTTTATAATCAAAAGAAAATGGAAATCACAGAGAGAAGGATATATTTGGTTTACAATGCATCTCTGTTTTAATTTCTCTTTCAAATTAGCAGCTAGGAATGTTAGTTAATGACTTCTGAAACACCTTTAGCACCTATGCAAGCTGCCTGTTGTTATGAGTAGGAGATTCATACAGCAGAGCAATACAAAAGTTTTCCTTATTCTAACTTGTTAGTTTTAAAGGAATTAGAATCTCAGAAAGGAGTAAAGAAACCAGGTTTGTCAGCTGGGTTACTCTGTTTCTGGGAGTACATTAAGTATATTTAACAAAAATATTTATGATAAATAAGTATTTTTCTCAGTGATATCAAATTAATGAATGAATATAAAAGCCAGAATTAATAAATTTTAAAGTAATTATAGGGGTATGTATTTATACCACTATATATGAGGGTGATTTTCAGTTGGTATTGATTTTGACATCCACTTAAATCCTTTGATTTAGATCCATTAGAACTTTGTCAGTCAAAAGAAGGCAAAAGCTTCTTCTTACTAGTAGAGAAATGATAATGAATATTTAAAAAACTTTAATTTTACTGATGCCTAATTTACCTCTATGAGGAGAAAGGTCCCTGTAAAGTATCAGTACACAGTAGAATTGTATCGACATGTACTGTAATGACTAAACAGGCAGAATTTGGGTCAGATTTAGTGAACAAAGAAGATTTAATTGAGATGCTCAAAGTAACACATTCACTTCTAATTAAAATTTTTTTGTACCTCTTGGATCCTGGCTTTATGTCTCAGCTGAAAACAGCATCAGTATCTGTTGCAGGGTAGGATTTTAATTCAGTGCTTGTTCTGGAGGAAGAATGACCCTTATAGTGCTTAATCGACCACAGCTTTTCTCAGGACTGACCTGGGATAGATTCTGAGGTCTCCCAAGCAAGTAGGAGCAATAATTACTGCTCATTGATGAAATTGAGTGCATCATTATAGAATGCAATGGTCCTAGTCCTAATAGGATAAGTAAAAAAGGAGAAGGATTCTTAATTTGAAACTTCATAATATGTATCAAAACCAAAACAAAACAATTTAAGTTGGTCTAATGCTGTTTCTAAGACCAATTTGTATTCTGGAACTCTTTTGCTTTAGCCATCTGTTCAGGTTCACAGCTGTGCTTTTGCTGCCATCAAGGTCACAGGAATCTACTCCCTGTAAACCCTAAACTTAACCTCTGTTTGGTCCTCTGTCCTTCAAAGACCCTCTGGCAGTATATGCGGTTCTGAGCCTGCAATTATTGCACTACCCACATCAATTTATTGTATTCACTTCAGTCTGTATGCTGTTACTCAGTAGATCTGAATTATGTACAGTGACCTCTACTGAAAAGCCATGGCCCCGATTAATACAATATTCCATCTCTTTTCTGTTCAATTTCTCCCCTGTAATTCCCTGCTGAAGCACATTTCCCTTAATTCAATTGGACGCTCGATCTCTCTGTGCAGGCCAACACCAAACGATCGAGGGCCTCACTGCAATTACAAGTAATCCTGCAAAGAAATGAATAAAGACTCAATTATGCAGCATTTAAAATGCAGACTGCACCATGCTTCTACTAACACATCACCCCCCTACAAGCGCTCTGCAATGAAACTGGAGATTGGATCTCTAATATGAACTAGATTTCAGCAATATCACACATGGGTGTGTTTCTTCCCCCGTGAAAATTATCTGCTCCACACACCCTCCTCTTCCTTTTAATACATAAGTGTCTTAGATATTTTCTGCCAATCATTACTTAGCAAGCTGAGGAGATAATTTTGGATTTTGGGCAGAACCATTAGTAGTATATTATTCTGGTGAAAATAGGACCCTGTCCATTTTTCTGAAAATTGCTTTCGTGTAATTTGGATAGCATTAACAGGAGCACTCAGAGATAATTTCATTTGGACCAGTTTGTAATTACCTTTACAAAATGAACAGAGAAGGGGATTCAGATGTCTTTTTTTTTCCTTTCCCAAGATCCCTTCCATGTTCAGGAGGGACATACTCTGCCCAGTTAAGATGTGGTTTTAGGACTCTAGAAATAGATATACGGATGTATTTTCATGCATGACTGTGGTGCTTGTCTTTGGTCAAGTGTTTAATATCTTATTTAAAAAAACTTTTGCACTCTTTCAAGTGGACATAGTAGTCATCATATTTTTGCCCTGATGAGTCACACTCACATTCTTATCTTACCTATCCAAGCTTAGTTTTCTAAGGTAAATACTAACAACTACAAGCTGTAAATCATCTTATAATAAATTTTCTGACACATTTATTTTATAATTGTCTGCACCAGAATGCATTGCTGCCCAGGAATTTGCTCATAAAATACTTGTTTTAAATGAATACATGCAAAATAAAGATGGACTTATTTAAAATCCTCTAAAAAAGGTTTAGTGATTTTGTTGCATGCTTCAATATTTAACTTAATCATAAGTACTTTGTTTGATTTAATTTATAATTTAATGTACTCATATTTGCCAAGAAAGTACATCTTTGAAGTACTGAAAAAGGTAAATATTCCACAAGTCAGCTGTGTAAATATGTAAAATTCTGTTTATGGCATGAATCTAAATAACAAGCCCATGGTATCTTTTTACTTGTTTCTTTTTAATCAGCCTATATTCACTCAAGTTTAAATTCAGGTTTTACTTGAAATTTTAATAGTTTTTGTGTAAAATGGAATTACAGCTGACTTGCTAGCAATATTCTTGATACAAAGTCTTTTTATTTATTTTATTTTAAACACTGATGTTTCATGTACAAGAGGATAATTAATATTGTGACAGAAATTTCAATTAGAAGGGGGGAAAACCATTATTGCAACTTAGTTGAACCTTGGGATAACTCCCTGGCAAGAAATATTTCATTATTTTTTTCTCAAGTGCCCCAAAATCTGTTCTTGTTTCTGCGTTAGTGATCTAGCCTTTAACTCAGAAAAAAAACCAAATACACTTAGTCCTTTAAGCAAGTAAAAGAATCCAAAAATGTGCGAAGTTTCTAAATGCTTCTCACGTTGACTGTCAAAGTCTATTGGATGATCTGCACCAGTTTCTACCCTCTGTCTTTGTGAGCCAAGAGCTTTTCGAAGTGTACGTTTAGTCCGTGGATTTTTCTTGCTTGTTATAGTGTTTTTCTCCTGTGTTGAGACAAGGGAATTCTACATTTTTTGAAACAGAACATTTTGGTATAATTGTCAGTATTTTTATTTCTTTTTTACATTTCTGCTTTGTACCTCTTTATTCCTTTAGTGCTTTCCACACACTCAACTCCCGCATCTTGTTTTATGTAGGTAAGTTAGAAATAAATACTGAGGCTGCTGTGACATCGTTATTACGATAATCAGTACAGCCCAGACTACAGATCATGCTCTTATCTCATTCCTAAGAGTCATGGCTGCACTTAAAGGAGATGGTCAGAGTTTATACAGACAGGGACCAACAGGTATACAAGGCAAACATAAAAATGTATGGGCTGTTTAGTTTTGTGAGAAAAGCAAGCAAGGTGAGATATAGTGGAGGCATAACTTATATAACATAACAAACAGAGCTCTCATCAAAAGAGAAGTTGATCTATGAGAAACAGATTTAAAAAATATTGAACAGTGTTAAACTATTGATTCTAACTCACAGCCAAAGACAACTTTGGAAATAAGATTTTAGAATATAATTAAAGACAACTAAGCATTTGTATGTCTGGTAAGAACATGTGCAATTACATTGCAGAGGAAAGCTATATAAATAGAAAAAAAACCACAAACCCTAGCCTTATGTAATTAACTAATCTCTAACTAAAAGCAGTTAGAAAAGTTCTCTATGGACAATTTGTTGCATAATTGTTTAAAACTAATTTATTGTCGTCTTTCTCTGAAGCATCTGGTACTAGTCACGGTCAGAAAAGGGATATTGGGGTTGGCAGCCAGTTAGTTTGAGTCAATAAGTTAATTGCTATGATGCTACTGCTTTGTATGAGCTGCTATACAATATATTTCTTAGCCACAATGTGGCTTTCTGTAAAATTGTTCATTGTCATGGCAACAGAAGTAGGAGGACCAGTTTCCTTTTTGAGGATTTTAGCAAGATCAGCCATATGACATACTGTACCCTTTCTTTGTTTTGTTTTGTTTCTTTTTTCGTGTAGGTGCTACACTTCTTAAAAAGGGAGCTGGAGGTCATATATAACCCTCTGGAGGATGAGAGAAAATGGGGTTTTTTGTAGGAATTGCACAGATACACAGAGATGTCTAAGAAATTAGAGGAAGAGAGGCTACCAGAAGAGCGTGCAGAGGGAGACAGCCTGCAGCTCTAAAAGCATCAAAGATAATGCTCAGAGAAACAGGAACTGGAGATATTGCTGGGCCCAAGACACTGCAAAAAGTGTCCAGAGGGGTTTTGCATTTTGCTGTATGTCAGAAAGCCATTGAGACAGCTGAGACAATGGTCTACCTACAAGGACACGGTGGACTAGGGGAAGTTGGCTGACAATCCCTTTTATTGCTACTCTATCCTAGTTTCTGTATTAAAAAATTTAATTAACCTACTTTATTTTCTGCTAAAACTGGGATATCTTCTTTGTTTGTGTTTGTTTGTTTGAAAGCTTTTGGTTATTGTTTAGAAAACTCACTGCAGAGGTCTAAATTCCCTGCACAGTTGTGACTGCCTTGAGATCTCATCTCAAGCCAGTCAAAGGCATATCTCCTCTTCCCTTCCTTGCTGTCAGACTCAAGCCAATAACAAAAATAGAAATCTGTCATTAATCCTCTCTCAGATCATAACTGGTGCTGCAGTCACAAGGGTACAAAATTTCAGGAGATACAGCCAGGTTGGATCCTGCAAATATCTCAGACTGGAGACACATGACAGAAGTTGACTCAAATGATGCCTAAGAATCTTCTTTAATATTTACTATGGTTTATCAACTCATCAAAGGTGCAACACATTCAGACTAATGCATAAACATGGTAAATGACCTACATTCAGGGTATTGTTTACACCTTTGTAAATCCCTCAGATGAGCTATCTTCTGCATTGCCACAATGAATGCAGCTTGACTTCTGTAAAGCTTTTATGTCTGAAACGTCCCTGTCAGTTCTCTGGCACTGTCTCCTCTTTGTCAGGGCTCTGGGAGCCCACAGCCCTCCTTTGGCACATGCCTTATTCTTTGAGAATGAGAGCTACCAAGCCCAAATAAAAGTACATCAGCTTTCAATTAATAACCTAGCTATTGCTGTCATAACTCCTTTGATTGCTGGTGCAAGAGGCTTTACTTGAATTCTTGATGCTGTGTGCTAATACTGAATCTAAAAATAAAAGTAAAACACCAGTTCCCATTAACAATGCCATGCATTCAGACAGGGTTGTGCTTAAAAAGATTAGACAGACAGTTTGTCACAAATATGAGTACTTTCCTCATGCATTCAGCTACAAAGCTTGTTATTTGCTATGCTAGAATGAAATCTTGATCTTACTAAAATAGATGAGACCATTTTATTATCTTGCACACAGCTGGGATTTCAGATTGAAGAATAAAAGTTACATGAGGATGTTTTAAGACAATGTCTCAGTAAAAAAATCTTAATAAGAGAATGGAAAGAATTTGCAGATTAGTATCAGTAAATTCTAAACTGGAGAACAGTTAATTTAATAAATAAAGTCTATTTCTTTAAAAGAGATAAAAATCAGATATTATAGCAAGTAGCTACTTTGCAGCAGCCTAATTAAACTATGATGAAGATAGTCTTTTATTCAGCACACTTACTTGTGCTTTGCATTTTTTAAATAGCAAAAATAATTATTGTCTTTCAAATATATTAAATTTTGTCATTATTTTTTAAAAAGTAATTAACCTGAAACAGCCTCTAGAATCAACTTACTAATTATTAATCAGTAATATAATAGGTTAGTGAAACATACAAAACAGAAGCTAGGATTAGATGCAATATTTTGGCTATAAGGTTTTTATGGCCTGAGTAAGGAAGCATAAAATATTTCTTTTAACTTTATTTTCTTGTATGACCGAGAAACAAGAATAATTTTTAATCTTCTATTTCTCTTGTCAATTTTAGTTCATTTCCTTTTAACTTTCCATGCATTCAGTTAATAGCATCCCTGTTATTGCACACTAAGATTCAATCATAAAATTCATGCAGATCCAGTAGGTTCAAATGGTTTCGCAGACTTACAGCCCTAGGGCAGATCAATTTGCAGAGTGCAGCCACTTCCCCAAGCCAGTGCATCCTAGTTTGGGATTGCTGAAATAGTATCACTTACATGGAATGGCAGTTGTTTTAAATTTCTTTCTTTTATAATTCCTATTACTTCTTCTTTGGAGGCTCTTTAGAAGGCTTTATGAGTCCTTAACAAACACAAACAAATTTGTAAGGTATATCTAGGAAGACAGAACTGAAAAGAATTTTGTGTAGTTTCTTTGTCTGTTTAAAGTGAGGGAGAAATAAGGCCAGGGATAGTTATCTCCTGGACCCCAGTGATTTATTTCTTCAAAATAAGTAAAATAAAACATCCCTTTCCATTGGGAGAATGACCAATATACTCAGTTCTTTTCCTTGGTGTCTATGACATTCAAGAACTATCAAGGTTCTTCCATCCAGGGCAAGATCTTGATCCGAAAAGAAACCACAGCATGACATATCACCTTCTTGCATGAGAGCATGGCTCTGCAGCAGACCCTCTCTATAAATAGACTCTCAATAAAAAGGTAAATCTGCAACAAAGGCAAAGAAAAAAGTACAGCATGTCTACTGGGGTCACAGACTTCTAGCTATCCAGTATCCCAAAATACAAGGTATATGAAGTCCTGCTGCCGGTATTCAGCACAAACAATGCTACTGCTCTTGCATGTTTTTCTGATTTCCCTTTTGGCACTTCTTCAGAGCACATTCTTCACTCTTCTTTTTCTACCACATTTTTCCACATTTCCTTCATACAAAGAGTCTTTTTACGTATTTAAGCCTTAATTTAATGTATTAATTCATTAAATCATAAAACTTGCATCTTGAGAACAATGAAAACACTACAAAAATCAAGATGTCTACAGTTTTAAGAATTTAAGTCTGTCCTTTGACAGAGGTCAATGAATTCAATTGATTACAACAATGTCAAGACATGCTTCTTTCCTTTTATTTGCTGTCCTAGTCTCTAACCAGGAGTATAAGATTAAACTAGAGCAGAGAGTAGATTATGAGCCTAAGGCACTGCAGAAATCAGAAGCAAAGCTCATAAGTCAACACATTTAGACTTTATTTTAAATGGTGTGAGCTAACAAACCCATCTTTACCAAGAATTGCTCTCAGTACATTGAAAACATGTGAATAATGTATAGTAATATAAATTGAGAGTTGAGTGAATAGACTAAATGTTTTTCACAGCATATTCTGTCCCCCAAAGTGACATGCTATTATTCCACGAGGCCAAATGTCCTTGAAATGGACGAGGTAATGACCATGTTTGGAGACTGTTCAGATAAATTTCAAGAAAAAGGTTGCTGGCAGAAATAGTAATTATTTGGATGGATTTATATAATTTTAAGCAGAATGTATTTTATAGTTTTCTGAGAAGCATTCATTGTAAAAGGCCAATGATTATTTTGTACATTAATTGTCCCTGTCATAGAGATGTCCTTCAGAACTCTGCCAGCAATTCTGGCACTACAGTTATCCCAAATGATACTCTTCAAGTCTGGGGCAGAAATACTCTGATCCACGCATACTGATTTCTCTGTGATATTTGTCTTTGCTGTAGTGCTTGAAAAGTACATCACAGAATGAGCTACATCCCTCCATCATTAGGGAATTAATAGAAAAATAATCTGTAGCATTCAGGAAATTGTACAACTCTTTCACTCAGCTAAAGTGACTAGGAGAGTAACACCCTGATTTCTTACTGTGTATCATGGATTTCTTTCTCTTGAAAGTCTACAGTACCATTGTATCTCTTAGTAAGAGTCTTGCAAATGTATGCCTTTATTTTTTTTCTTCTTAATGCCTAGAGATGTAAAAGATTTAGCATTTCATGCTACTTCAGTCTTTTATATAAAGTTTTTTTAATGTGTGAGGGCACAACTGAGATGATCCCTTAAATGATGATCACTACACAATGTTTTAAACTAGGAAGGAATTTAGAAAGAAAATAAGGCAAATAGTCTGCCAAGCAAAGTCTTCACCAATGAAAAGGTTTTTAGACATATCCTTATTACTGTAATTATTTTTCTTTACAAAGCCTCCAAGAATCCTTAATGATTTTAATGATTTAAAAACCTGGTTATACAAAACAGAGAGCATATGGTTGTCATTGCTGCAGATCCTTTACAAAGAATGCGGTTACAATCAGCTGCATTTTTGAGAAATGAGTTGGTAATATCATAAAACTTACATAACACAGCTGTATGTTTCTTGTGGAGATTTATAAGGCCAAAAGAACCTCATGAAGGCATCACCTTTTATGCTTATCACGAGTTGCATGAATAAAAGATAAGAACTGATTTAGATGCTCAAACTGAAGCTGGCATAATCTTAGCATGGCTGAGGAAAGAAGGAAAATAACCAATGTGGCTATAAATCATATTTGTTTTTCTTCAGTCTTCAGTGCAATTTAGCAAATTCTGTGGCTCCCTAAATTATGCTCAGCTGCCTACAACCCTAGGGGTTTAAGTCCTGCATCTGAGAAGTGCCATGGGAGAAAATATGTTACAGCTTGTCTCTCCAGGATCAGACCAGAAAGAGACAACACTCTTAGCACCACGATGCCTCACCTTGGGGGAAAAACTTAAAAGGGAATTTCTTCATTATGTGCTTGTGTGAATGTTCATAGCATGCAGTACCAACTTCTGTAAGCAATCAGCTACATCTCACCCAGCTTCTACTGGGGTTATTCAGAGAATTGCTGTCAGTATTTTCCAATTACATGTTTTTCATCCCATCCAGAGGATAAGGAGGGATGGAATCAGCACATCATAAATGTCAGGTAGGGATGTAGTCAGAGGAAAACTCAAATCTATGTATATGGAGATATAATCTGAAAGATTGCTATTTAAATATGGCCAGCACTCTGAGTCAAGGTCAGCAGTGCCACTGTTGACTGTAGGTGATTTTGATTGTGTACACTGGGTTCAGATTTAGTCTTTTTATCTTTTTAAGTTTTCACATAGGTTTTTGTTGTTGTTGTTGTTTGGATATTTTACAATGGTAAAACTTAATACATACAGGTTTTTGTTATTTTTGGGTTTTTTTATGGTGAGTATTATACCACACAACAGAAAAAATAATCATATAGCTTCAAAAGGGACTAACTCTCATTTAATTATTTTCATTTCATTTTCATAAACCTTAAAAAGTCACCCTGCAGGATCCATATGGAAGAAGGAAAATAATTAGGCTGTAATCTCCAGTTATAAAACTGAAGGTTTCAGGGGACATCTTGAAAAACTGCATGTAACATAGGAGCTGTGAGTTGAGGACCTCTGAGCCACCATAATAATGGCATCAATCTAACTGGAATCTGCCTGGAAGACAGGGCAAGGTAGGGAGTGTCTGCTGCTAAAAATTTCAGGCACTTCCTTTGACAAGACTGAACAGAAAGATTTTTGCTTTCAGAGCTTGGTAACTGTTTCCGCAGTCTCATTATTTAAAGATATAAAGGTGATCTAGGTGTTCAGCTATACTGTGAGTATCTAAGTGGGCAGAAAGTTGAGAGAATAAGATACAAAGGAAACTCTGCTGTTAGTGCCACCAGGAGTAGAAGCACCTCCCTGCATCCATAGTGAGGAGTAACAAATTTCTCTAAGGAGCTTTTGAATAGGAACTTCTTGTGTGAACTAAGCAAACTGCATTCATGTATATATATATTTATATACAGGTAGGGACACACACCCTATCTAAAGTTCTGCTTATTGCTCCATGTACATTTGAACCTTTTTCTCCACAGAATGTACCACATACCATGTATTATTGAACTTGTCATAACATCCAGGTAAAGATCAGACAAATTTTGAACTTCAAGTTCTTTACAGATTTCCTGTGGTAAGCATGCATTTTTTCACCCCGAAAATCTTGTTAATGGAAATGCTAAAACAGAAGTAATAATTATTTGATATGTCACATTTCCTCTTTGTTCATCTCTTCCTGACTTTATGTCTAGCTCTATAGTACAGGACTCAACTCTTTCTTGAAGTCACGAACATCACCTTTGTCTTGGAACTTTCACAGGAGATTTTCCAAAACACAAGGGGTAGCACTTTCAGGTGCAACTTACTTTTTAACTTTTTATTCAAGTCCATATTGGCTAGAAATTTCTACCATACGATGGCTGTGACCTACTGTATGAATGCAGCTAAGATTATCTAAATCTTACCCACACTGAATATGTATTCACCTAATTAAAACCCTCATCTGGCTCTTATCAGCAAGCCCGCTAATCTCCTAGCAAAGTCATGAAAGAATGTGAAGGCTGCAATCATTTCTTTAGGACAGAGTTGCACTTGAGGCATATTAGCGTTAGAAGGCTGGTACTGCCACTATTTGTCTTATGAATAAAGGATTTCCATCTCTGTGGCCATCAGCATGAAGCCTTTCAAAAGTCATAAATTCACTAAGAAAATAATTGAAAATCTCTGAAACAGATCTCTGTGGGCAAAGTGTCAAATTGTGCAGCCCTAATGCACAGCTCCACAGCCCTCCCTAAACTGATTCTTTTTAACTGTGTCAGTACTTGTTGTGCTCACCTGTGGTAACTGCCACCACTTCCATTTTTCAAGCAGCAAGAAATGTATTACTACCATTGTTAAAAGGCTCCGTAAGGCAATTACAGGAGAAGTCATGCCACAGGACTGTCAAATTAGCTGTGCAGGCTAGGCTGCAACAGCAAAACTGTGGGGACTCAGCAGCTGTTGTGCGGGAGCTAAAGCTTGTGTTGGACTGGAACAAGTGCACAAAAAAGCCCCAAGGAAGAAGAGGGGCCATGGCAAAGACCTTATTACAGGAAGTGCAAAAGTCAGCTGTACTCTTCCATCACCACCCACAAAATGAGTTTACACTGATAGTCATGGGACTTGTAATGCAAACATACCCCTTCCCCTTTACCTCCTAGACGGGTTGCGCCCCCCCCATTCTCGTACAAATGCACACCAAATCTCCATCTTAAAGGAAATAAGACAGCACATCGATTCCAGTATCACAGAGAACAGGAACTAGAAAAAGGGTCCCGGGTCTCTGCACACACCTAGACTCTGGCTCAACCTATGTGTTGCTGTTCAGTGTCTTTCAGTATGAGGAGGGAAACAGTGTATAAACTATACAGTGTTTTTCAACAGTTTTTCAATATTACACAAGAAAAAAAATCAAAGGCTGAATTCAAGACCACAGCTTGGTTGTAGGTGGTCAATACCCCTACTAGATGCAAAAAGAAGCCAAAGAGCCAGTGATGAGATAACCTCTGAGGTCTTTTCACATGATACTGAGTTTATTCCAAGTTTTTGTAGTATATGTAATCGCACCACTGGTTTATTTTTTTTTTCAATGACTATGAGGCACAGCCCATAGCTGTATAGCTCTGGATAGATAAGTGCCTTGGAATCATTGCAATTTCTAGGTAAGAAACTGTTTTCCTCAAAACCATAAGAATTTAAAATGTTCCAGGATTAAAATCCCTGTTACATCCCATATAGTTTAGATAATTGTTCCTGGTGGAACAATTCCTGACTCCTGCTGGTAACTGGCTTGTGCTCCAAAGCAGAAAAGCTCTTGCAAACTGAATTCTACCTTATATATTTGTAGCAGCTGTTTATATTTGATACAATACCTTTTCTTCAGAAAAGATTCAAAAGGTTTTGCTGTGATTTTTGGACAGGCTTATATTGTAATAGCTATTCATACAATAATAGGGAATATCACCCTTCCTATTTTAATATAGCTAAGTCTATACACAATAAAATATAGAAAGTAAATTTCTAAGGCAATGGCAAAACTTGAATAACAATGCAGCACTGCTAAGGGAAAGGCCTTGAAATGTGCAAGTAGCAATGAGGTTTTAAGGCTCACTTGCTCTTGAGAGGATATTCTGTATGTTAGAAATCAAAGCAAAGAAGCAATTCTAAAATATGCTAAATGGAGAAGCATATTTTGATTGGATAAACTAAAAGAAAGATGTCTCTAATTTGGCCACTTGAGTGGTCAGCTAAGGTAAGAGGGACTAGAAAGATTTTGAAAATAACCACATTAAAATTATAAAAATCAATATAATATTTCACAAGTATTCTGTGCAGTAAGTGCAAAAGCAGAAGAATTATAATACATAAACCTGTATCAGCTTAGCTATGACCTTTGGAATATGCATCACAGATCTGAAGACACGTTTCTGAGGCTGGTTAAATCTGAAAGGCACTGAAAAGTCACAATAGATATGCACACATTGAGAGTAAAAGACTACTGCAAAAAACTCCAGAAGCTGCTATGATTAGCTAGGTAAGTGATGAACAGCTGTCATGACAATCCAGTTCATGTAAGTGGCAGGAGATAAATATGAATATAATCAAGGTGCCTCAGTAACACTTTATTGACTTGAAGAGAGAAGCGTCCTCAAAGGTCAGAGTAGCTTATGTGGTTCACATCTGCACCTTAGGCAGTCACCTCCTGAGCCTTGCCTGGTGTAAATCAGCACAGAATAATTGAACTGAGGTTAGCCACACTGATTTTAACATCTGCTGGGAATTTTGCCCTCTTCTTTGCTCTGTAAGGCTAAATAATGGGGTTTAATACTCTATGTGTCCTTATTCCTTCTGGTTCTTTTTCTCTAGGGATGACATATAACTTATTTTACCACCATGGTGTATTTTTTATGAGTTAATAAGCCCAGACTAAAACTGAAGTGGGCAGCTGGTTTAAAAAGAAAACAGTGGACTGCTATTCTCCAGGAATAACCTCTCTAAAAAATTTGGAAATAAATTTTTATGTAAAAGGAATGTTTCCAATACTATCTTTTTGAAATAGAGCTATTTGGTTTTGCATCATTTTGGGGCAGCTTTATGTAACTGGGAATTCATTAATAATCAAATTCTGTAGAAGTGAATGCCTTGCTTTTTCAAAATTATGTATTTTTAAACACTGAAAGTTTAAAGACTTTTGCCCTGTCCATGTTCAGACAAAAAACAAAACCAAAATAAAACAAAACATCAAATGCAAAAACCCCAAACAAATACCAAAACTGATAAAACACCCAAGCATGAAATCTCCCAAATCAAATAATTTTGGTCTTTTTTTCATAAAAGTAGCTTTATGACATCAACCATCTTTACCAGGCAAGATAAATACTTATCTAATGTATATAGTAAGTATAGTCTTAAAATCAGCTGTTGCTAAAACTCTAGCTCCATCAAAGATTTTCATATAGATTATTGATTACTTGTGTTCTTTGGACAATAAATAAATATTTGTAGTGAATTAAGGTACCAGTTAATTGAGCAGGCGATTTGAAATTTCATAGGAATTTTTAAAACTAATATGTGAACTTTTTTCTTACCAAGGACCATCAGTGAGTTCTCTAACTGCTTTTCCATAAATTCACTTTTTATCTGGTGTACTATCTTCTAGAAGCTGAGCATCTAATTTCAAAGTAATTATTTTGACATTTTGGAGTTATTACTACAGGTCATTTTCTGCTCTCGTCTGGCCATGAGTTTTGGCCGTGGGCTTGTATCCTGTGTGGTAAAGTATTTAAGTTTTAAAGGTATTCGGTTGTGCAAGAGTTGAAGAAACAATATTCTGGATTGAAAAATTCCCATTTCCTGGCAAATGGTCTTCTTCGTCCTAAAAGAAAATGAAACTCATCATTTTTGTTCATGCAGAATATCAGACAACTTCCTATTGTTGTTGAAATAAGTGGAATGATGCACTTTCACTTTGAAAAAATAGCAAAAAAGTCATGCAGCACATTTTACAGCTGCACTGCCACACTTTTATGAGAGACCATTAAAAATACAACACTATCAGAGCCATATTATTACTTCTGAATATATTTATACCTCACTCAAAAGTAGTCTTTCAAAGATGTGTCTATTAAAAGGAAATTTTCTTTTAAAATTATTTCTTTTAACATTTTCTTCACAAGCCATTTCTGAACTTTAGGCAAGAGCTGAGCTAATACCAAAAATATTTTTTCAGTGAATGTTTGTTTCAATGGCTACAGAAATTCATGAAATATTCTTTGAATGTTTTGGATGATTACTTTTTGCATGCATTCATGCACCAGGTTTTATGAACACCTGCTCTCAAGTTATTTTTAAACTGACATCAATAAATATGCATTGAGGAATTTTTTTACAATGTGGTTTTAAGAAGCTATGGCCACATTGGCTAAGTCCTCCAGCTATCTAAGAGATAAAGTGAGCCTTTAAAAGTTCTTGTCACTATTGAAACAACAGTTTGGTGATTCATTACCTAGTAATTCTCTTGTCATTGGCCTGAGAAAAGTGAGAGTAAATGATTCCATATGGAAGAGGGCAAGGGCTGACGAGTGGCATATCCAGAACACTCAAAATTTACAAGAGACTGAAAGACAGTTCCTCTTTGTATGCAATCTGTTCAGTCTGTGCATATCACCCCATTTGATTTCTCTGGCTATTTCTTGATCTTTAAAAAAATAGTGACTAAGAATTACAGTAAGAAAAAAAAAAATCATCCAACCTCTTTTCTCCATGGGTTACATATGCAAGGCCTTGTAAGAGTCTGGAAGTAAACAGCTATACTCCTACTCGACAGGCAGAGTGCTGAATATGGCACTTTCTGGATCAAATGCACATTGCCAGGAACAGGGTTCTAGAATAAGAGGTCAGTACTGTCATCTATCAGGTACTCATTATCTCCTTAAGAATCTGAGATCTACTGAGGCAAAAGGCTTGCCAACCTAATTGTTAAATTTATTGTGTTTCACTAATATCTTTCTATCAATCATATTGAGCCTAATCCAGCTCTGTGTGAAGTCTCTGAAAAATTACCATTGACTTCAGGGGAAGCTGGATCAGGAAGCAATAGAGATGCTAGCTGATGAAATACGTGTAGAAAATGCAATCATCTCTTAAAACAAATCATATGCTATCTCAAAAGTGATAAAATGTCATTTAATTTCTGTTGGCATTCCTACTTACTTCTGCACCTGCAGAGACAATATTCTTAGGGATGAATGATATTTACAATGAAGACAAAAGCAGAATGTCTACAGGTAAAGTAATTTGCCTCTCATATTGACTACAGCAATTTGGGTGGCCACTGCTGTGAATTAGATGAATGACAGCTGGAAAAAGTCAGATTTCCGGCAATAAGAAAAACAGTTGATATAAGAAATAGATCTAAAAGACACAAAACACTGAAAAGTTTGATTACCTTTCTACAGTTGCCTAGCAAGCACTGTTTTGTAAGTGCTGTCCTTAAAGAGAACAATCTAACATTTTCCAGGGAGCATGTGACAACTGTTCTCTTTTCTCATCGTGTACTCTTAAATGTCTATGGATCACACTTGCCACAAAAACAAACAAAGGGAGCTTTAATGGCATGGCACTGGCTGACTATTAAATATTGGTGAAAGACTAGGACATTCACAAAAAAGAATTACACAAAACTGTTAAACTAGATTAGATCAATAGACAATGGCAAGAGCCTACAAAGGAAGCTTTTGCCACAAAGGATATCTGATAAATACAAATTACTTTAATTAGCCTTCAGGTTTGAACCTGTGCTCGCCAGGCTGTCTCTGACAGGCTGTTTCTGTCCCTGACAGCCTGCTCAAGTGAGAAATCAGTAGCTTTCTCAAGCTATTCTGAGAAAGCTCCAAAGGAATTCAAAACTATACTTGCACCAGGGGTTTGTGTTCAGTTTGTACGTGAGCTACGTGATGTTTGTCTTACGAGGATTGTTCCTTCCTTTCACTAGTCAGCCTTTTCTTGTTAACCTACTGACCAATGTGAATTGATCTAACAATCTCACCTATAAAAGTTCACTTCTTCTCTCCATAAACAGATTCTAACTTTTCTCGCCTTCTGCAAACATGGAGTCTCTTATTGTTGCTGCAGAACTCAGCAGCGACATGAACCAGTGGTAAAAACCCCAGAGCAAGGTAAAATGTTACTGGGTTGAAGTGCACATTGGTGTTTTGCCCTTTAGCCCCTACTTTTCACTGTCCAATAAGGCTCAGAAGTTCAGTTGAAGAGCGGAGAGAGAAGGGTATGACAAATGTGCTCGGTAAAGGTTTAACAGCTGAGCCTGTTTTCTCCGAATATCACCTAAATTCAAGTACATGTCCAATACATATATTGCCAAATAGATATAGACCACATAGTTAAAGTATAGGTGTAGGTATAAATACAGATATAGATTATATATACATATATGGCAATTTGAAATCAAAATGTTTCATCAGAAATTTTTACATCTGTAGATTTGGAAGAAGGAAATATTTTTTTTCAATGGTAATATATTTTGTTCCAACCTCATAAGAACAGTATTTCTTTTTTAAAAAAGTATTTTAATTCAGTCACTTTGATTGCATGTATTTTATCTTATTGTACTGTGTAAAGACAGATAAAAGCAAAAGCAGGTAATTAAATGTGTCAGGAAGGTCTGCTCAACATTTCCAGAATAACTTTTTCTCGTAACCATTCTTGCAGACAATTTTAAAATGTTACTTTATTTTTCCAGTGTGAGATGAAGAGAAAAATCAAAAATTATAGAAATAAAACCACAGAGTTCCAATTAGTACTGAAGTTGCATTTAATATTGCTATTTACTTGCCTCAAAAGGTTGATGGGAGATTTTTTTTAGATGTAGCTTCTCAAGCTCTGAAAACTGCTTGAGGAAAGGTCCTCCTTTTCACAAACACCAAGTGTTATTTCTATATTGGCTTCTGAAGCTGACACAGAGGCAACTCCCATTCCAACAGAGGCAATTTGTGATCCTCATCTACACAACTGACTTGCATACACAGTTCTCACCTTCAGGGAGTATTTTCTATAACTGTGTGGCTTTACTTATTTATTTTGCTAGTAAAAGGTAAGCCACATCTGTGCAATAAGCAGTGAGAATCACATCTCAAAAAAGTCGGGATTGTTCAGGCTTTGCTCAATTCCTTCAGAACGAAATACCTGCAGTAGTACCTATTGAGCTTTCATCTCAGGGGAGAGTCAAATGTTACAGTTTAATTTACTCCAGCATGTGAAGAGTAGAGGCATGTTTTATTAGGAATATATGGAGGGAATCGATAACCCAGCCTTACCCAGGAGAAAAGGACAAGATCTCTGTCTTACAATTCTGCCTCCCTGCATGGCTGCCTGAGTTAAGACTTCCTATAAGGATGTAATATCATGTTAATCATTCTCTTTTTGTAATAAGCTACCCTTAGTTTGTGTCTCAGACTGGCCTTCTTTGGCAAATTTGTTTTGAATGAGAAGGAAAAATGAAAATGTATGGATTTTTAAGATGTGCCTGTATCATATGTATTTATATATCAGTTACTAAAGGTACTACAAATGAAAATATAGTATTTTAAAACAGACAGGCAAATAAATTTGGAATTTTTATTTCTGATCTTTCGGGCTCCCATCCAGTTCCGCCGGTATATCTCAGTTTGGACTCACACTGATTTTTCTAAATTCCAAACTCATGCTTGTGCCAGCTTCATCTCTTAATCACAAATTGTTTTTAGGATTAGCACAGGACAGATTCAAAAAAGAAAACCATACCTCTTCCAAGTAACTAGACAAAGAGTAAGTGCCTAACTGTGTTGGATTTGAATATATTTGCATCTTCAAGCATTCAGTGCTAAGCTTTTCCTACAATGTCCACTTATAAGATTCCAAAACATGGATCTGCACAGATGTTCAGCATTTTTAAGTCTGCATGATTCATTTCCAAACATTTTATAGTATATCTGGTCATTTCTGAAAAGTGCTAACCAGAAGCCCTGGAGCAAAATTTATTTCATTAATACATTTCATTTTTTGACTCATTTTTCAGGATTCTTTTTTTGGAGGAGGAGGATTATTTGTTCATTTCATTAATCTGAAAAGCTTTAATTATTTCATAAGAGGAGTACTTTTTAGTGGTTGTCTTTTGACTTTCTACTCTGCTTTATTGCCTATGTCACTGTTCAAATTTTTTTACCCTGGGACACTGTGAGCATAATGACACCCCATATAGAATCAAAAATAGGATCAGAACATTTGCCCCTGAAAACTCATTTGTCTTATATATCTTTGAGAACTTGTAACAAGTTAGTAAAAGTTATATACAAAGTCTGTATTGTATATCAGAATGCAACAGAGAACCTAACATCCAACAACATTGATCCAGATAGTTATACACTTGCACATACAAAGGTCAGCTCCTTTCTTACTGTTGTTCAAAGCACATTTCAGAGAAAGTGGAAAATGTGAGTAAGGAAAACTATAACATGCTCTTTCTTATGAAAAGCTACAATCTAGACTGATATTTAAAGTAAGATTTGAAAGGTGCCTACAAACTCCAGAGTATTAGATGATTAGGATGGATGGATCACATCCCCTACAAGAAAAGGCTACTAGAATTGGGATTGTTCAGCCTGCAGAAGAGAAGGCTTTGGAGTGACTTCACTACCATCTTCTAGTATCTGAAGTGAGCCTACAAGAAAGCTGAAGAGAGACAATTGACAAGAGCATGTACTGACAGGATGAGGGGAAGTGGCTTCAAATGTAAAGAGGACAGCTTTAGATTAGTAATTAGAAAGAAATCCCCTACTGTGAGAGTGGGGAGGCACTGGAACAGGTTGCCCAGAGAAGCCGCAGGTGCCCCATCCCTGGCAGTGTTCAAGCCAATGTTGAATGGGGCTCTGAGCAACCTGGTCCAGAGGAAGACATCCCTGCCCACAGCAGGGAAATTGGAACTAGATGATATTTAAGGTCTAGTCTAACTCAAATCTTTCTGTGATTCTATGATTAGGTCATCATTCCTTGTAAAACATGCTATGTGAGCCACTGAGTTGCTAAAATGGTACAGCAAAAAAAGCACAGAGAAAATGTTGTGTGTGGAATTTCAGGCACCTGCAATGACAACCCATTTAGCACTCTTTTTCAGGACCACATAGAAATGAAGAAAAGGTTTTTCTTTCTCAGTATATTGTCAAAAGATGATATAAAGGCTGATGATCATGTTCCACACAATCCAATAGCTCTTCCAGGGCCTCAGGAATAAGGGATACGTTAGAGGAAATATCTATTTCATCTCTTTTTATCTTTTTCAAAATAGTAGGACATCATACATATAACAGGATGAAAAACAAGTGTATACAATACAACCACTGTAGCACTTTGTGGGTTCCGTGTTTGTAATTACTGGACAATAGCACATTGTCTTTCAAATTACACAGCAGAGGCAACAACAGTAATGATAACAAGTGACTCAGACAGGCAGGAAATTCTCTCTGCTGTAATAGGAGTAGAAGGTATATATAGGAGGAGAGTCTCATGAACAGTTTTGCTTAAATTCAGTTTCAAATACCAGTGTACTAAGGAAAATCTAAGGCCTTCAGTTTATGTCTTGCATGTTTCCTGGGGAAGTTCACAGAATTTGCTGCTTGAGATAGTTAGTTTAGGGACTGAGTGCGGCTAAACTCCTGACAGACCTAGTCAAAATTGAGCTTTTCTGCAATTCACTATATCCAAGCTATGGGCTGCATATTTCAAAAAACAATAGCACTTTATAGAGAGATATTTTTCTGAAAGGACAGAGATGAAGAGCCCTGAAAGATTAAAAGAGAATAAGAATAAAAAGTAACAAAGTTTCCTTCTGACAGGTTATACAGCAAAATAAGCTTTCTTCAAGATAATGTTCTTGGGGTAGTTTAAGAAACTAGAGAGCTCATCTTTGAGCAAAGTCACAAGGGGTTATACAAACATTTGTAAATAAACTGATGACTTCTTTGCAGCAAGATTTATTTACAAATGTTGTGCCCTGGATTGGGTCTTTCTGCATTTGAAAAGGATTCCCTGCAGACCAGAGTATCTGAAGTCATGATGGATGTATTTTGCTCCTAAATCAAACTAGGGGTAGTTTGGAACAGGCTCCAAAAGAGGTAAAGGCCAGAGATCTGTGATCCAAGGATTTCTCTAGATCTAATTGTTCTCTGAATTCCACAGAGGAACTGAGCAACAAAATGAGCATCAGTGCATATAACCATGCAGCACTGACCACGCAATTAACCCATGAACAGCACACATCATTTTCAATTCTCATTCACCAAGGAACAAAGAAAGTTGTGGGTACAAGGATTCTCACGCTCACTTTATCCATCACATGTAATTTGATTTTATGCCAAGCCCTTTATTCCATAAATATGACAGGCAAAGGAAGCCTTCTTTGAGCTCTCCCTACTAATAGCTGGCAGCACGGTGGGGACTCCACTGAACTGGGATTCTTCTCAAGGCTGCTCCTCAGGGCAGAGAGACTTATTAACAATTACAGTTTTTTGGTTAGTGACTGATACTGCACATAAGCTCATAATATAGCGCTCTAAGATTTTGTCTGGGTGACACTGATTTTGTCTTGGTACTTTTGAATCATTGTTATATCCTTTGAGCAGTACAGTAATAGAGTGAATCTTGATACCGGACTTTTTTAAGCCACACTTTTACAGCATCGCATTTCAATAAAGTCACTTCTGCTGATAACTTTGACAGCAGTTCTTTAAGGAGTTTGAATCGTCCATTTGCAACAAATTGGCACAGTCGGCAGGATTCCTAAATCCAACTTTGCTACACGGTAACTCACAATTGACTCTTTTGCTCTTCATATTAGTTTCAAATTCCAACATTGTTCATTTAGTGTTTTCAAAATTGTAAGCATTAATTCATTTTTACTATTTCATCCCTCTGATACAGATGAAAAGTCCCAACAATGAGGATGGAAAACAAAAAAGTATTTTTTGCCAAGTTGTAGAGAGTAAAATGTGAACCTCAATTGACTCACAAAGACACTGTGGACTGGTAAAATGTGGACAGTAAAATGTGGACTAGAATTGACCCACAAAGAAACTTCAGGCATAAGTTTAGGCTGCAGGATGAGTCCTCAGAGACAATCAGAAACAGTAGGGTTTCTTTTTCCTTTTTATTTGCAAATAAATCTGATGTTTGAGGTCCTTGAGCACCGTCCTGCATTGGTCATGGCTATGCTTGGAGCTGCACCGTGTGTCTGTGCCAGCCAGGCTGGGCCAGGCCCCATGACCATGACCTCTTCTCCTGCAATAACCTCGGAGGAAAGAAACAGCAGGAGACAGAGGGTTGTCCTGTGCTTGTGTCTGGCAGCAGAATCATAGCTCAGAAAAGCTCCAGTAATGCATACCAAGATTTTATACTGGCACAAATCTTTAATGTTACGCAGTCTTTCACAATTTTATGGAGTCATTATTGTATTTCATTTTTATTTCGTTATTGTCATTATTATTTCATTATTGTATCCACAAAGAAAGGACCAGATATCTCCTGTTGGGAGGGAGTAACACTTTGTCTGTATGTGTGTGTGTGTCTCTGTACATCTGTCTGTCTGTATATACACAGTGGGTGGTGGAAAATCTGCTCATTTATTTTTTAGGTTTGACTGGCAGTAAATCTGGGGATTCTCGTACATATTTTCTAGAAGCTTGAAACATTTAATGGATGGTTTATTCCTCCTTCTTAATAGTGTACCTGAGAATTATATGCAAGTATTATTTTGCATCTACATACTGTGTTTTGTAAAATGACTAGCATTTACCATTTTCTTTCTTTGATATAAATATTTGAAATATATTTGGATTTCCCTACAAGCTAACTTCCTAAAATTTTAGATTCTTTTTGGGGAATTCAAATGAAATTATTAGAAGCAATCTCATTTTCTGTCAGATGAGACTAGAGGCTGATTTCATGTTCAGAAACAGGGCACATGCCCAGATTTTCATCAGAAAGAAATCCTGATATGGGCAATGTTGCAATTTGAAATCTTGCAACATAATTTCAGAGGGTTCTGAAGAAACAATAATGTACTCCAATGTGAATTAAATTAACCAGACATATACTGTCAGTATATACATAGATATATACTGAAAACTATGTTAGGCTGAAGACCCCCTTTAAGGGCTGAAAATGAATAGCTTTTACAATTTTTTGGAAAAATTACGTGAAATGCAAAATGTAGTTCTTTGCTAAATCTCTTCTAGCAGTAAATTAAAGATTTTTCCAAGCACTGAAGTCAAATTCATACAGAATATAACTTCACTGCCTTCAGCAGAGTTATCCTGCTGATGGTTTTAGATCAATATTTACAAGACGTTTTATTGTAAAAGATCTTCTTTTAAAAGATAAAAAACTTTTAATTCTAACTCAAAGTGTTACCGCTGTAATAGCAATCCATTAACATCCTTGGTGTGAGGAATTAATTATCTTTTTATATTATTTTGGTGGTAGAATGGTCAGCAGAGATTATTCTGATGAACAGGTAGAGCTAGGTTCTCTTCAGATCAGGGCAATCTGTAAAAATGCAAATGTAGACTAGGAAATTATCTTGGGGTTTGACTTGCTCAGAATTTCACTATGCACACCTTAACATTAGTAGCAAAATTTCCATTCACTTTGGACCTTGAAGACCTCTGTAAGACAAATCTTTCTGCTGAAAGACAACCAGCAGTATATAAGTGAAGGCTTTCATCACATAATTTATTTGAAGTACACTGTACAAGCGAGTGAGTGGTCTTTCTAGGAACATACTGAACTTTACTTTCTGGAATTGGTGTTTAGGTATTCTGCAATCAGGATGGATAAAAACATACATATCCTACCTTCAGGCATCATTGAAAGAACTTTTACTCTCCAGCAGTCTGCTCCATCTTAGCCCATTTCTACCCATGGTTTGGAATTTACACAGAATTACTCTGATTCACACAAGTATTTTATTTACTCCTTGAAGATCATGCTATGATTTCAAACCTTTAACCCTTACAAAACACAAATTTTCATGATGTTCAGCAGCACTGAATTCTTTTTTGTATTCATATCCAGCTCCTTCTTCGCGCAAAGAGAATATGAGTAAGTCTTATCTTTATAACAAAACCATAATGCAACTCTCAACCAGAGCAAAAAAGAAGATAATTATATTAGCAAAACTGATAAAGACATTGTCAGCTACTCTATCTGTGCTAGCTGAGACTCATACCTCTGTTGCATGCATAGCTTGTACTGTTAGTCTGTCTTATGTTATCTCAGAAAAAAGCACAAGAAAAATGGGGAATCTAGGAAGAGAAACCGAGAAGCAGAAACATTTTGGGCTTAGAAATTTACTTGTACCTCTCTGAGTAATAAAACTGATTTATGGAAATTGATAGGAGTTCTGACTTTCTTATGAACAAGAATTCATCCACAGAAATGCGCTTCAGGCACCAGTATTATTATAGAGAACTGAAAATGGAATTGCTGTCCACTGTGGTGAGATAGATACAGTTAAAGAGAGGCTAATAAAGAAGTGGTGCTCTTCATTCTCTCAGAGGAAGTGTTACTCAAAAAGTTAAGATGAATGTTACAGATTCCTCTAGACCTCTGTCTCTGTTGGATCAAATACTCTGCAAGTCCTTTCAATACCTGAAAAATTAATAATTTTATTGTCATAGCCAGAATTCTCTACCAATAAAAACAAACAAACAAAACTTAAAAAACAATAGAAAGGCTGGAAAATATAGATATTTTGCATGCGTCATTACTAGAAAATGCATAGTATATATCATATCCATCCATCCATCCATTTATCCATCTAGCAAGGTGATTAAATAGCAGTCCAACTAAATGTGCTTATCTATGTAAAGATCCATCTATGCAAATATCCATCAATATCCACCACAATGAAGTGCTCATGCTATTCGCAGCCTGCTGTCCTGGCCTTGAAGGTCCATAGTACTACTCTCCCTATTCCTTCACTCCCTCCCTCCCTGCTGTGGTCACCCAGTACATTTAGTGAGAAGTGAGAATGGAATAGCAAGTGATAAGTGACCTTGTTCAATATGCTGTTTCCATCAATCTGCTCTGTTACATTTAGTGAGTAGGGAAGCAATACTGGAAAAAAAATATCTCCCATCTCAGCTAGGATGTGGTGAATAACAAATGAGAAAGGGACTGAAATGCAAAAATGTCTGTGTTTTTATTGCTTCCCATCCTTGGAAGATAATGGGAGTTGATCTCGGTCAAAAACTTTTCTGCCAAGACTAAAGAAGCACCATGGTACCATGGTATGAGTATTCCTATTTTCCTTTTTGTTTACTGTCTAGTAGATGGTAGCTCATCTTTTTCTTTCCAGGGATCAAGAAGATGAAGGGATCTTATCTTGTGCTGTGCTAGAGAGAGGTACTAATAGGGGTACTAATAGGGGTAGGGCCAGCTGAGACCTAAACATTCTGAGAGAGGTGCTTCACTCTGCTCTACTTCATCAAAAAAGTTAGAGAAAATCTGTGGTGGGATGAAGCATAACAAGCAAGGAGCTCCTATGAGCTGCCACCTTCTCCCTCTCCCTCCCAGCCATGACACCTCAGTGCAGCTCCACTCCACCTGTGCATCAGGTTGAGAGGTTGGCTGGAGGCCAAGCAGAAGGAGCTGACCACATTCAAATGTTGTTTACCTTGTTTAGCCAAAAACCTGAAAAGGGCTCTAGCTGCATTTTTCTGGATTACCATCTAGGACTGCCAAGCCAGAGGAGCCATGCCCTTTACTTAAATGCAAATGACCCTTTCCCGTGTCTACCTCCAATAAGGAAGAGGAAAGTGTATGCCAGGCATATGTACAAGATTTCAGCTCCTGAGTTTTACACTCCTTTGCACTGAGAACAAGCACTGACTTGAAGCATCCCTCAGCACTTTTGTAGTATTTCTTTCTCCTTCACAAAAAGCAAAGACTTTTATCCATAAGCAGGTTTTTGCCTGATTTCTTAATTCAAAATTTGGTGTGAGAATCTGGAGTTCTTGTTTTTATACTCATTTTGATGGCATTCATGCAATTTGCCACAGGCATTGGGAACAAGCTTCTCTGCCATCCATATGGATAGGATCAGAGATCACAACATTACTGACAGAGGAGCAAAAAATGCAAAATATGAAAACCTGTGAAAACATCTGTCTCACCAGTTTGGGAAAAGATGTGCCTTTTACAGCCAGCCAAACACTTCACATTCTAGTCTTCTGAAAAGCAAAAGCATTCATATTCAAATTGTTAAATTAAAAAGTCAACTCTCAGGCAAACAATGCAGGATCTAATGCCAGAAGATGATGTGCAACATGGTATTTCTGAGACAACTACAGTATCAAAAATGTTCATCAAGACAGTGACAGAAGGCTCTAAACCACTCATAGAAATTCAAGAAAGAACTTACCACAATCGTTACTTTTATTTAATGTCTCAATATGCATTAAGACCTCTAAAAAAGTAAAATGAAATCTTTCCGATTTGAGTGGATTTCCAAAGAGACAATCACTGGTGTTGACAGATACTAAACTGAAATACAGACAAAAAGAATGAATGCATCTGGCAAGTATTTATCTGGTTATCCAGTGCTTTTTGTCTTTTAGACATTATTAAGCATGTCATAGGAACTGTCTTGCTACCACAGACACTGCTTTTCTGACCTGACCTGAATTTAAATTCTCCCAGAATTTTCCTAGAAGTCAAAAGAGGACACTGAATTTTGTCTTTCCATAAGAAATAAAACTGGAATGAGGTTATAGATGATCCCATGGCACTTTTCGCAACAGCAAGGGTGTACCAATGCTAGCTCACTGGCTAAATTCCAAGCTAGCTAATTATATTCTCTCTCCCAAATGTTTTCTGTGGTTTCAATTAAAGAAGTTATTAATTCCTTCCCATCCTGAAAAATGTTAGCAGTGTTGCTGGCCCAGCATACCTTCTGTGTTTTCTCAGTAGTATATTTATGTATCAAAGTACTTCAGAATCCTGCTCTGAAAGTCACTAGAGAAATTGCACTATTGCTGGCTTTTATTGTTTTGTCAACCACAGTACTCTTAGATTCTTTTTACTGTTAGTAATAAGTATATTTTATTTTTATATTGCCCAAGGCATCTAAGAATCAAAACATGCAGTCATAATTCTAATTAAAAATACGTCTTCTTTAAAATAGTAAATATTGAATGATTTTAAGATGTAGTGTGGATGCCATATCAGTGCACAGACTGCTCGTGATGATGATATTCAACTTACAGCATGTGAAGGGACTCTTTGGACTACAAAAACTCCAAACAGATGTTTCTGGCACCATCCAAATGATCCATGATTCAGTTGCTATAATTCTGCAGTAAGTTTTGGGTAGGCATAACATCTAGTGTTCATTTCAAAATAATGACAATTTTAACTTTTCCCTGGTCTATTTAAGCAGCTTGCTTTTATTCTCTTCCCTATGCCTTTGTGCCACATATGATAATTCCTGTTACTCCTGGATCTTCTATCTTTAGAATATCACAAATGTTATCCATCTTGGCCCAGGCATATGTTAGCCTAATCATAATCTTTCCTCATAAAGAGATTTTGAGGACCACTAGCTCCTTATTTTATTGTTCTCTACAGCTCCATTTAGACATCATGGTTTCCTCAGACCTGTGAGAGCTCAGTAACAAAGATATAAGGAAACCAGTGGAATATGCAGGGCTATTGATTTTTGAAAATATTTTTGAAAATAATTCAAGAAAAACATTGTAAGGCGAAGGTCTGGTACACAAGAGCTGCCATGCAACCCTCAATGTCATTCTTGGTAAGACAGAAAGCGAGGTCACCTGAAACTGAACTGAGGCAGCAAAACCTGCAGTGGATCATCTGAGATAGGAATGAGAAAGTGGTTCTGTAAAATTTTAAGTTTCCTGTAGCAAAGTCATTCTTGGATCACCTGACATATTTGCTTCTGTCAAGTTTAATGAGTTATCCGCTCAGACCACAAGGGTCTTATGTCCTTCCTTCCCTTCATCCAAAGGACACAGAAAGTATAATTTTCCTGGCCTGCCACTTCTTTTCCATAGTAAATCTTGGGAGTTTAGACAGACATTCATACATGCAAAACCCCAACACATACTTTTCAGCTTACATGCTGCATCCAGATCTAAGATAAGGCTTCAGATCCCAGTTATGAGAAAATTCAAAATGAAGACATGTCATCATAAATATTTTACAAAACTAATGTAACATCTAGTGGAAAACCAGCTCTGCAATATATTTCTCTCAGGACATTTTTTCTGTGAGTTGTACATATAGGGCCTCCTATTTTGACTCTTCTAAATAGAATGCATAAAATCAGTTTCTATAGAAAAAATAAATGCAGTGACATTTTAAATGAATTGCATCATAAAAAGATTCAATGTAGATGTAATAGGCTTTGTGCTGTGTGAAACACAATTAAGTGCTTTCTGAATTACACCTATGTAAAAATATATATTAATTATGTGCCTGATAAATGACAATAGAACTCTTTTGCAAAATTAATTCTTATTTAGCTTGGACGTAATAACTGAAGAAAATATTTAATGGTTTTCCTTTGAGGAGTTTGGGGCTAAAAGGTTCACTGATATGGAAGGCTGTGAGTCCAGTCCTGTTCCAAATTAATTTTAGTCTTTTCTCTGGGAATATAGTCAAACATTAGAGTAGTATAAAAATGATAATAGTGAATAGATTTTTGCCATATAAACATGAAATAATTAATGTGCAGTTTATATATTAATATAACTGCTGTCTACAACATTTTCAAATCTTTTTGATGTTGCTGTTGAATTATGCAAAGGCATGCTAAATAGCATGGTTCTACGGTAGACATTATGAATATATAAGATATATTATAACACATGCATCGATGTCATACCTGTCATAACTGTGGAATAGCAAAACTTTTTTTGAAGACAGATATGTTTTTTGATAAACTGAATGTATGTTTTAAAGTTGCTGCCATAATAAACTAGCCCATGTTAATAATTCATGGCTTTCAGATACATACAGTTGCTGTCAGAGAAGAAAAGGAAATTTCCTGCAAGGTTATCAGTGGAATCAGTCTCGAACAGGTAAATATATCTCTAGGCATAGCCAAGATGTTGTGCTTCCTCCCACCATCCCACCTTCCATAACCACCAGTGAGGTTGTGACTGTTGCTTCCAGCTTACTCTGGATTTTGGGGGATGGATGGCAACATGATAGCCAAGGACTGTCTGGAATGGTGACCCAAATGCCTTGCTGGTATGCAAATATGAGCATGATATTACTTTATAAGCAGCAGACAGCCCAGGCCTGTAGAGCTCTCCTGCACAACCGCAGGCTGCAAGCCAGGATCTCCCTTGAGCAGGGGCACCTCCCAAGGTCACTCCTGAGAGATTCCCTGCCACAACAAATCCTCAGACTGATAGCATGCTAAACTGTGAAATCATACCTAGGTGATATAAAGGATTTTCTGTACACTTTTATAATCCTATAGATAAAACTCTTGACCAAGTTTGGGACTAGGACTGGATTCAGCTGTACCTATATTCCCGTCTGAGAAGTTTTGAAAGCAAGGGGAAATCTTTCTGAACCCTGACTCAGTGGGAGGATCTTCCTGACAGATTTATCTGACTTTGTACTCTATGCAGTAAATACTAAAGTGTACCTTGCCTTTGAATCTTTGCTGTCAAATCTTGTTAAACCACTGTTTGATATGAGTAAGGCATATTTTTGCCTCTATTGTACAACTGGTCTATCACTCCATTCAACAAGATCATAAGAGCCAGCATACTTTGGTACATGCAAAAGAAATTCTATAGGTGCCTGATGAAGGGAAGTTTGCAATGGAACAGTCCCATTTTTTTCAATACCAGGAAGTTATAAAGCAAACAGAGGGAAGAAAAGGAGAATTAGCTTCTTAGAACATTGCATTCAGCTTATGGAGATTTTTCAGATATTGTTAAAACGTCACAATAGCCTTAGCGGTAATCCTACTGTACAATCCCTGTGCAAAAAAAAAGCTGCGAGAAAGCAACTTTTCAAGTACTACCCTACAACATAATACATGCTATTGAGTAATTTTTACACCTCACAGTTCATCTTTAGGCAGGGACATTGGTGGAGTTTTGTGTTAACTAAGTGTTTTTAATTAATGAAACATATTGTCTGTATCTGATCAGAGAAGCTGTAGATTCTCCCATGTCCAGGAGTGTTCAAGGCCAAGTTGGGCAGAGCTCTGAGCAACCTGGTCCAGTGGAAGGTGGCAGCTTTCCATGGCAGGGCTGGTTGGAGCTGGGTGATTGTAAAGGTTCCTCCCAAACCAGATTCTGTCTTTTATGTCACCTACCATGTGTGTCTGTGTGCATTTCCCTGTGCAAGTGCAGAAAGAGTATTGGATCTATTTTGGGACATTTGAAATATTTCAGTATAACAATTTTGCCATAACTCTAATGTTGCTATAATTTTTGCTGCTATTACCTATGAAATCTTTGGAAATACTTCCAGATGGATGGATTTCTTTTCAGTCAATGACTGACTGTCAAATGGGAAGTATAATTTCTCCATAAGATCTCCCATTTTGTGACACAGGGAATCTCTAAGAAAAAAATGGGTTTTGAGACAAGCAAGAAGCTATGGAGAATCAAGCTACAAAGTTCTTCACACTTCTCCATTGTGAAAATCAGTAATTTTTGAAAGAACACACCTGACTCTTCTCATGCAGAAGGCAAAAGGCTCAGATTTTTTTCACATGCTGAGTGTTCAGAAGACGACATGGTTTCTAAAAGAAACAGCTTTAAGTATTAGTAAACAGTCTCTAAACTGTTAGAAAATGCTGTTCCATTTCTGGAGTGCTGAAACATTCTCAACAGGTTGCATGGAGAATTTCAGCCAAGATTCTTCCTAAACTTGATCAAGATATTAAATTTTGAGTTGTCCAGTTACTGTGACTTTGAAGGTAATGATTTAAATGTGAAGGATCTGAACTGCCAGCCTAGCTATCACACACCAATATTTGCAGAGTAGAAAATAGTCTCTTTACAGTCTAGAGAAATCAGAAGCTTTATATGCTGTATATAAATAGTATCTTCTTTCTCTGGCATATGAATAAGAAAAGATATATACAGCAGTTTTGGAAACCAGTTGAGAGCTGAAGAAGCAAATGATGTTGAGATGTTCTGAACATATCTGAAGGAAATCTTAGATGCCAAGAGGCAGGGTGGTCAGCACATTTCTGTGTGGTTTCCTGTGAGTCATGCAAACACCAGTGTGGGTAATTTACAGAACAAGAAAAATATAAAGAACATTCCCTGCTTTGTGACCTGGAGAATTGGATGTGACAGTTCCCATTACTGTGCTTTGCTGACAGAAATGATACATGGAATTTGAGGATGAAGCCTCCCATAACTTAACCTCTCTCATTTAACACACAAGATTTGGAGTGAAAATTACCTTACTTTTAGCATGGCACCCCAGCCCTCTTTTCTTCCACATGCTTTAGCTTTTTCCTGTGGTTCTTATGTGCAAAGCCTTAAAGACCATCCTGGGTGTGGGATTGTTTTATTGTGTTCCAAATTGCTAAACAAATGTGGACTATTGCCAAAGTAATAACCCCAAAAAAATGCTGGATCATATTGAAACTGCTTCAGTCTGCAAAGCTTGATTAAAGGAGACAGGGCAAAGGTTCCTAAGTGTGCTGTTTCAAATAGTTTTTACCATAATTTGTTGAACTTGGGCTGGCCCTGAAAAGAAAATTCTCATCAGATTCAAAACAAGCCTCATTAACTGTGAGGTCATAACGTCTGGGGCAGATTAGCTTTTGGGTTGTTTTAAATAGTGTTGATCAAGATTAACTGGGAGCCTGCAATTTAAACCTCTTAGTTCAACCTCTGGAAAATCATTCTCAATGTAGACGCTACTCTATATTTGAGAAATCAGGTTTGCAGAGAGGAGGTACCTCTGAAAGTCCGTGATAACCTTGTGAAAAGATTCTGTACCAAACTGGTGCATTTTGCCCTCACTATTTATTCCAGAGAGCACTGTGGTAACACCAGTGTAGCTATGCTTTTTCTTAGAGAATCACGAGTTACATATTTCACTTGTATATAGCATTAAATTGACCATATCACTTCTGTGAGTAATCCAAAGTGTGTATGTTTGAATATTCAAAACTATAATATTTTAATAATATTTTTATTAATCTAAGCATTCACAGGAATATTACAACTTAGTTTGGAGGTTTCAGTGTAACTGAAGTCCTTTTCCCTTAAGAACTAGGGTCAAAATATAGGAAGAGATAGCCTAGGTGAATTCTTTGAGTAATTGAGAATTAGAAGAGTAAACTCAAACATATAAATTAGCAACTTCAGCAGAATAATGCTTTTCAGAGTTTTAGAAATGGGTCAGCTCAACCTGACCAATTATCCTGCTCTGACTAAAGCCACTGGAGCTGCTACTGAGGCCAAGAACACAGACCTGTAAGATATGTCCTGCTTATTCCCTTTTATTCAGTCCTTGCAGTAATCGGCCTGATCCTTTTGTGAACCTGACAATATTCTCTGCTTCCACAAGCTTCTGTGCTGGAAAATTCCATCGGCCCATTAGCCACCATGAAAAAAGGCAGTAATTAGAAATACATGGATGGATGGAGGCATGGATGGATGGATAGGTGACAAAAGACAGAAATACACTTTCTACCTGTTATTACATTTTATCTGTTAGAAATAAATCCCCGTCAGGGGACTTTTAGCTGTAGGATGGTAGCACTTGGTCTATCCACTCTGCATTCAACACAGCAACCCTTTTTGACTGTGCACTCACTGATATCCTTCCTTACCCTTCTGGTCTCCAGACTTTTGAAGGATGCCAGGATTTTTAGGCTCCCTTTGTAAGACAGCAGCTTTGTTCTCTTGGTTATTTTCATTTCCCTTATCTATAGTCTCTGATCCCAATAGAATTGAATGCAGCACTAATAGCATAGCCACTTAAAAATTTATATGGAGGTAAAATTACATTTTCCACCTCCTTCTTGATACCTAATACTATATATTTTTTAATCATTACTGCCTACTGAGCTAATAATTTTTATAACATGTCAGGGACAGTTAAAAAAATCTTCTAACCTATAACTCTCAATTTGAAGACTAGCATCAGGGAGTTGCCAGAGCATTGGGACCAAGAAGGTGATATAAAATACATTTGGAAGCACCTGGGACCAGAAAATTGCAAAACTAATTCTGCCACTGAGTTTTGCAGCACCAAAGATGGACTTGTTCGGCTTTTACTTCTGTAAAGGGTGTATGTTCAAAAAAATTTTCACATCTCAATATCCATCTTTTTGCTTACAATGTAAAGGACTTCACCAACAAAAGCTTCTATTGTTATCCAGCAAACACACCTAATCAGTTTAATGAACTTCTGCTAGATCTGAGAAAATACCCTTTGTAAATAATTTAGCCCTTAGATATAAACTCATTCTATCCTCTGCAGAGAACTGCCTGGTCTAGTAACCATCATCATCTTCAAAAATCGCATATAATGTGAAAAATTTTGAATTAGATTCACTGCCTGCAGCCATTATAATAGTAAAATCCTATTTCTCTGTTTTGAAGCCAAGCATCTATATTCCTCCTAGGTAAAGGCATTGAAATTCAATGAAAAGGCAGGTAATAAATGAGAGAATTTTCTAAGGTAATAACTACAATTCTCTTTAAAGGTCATCAATAGATGAGAAATTATTATACTCTGTTAATGTGACTTGTAATGTTCTGATTGGGTTCCATTGCAGGTGAAAAGGAAACCTCAGTTGCCACTCATTCTTTTATTAAAGAGAAAACAAATTAGCACAGGACTAAGCGTTAACAGTGAAAAATGCTCTCTGTTGTGCTGGAGTCTTTTAAAATAAAAGGCAACTACAGAGCAAGTAACTATTTTGTTTTCAAATTTCAGAACTAGACTCTAATTTGATTGATTGTTCTATTATGTGAAGCAGTAAAAAAGAAAACAAGTCAGAAAAGAACCCTGATTCTGAAATTGTGCTCATGCAAAATGTACTACTAAACACTTTGCTGTCTCACAATGAGGTTGTAAGATCAAGCAATAAAGAGCAGCAGGAAGAAAGTTATGCCTCTGCATAGAAGAGGATATATTTATGCTAAGAGGTACACAAAAATCACAAAAATATAACATCAACATTCATAATGTTGCTTTGTTTTGATGTGACAGCCTTTTTATTTACTAATTTATAAATATTTGCATACATTAATTAATGACGAGAGATAAAATGACAAGTGTTCACATTGAAAAATGAGTATTGTATGATCAATTAGATCTATGACTACAACAGAAACTGAAACTGTTTCAAGTCCTTTTTTTCATCATTGAGACAACACATTCTCTTCAAAAGCTGAAAGACACTTAAAGGTTGCTAAAGGCACGTGGGAATTTTCAAGCTTCTTAAGTTTAAGGTCTTAAATAAGAAAGAATTAGATGTCTCTGGAGAGCATTTTACATCACCCATGTGTTATCAGCCCAATGGTATGATATGTTATCACTTAGAATGGCATTCTAGTGCTAGGCTCAAAGACTGCCCAAACCAAAGGCATTTTCTTTTTATTAGATGTTGATGGTTTGGTTTTTTTTCCATAAATTTAGCCAGACTTGAAATCATTATATTTCAGTGGAAAAGGAATATCAAGTGGCTTAGGAATAAGAGCTACTTAAACTTGGTGGAATTTTACAAGTGCCGTGAAGACTTCAGGTAATGAGTTATGATCAGCTACTATTTGTACTTATACTGGTAGCAAATATCTTAGACCAAAATAAAGGCGTTCTTGGAGGCACAAAGAGAAGGAGGACGGAATATATTTGTAATGAATTACTAAGACTATATGAAAAACAGACAGAGAAAACTTAGAAAGGCTTCAGGATCTTTTCCATATCTAAGCATGTATACATACAATACATTTCATAGTATTAATATGAATGTCTGCTGCACAACTTCATTTCTTAATCTAATATATTTTGCTCATTGTAATGCTCCTTGCTTTTTTCTCTATTAAATATACAGTTATTAAATGATTTACACACAAATGAGTGATATTCTCATGCATACACGATATGGGGAGAAATTCAGGCCTTGGCAGTTGGAATGTATGTTTGAAATAAGAAAAATGTGTTGCAAAGGCAAAAACATCAACCCTGTGGTGAACACAAATCCAAAACACAGCCCCTACCAGCCACTGCGAGGAAAATTAACTCTACTGCAGTCCAAACTGGGACACCATTTTTCTGTAATAAAGCTTCTCTGATTGTTTCACCATTTTTATACCTTAGCTTAAGTGGCTGTCAAGTTTAAACAAAAATATAAAACTGCTTATTGTGACATTTGGCTAATTAGTGCCTTCAGGGGCTCACTGCACTTAATACAGCAACAGAAGGACTGGTGCCATTTTCATTTTACGTTCCAAGTTCAGACAGACCTCAAGAACATTTGGTACTTCATAAGCCAGCAGGCTCTATGGCCTCAATGATAAAACGCCACTTAGGGAAGAGTTTAGTGCAGGTATCTAAATGTGAGGAGTAAAGGTCCTTTTCCTTATATGTGGCATTTGTAGGTCAACAGTTTTCACTACCCAAAATGAATGATAATTCCTTGTCATTACTCTATCTGGATGACCTTTGTCTATATAACCCACTCATATATTTTTTGCTTTCACCTTTTAAAGGATGCATATGTTATTGCAGAGGGATCGTTGCCTTTTCTTCCATCATTTTCAGCATCACATTGGTGCTGAGTAACCTTTAGATCACTAAATTCTGAATTACTAAGGCTTGGTCCAGTTGGAAAAGGCAATGTGTCCCAGCAAGCCAGTGATGACAGAAACCATTTCTTCTTACTATTTTTACCTGTCTGGGAACACTGATGAAACTAACACGGCCTTGTGATTGCGACCTCACACCTGAAGTTTCACGGAAATCCTTGAAATGTCTTTTTTTATTTAAGTAAAGGCATTTCAGATTTCTTTGCGTGTGGAAAGACCAAGTCAGCTGATCTTTTGGTTTTATATGTTTATCTTTTTTTTTTTTCTTTTAAACAATTTGAAATCTGCATGACAGAATATCTCTTCTTACTTCTAAATACATGAAGCTGGGTGTTATCTGCACCTGACTTCTGCACATAGCAGGAGATCCAATTATCTGAAATGATATCTCAGCAGGAAAGATGAACTAGGATAGGTTTAAGATGTTTCAGGCTTTGAAAAGGCCTTGAATACCTTATGTAATTTAAATATGCCTGCAGCATTTGTATTACAGACTTTTAGAGTCCCTCGTCACTAAATCCATTTAACTTACTGGAAAGCTGTCAGGCAAAAGGAAACTATTCTTCCCAGGAACTAGGAATGCAAATAGTACCCCTGAAGAAGTTCAAGGAGCCATAGTTCCTTTCACAATTGTTCTCAATTCTGTGTTTGCCAGCCTTGACAGCATAACTTTTAAAGTTATGCTGCTGCTGCTTCCATATAATCTCTCTAAAACAAAACAGTTTTTTGCATCCTTAAAGTAAACTTCAAACAAAAAGAATCAATTCTGCTGATCCTTTTCAGAAATGTATAAACTCTTTGGATGCTAGCTCTGATTTGAAAATAAGTAGAACATACTTCCAGCATATTTAAGTTACTGCTTGAAATATTTAATACCCTGGAGAATTATTTTTTCTTCTCCATAGAATATTACAGAATAAAATCTGTCAATATGTCAAAATTTGTACCCTGCAGCAGATGTTCAGCTGTGCTAAAGAAATTTTCCTTTTCCTTATTATATATGAAGAAAATTGTATGTAGAGAAATTATATGGTCCGAATTAAAACAGTCACAATGACATTTTATGCATGTCAAATTTTTTTGAGTCTAACATGTATATGTACCATCAGTATGAACTAGTTTATAAAGCATACTCTGTATATGCCCACTCTGCAAGGAACATGAAAAACATCTTTATTTTCTTCCAACTTTACTAATGTAACTTCAGTAACACTGCATTTCACTGTTTGGATGCATTTTCATCCCTCATTCTTTTTGTGTATTTATGGGGATTTTTTTGTTTTGTTTTGTTTCTAGTATCATTGGAAGGACAGAAGAGAAGCATATCATAGATTAGCTGTTCTATGAGATTATTCTTAATGCAGAGCATGACCTAAATAGGCTTTGTAAATAAAGCAATGCATTTATTATTATTCAGCGTGTTAAACAGTTTAGCCGAGATTGGAAACATTCACTATAATCTCCAATTTAACCCTCCTGTTATGTTAGAACAGTGGAAAGGTGAACCTAATTCTCTCTTATTTGAGAGAACTTTTAAGACGTAACTTCAGACATGCGTTCCATCAGTACAGAAGTTTGTTTGTATTTTCACACCCCCTTGCATAGATAAAATGTATGCAATGGTGAAAGTGAGAAATATTCCCTCCCAGCATCCTTTTCCCAGGTTTGAATGCCTTAGGCTGCAGGCATACTTTCTTTTCTGATTTTTGCTGTGCCAGCTGGAGATATTATACACTTTCCTCCACCCCAAGTTATTCATCACTCTCTTTAAATGGGCTCTGTCCTTCAGGCACAGTCACTCAAGTTAGCCCAAAGCACTTTCATATGCTGTTTATCCTAATCTGACTGACTGTCTGAAATACTCATTTTATTTCTGTTTTCTTTAGTAGATCTGGGAGCAATCACTGTAGGTGAAGCAACTGTTTGCAGAGGGAATCTCTATCTAACAGAGATAGCAACAAAATAAGCTCTTAAGGATTTTTAAATATGTCCTCTAAAAAATAAAAATCTCTGTTATTTTTATTATTATTGCACATATTACCATTGTGCTAGAGAATTTTCCTTTTAATTACTTTTAATTTTCTTACTTTCTAAAAGATCTGTTAAAGTACCATGAATACTTGTATTTTGGAAATAGGAGTGAAAGACAGAACTTCTATCACTTGGTTATTAAAATGATCATAATTTCAATCACTTGGTGAAAATATTAATGTTTTCAAAATATTGTATATTGTATTGTATTGCTGATTAGGGTAAAATAATGCTTTCCATATTGGTTTTCTGCAGGACCTACTAAGTCTCATCATATCAGGACACTCCATTTTTGCAGCCGATATCTCAAGATCCTGTACTCTGAGGACAAGGAAGGGAAAACCAGCTTTTGAAGTGTAAACTGATCTGAGATGGAGAACAATATGAAGAGCCACATAATGCCATTTTGCCTTGTCACTCATCTTAGAATCAAAGATGCTAACAAGAGGCATTCACATAACTGAAGTCTAAGGGAAGGGCTGCCAGCAGTTTTTTGTACTTATTCTGACTGAACTGGAAGATTCCCTTTAGGCCAGAGCTGATGTCATTAACATTGTACTTCCTAAAGAAGGGCACAGAATTTCAGTATGAATTAGTGTGTCATTGATCCAAATGTTTAACTTCTAGCTGTAGTTAAAAGCTAATATATTTATAAAGTTGGTTTTTTTTACTTTCAATACGCGGTTTATGCCACATTGGCAAATGCATTGATTAGAACAATCTAAAGGCTTAAAAACTTCCCTTCCCATGAGGATAATTGAAAAGTCTAGTGACTTACTCTGCAGATGGTCCAGACAGACACAATAAGCATTTTAAATACTCCAGCATGCATGGTAAATTACTCATAAACATTTTTAGTATCCAAATTCATAAACATTTTATACATGAAGATTAAAAACTCTGAGAAAGGAGGCCCATGTTGGGCAATATGGCAGACGTGGCTAAGAAGTGAAATGGATGGTTATGTATAAGAGTAACACAACAAGTTGAGAATAGTCAGTGCAAACACTGAACTGAATATTATCAGACAAATGCATTATTCAGCAACTATTTCAAAGCCATCACCCTGACCATCTGGATGTTAGAACACAGAGGTGAAAGCGGAGAAAGAGTATTACTGTCCAAGGGCTTTTCTGAACACAAATTCCAGAATGCATTTTCAAATTTTTTTACTGAAACCCCTCCATTAAAAAGAAAAACCAAACAAGCAATCTTTTTCTGGGAAGAAAACAGCAATACAGAGTTCATTGAGTCACTGAAAATAAAAATCCCCATTGAATTATCTTCCATATTGTCAAGTTCTCTGAACACTCTCCCTTATCCACAACAAGAATTATAAGAAATCTACAAGTTTTCTTCTTCTGAATTGTCAAAAATAATGGAAACTCTCAAGTAAGGTAAGTCCTCTTTGATTTTGATTTTGCCTGCTAGGGTACCATTTGCACTGAGTGAATAACACAATATTCTATCAAGGTTGTATTGCATGCAATTGCCAATGTATGTTAGAGCTCTGCAGGGTGAGTTTCACTATCAAACAGGATCTTATTGCTCTGTACTTATGCATAAATCACTTTCTTTTCTCTGCAGTCACTTTCTTGCTGTGTACTGTACCTCTACAAATCTACATCAATACCAAAAAAGAGAAAATAATTTGCTTCACCATCCCACCTTTCCAAGACCACACTCGACCCTATCAGTTACAAAGATTGTGAGAAACTGGTGACAACACTACATCAACTTGCCTAATGACCATTCACTTAGCAGGGGTTAAAATACCAGCCAGAGAATTTATTCTGAACTTGGTTGTAGCCTTGCCAAAGACTATGACTGCAATATTTTTTTCAGATCACATGATTGTGATTTTTTTTGCAAAGCATAAGTTTGTATTTCCATTTTAAACAGTAGAGAACTCTAAGTTTCTTTTTCACCAAATCATTGCATTAACAATGCTGCGTTCATTGATGAATGTGTGCCAATACAAGTTACATTTTTCTGCCACTAGAGTCAGATGATTATAAAACCAAGTCTTTTCCAAAACCTAGACCTCTGAGCTTCAGGGCACAAAAAAATGTTGAAAATTTTCTTCTACTTACTGTACTAAAATTATGTGCCTTGCAATTTAAATTACATTAATTATAAACTTCAACACTGAAATCTTAAAAAAAAGAAATCAGCTATCTGCTGCCTGTAGAGAAAAGAAACCATAGTGACTTAGACTTTACTAGAGTCTGAGTAATAATGATTTCAAGGTCATGAACTGCCAGATCAGCAGAAAAAAAAAGGACTGTTAAATGTCGGACAGATGAAATTACCTTATTCTCAGGATTTGTTGAAATCATGTTAACAACAGGCATTTGTTTAAAAAGCTTGAAAAGAGTGATAATATTGATTTGTCTTTATGGGTACATATTTTGAGATTAACACTTGTCTAGATTTCTTTGAATTGCCATCATCCAAAGACAGGCCACAATGGGAAGAGAGAGATGGCAGCTAATTAAATGGTATTTATTCCACAGAAGTTGCCCCAGGAAGAAACACACCCTTAAACCAGAGGGTATTTAATAACTGTGCCTGTTTGCATCCCAGGGAAATGAAACATTGTCTGTACAGTACCAACACCTGGGGAGAAAGTTAGGTCATCTGGAGTTTAGTCTTGTCTGTGTTGCTTAAAATTCAACTGCAACCTTTGTGCATTATAAGGCTTCACGGAGACATAGAAAATCAATCTAGTGAAAATACTGCTTTAAAAGAAAATACTGCTTTAAATTCCATGCTTTATACACAGAGTCAGAAAAAAATAGTATATACTACTGCAGCACAGCTGTGCATTCCCTCTTCATTCAAAAACACATATTGGAAGAGACCAAAGCAGGACTGTCTGTGATACTGCCACCATCCTCTAGTGTAAATTCCTTCTTCCTCCCTCATTTTTCCTGAAAAAGATAGCTACAATTATATACACAAAGCCTTACCAGAATCTTGTACAGAATATGTAGTACACTGTTCTGTGCCAGACACATCATTTCTGATATTCCCAAGTACAAAATTAATCTTTTCCTACAGCTACATCATGCTGGTTGCTCAGGGACATTCTGTGACTGATTCATATATCCCCATCTTTCTTCCACTCTGTCACTTTTGGCTGATCAGCTCCCAGGTTATAGCAGAAATTCCTTTCCTCCTCAGTATATGATCTTTCACTTTTGTACCATTATATTTGATCCCATTTACACTACTGCACTTCTTAAGGTGCAGTTCTTTCTTCATTTTGATCTCACATTTTACCACTACCTGTTATTCATCCTCACTGCAATACTGTCCTTGTATTTGGCAGTAGATTTCTCTTCTCACAAGACAGCCTCTTTGTGACGGGCAAGAAAAAGGAGAGGAGACAAGGAACAATACCAGGGGGATGGTTCCACTTTCTTTCTTTCATCCCTGTGAAACTCTTACCAGTCCTGTGCTGCTGAGATCCTTCGAGGCTATGCCCAGATGGCCTACTGCACCTAACACTTGATTGCTTTTGGAAAGAGCTGGCCTATGCCAAGGACTTTGCTATATACAGTCCCTGTCAGTCAGAGCAAGCACTGAGTCAGGTTTATCAGCTCCAACAAAACTCCCCATGTTTCTTTTGGTTACACAGAGAAATGAAAGGGAGGACTGAGGGCAAGGAAATCCTGTGATATTTGACTACATGAACCTGAATATAGACTAATTTCCTTCACTTTAACTTCCATCAATCACAAACTCAGTAACTGGATTTTATATAAAGACAGAGCAATATTTCTTTCTGGGACTAGAAGGATATGTTAATGTGAAGAGAAGTTTCTGGTTTAAGCCATCTAGAAGTATGGTTTTGGGGAATATGAAGACTTGTCAAGGGTTATATGATTCCTTACAACTGAAGGATAGTTTTTTGGGTTTTTTCAGGTTTTTTTTTTTGGGAGGGTTTGGGGTTTTTCGGGTTGGTTAGTTGGTTTTGTCTGATTTTTTTGTTTTAGACTTTTCACTGTTCATAAAATATCTTGGTAAATGTTAAAAGACGTAAAGTCTGTTTTGTGAAAATGGGTGTCAGAAGTTCTGCTTCTGACAGTATGCAATTGTTCATGATTTTTAAAAATCTCATTTTTCACTCTGAGGTACAAATATTTAGCCATGTTTTCTAAGCTTTGGCAGATCACCTTTAAGCACAGGCTAAGCAATTTCACATCCAAAATATAAGCTCTTAAGGGTGATTTTAGATTTCTTTTTCACATCAACACAGCAATATCTGTGAGGTGTCTACTGGCACAAAGAATGTCCTGCAATTTTGTACCCCAAGAAAATTCCTTGTCATGTTTAGGAAAATCTAATATATTCTCAGTGCACCTTCCCTTTCACCCTGCCATATACACAAGGTACATATTTTTTGTATGTATGGCATATTTATATAACTGTGTATGTCATGTAGATATTGCTGATAAGCCATAGATGTATATATATGTGTATGCCATACAGCTACACAACATATATGCCTAGTGCTGCCTCTCATGTACTCACTGGTCTGTGCTTGCATGCTCTTGGGAACAGGCAAAGAAAAAAAATATGAGGAAAATCTTGGTCATCACAGGAAGTTCCACACTATATTCTGTATGTTATTGTGGTAGTTTGTTATCATAATTGTCCCTGTGGACATTTAAAAGAAAAATTGTGCCTGTTTTAAGAGTTTATCTTTGCCAGTAGCCCAGATCTATTACATTCACCTCTATCTCTCCACTCTGTTAACTGTTTCAAACAACTCTGCATAATAACTGAGTCACACTTTTCCTTAGAGAAGCAGGATTGGCATGATTATATCAGGTTGCACTTACTTACCTTACTCTTTAATTAGACTTTCCAGGGCATTCCCCTGAGCAAAATTACAATTTGCCAAGGTGTAATTTGCAGGATTTTCCCTAGGTCCTGTTTCAATCGGAGGAAGCAAATAAGCAGCTTTCCTATTTCAAGCACAGTTACCATTTTAAGGATAAATTTCTTTTCATTAACTCTGCTACTTCACACTTACTTCAGGCCTCTCGAATGAATATTCTGCTGTCCTAGTTGCTGAGTTGCTCCATAACTTCCTCCTCTGAGACTTCAATCTTTGTCAAAACCATGCTGTTATTTCCATTTAAAAAGTGTCCTTGGAATAGGAATTTCCCCAAAGGCTTCTACAACAGGGACTGAAAGAAATTTTTTCATCGACTGCTGAGATACTTCACTCATTTTTTTAATTGCTCACCATGTCACGATTCCTCTCGGTGATCTAGAGGTGTCTTCAGCCACGCATACAGATTCCTTGCTCCTAAATGTGTTTTAAGTGGATGCCACTTTTTCCTTCCCATCCTTAACCCTGTATCTCTGACTTAATCATAGAATCCTTTAGGCTGGAAAATACCTCTAAGATCATCAAGAGCAACCATGAACCCAGCACTGCCACGTTCGCCACTAAGTAGTATCTCCAAGGGCTGTGCCCACATGTTTGTTCAACACTTCCGGGGATGGTGATTCCACCCCTTTCCTGAGTAGCCTGGTCCGAGGCTTGAACACACTTTCTTGAAGAAATATTTTCCAATATCCAATCTAAACCTCCCATAGTGCAACTCGAGGCCATTTCATCTTCTCCTATTACTTGTTACCTGGGAGAAGCGAACGGTCCCCTTCTCATTACAACTTCCTTTCAGGCTTAACCAAATGAGCCCTGGGGAGCACCACCTGTGACTGGCCACAAGCCTGACTGATTGAACTCCAGCCACCACCACTCTCTGGGCCCAGCCATCCAGCCAGCTTTTAATCCGTGAACAGTTCACCTGTCCAAGCCATGAGCAGCCAGCTTCTCCAGGAGGATGCCGGGAGAAATGCTATCAAAGGCTTTACTAAAGCATATGTAGATGACATTCCCAGACTTTCCTTCTCCCAACTAATTGGGTCAACTTGTAATAGAAGTTCAGGTTGGTCAAGCAGGACTTGCTTTTCCCAAACCCATCCTGGCTGGACCTGGTCCCCTGGTTGCCCAGCAGGTGCTGTGTGATCACACTCAGGACAATCTGCTCCATGACCTTCCCTGGCACTGAGGTCAGGCTGACAGACCTCTAGTTCCCTGGATCCTCCTGCCAACACAAATAATCACTCCATCATTGCCAATGTAGCAGCCAACCAAGTCAGTATGGCCCTAAAAGAATAATTGTCCCTGCAAACCTGTTGAGCCAGACTACCCACAGGGGTCTTAAAACTCCCTTCAAAATAAGGATTTGTGCTAAGGCAGATGTTATGTACTTGTTAACCAAAGAACTCAGAAAGGGGCTCCAGTATGACATAATGCATACTAAATTTATATTTTTAGAACATTTTTGTTACCTCAATGTCTTAGCTTAAGCATTCAGACGCTTTATTTAATAGGATATTTTCAATTAAGTTCTCAGAAAAAAAAAATGAGTAGAGAGCACAGAATTTGACTCAGTGATTGAAATTTATATAAAGCTGTGTTGCTGATAACCAAAACCTGGAGGGACAACATAATACAGAGCAATGAAGCCATTACTCTGAATTTATTTGTGCATTTCAGGAGACCATGTCATGAAAATAGTTTAGTTTCACTTCCATAAAACCAAATCAAATTTTCTCTGGGATGTTTCTTCTTATTTTCTTTTTTTTTTCAACTTTGAGTTTTACACAGTAGCTCTGGAAAAAAAATTATGATTAATACTGTAAATATTGGGGAAATGTTATCTCCCTATTAAACTGGTAGTCAAACGTCCTTGCTAAGAGGGACTCACAGTCTCCAAACCAGTCAAATCATTACGTGAGATGAAAAGATCAATATTTAAAACATAACCAAGGATGGGGTTTTCCTGCATGTATGAAGATAGTCATAAGTATCAAGCTCCTTTTGCTCCATTTAAGTAATTAATTAGACACAGAAAAATTGGATTATTGCAACATACAGTACGTGGAATTAAATCTTTAACTGTCTTTCAGCAGTGCTTACAAAGAAGGAGACAGAAGGATCCCTCAAAGTTGTTTAGGAGAAAGATTTTTCTAAGAGTTTGAGCATTACTTTACATGCCAAATAAAATGGGCATATCTTTCTTTTTCACCATTCAAAATTATCTGTAAATTATGTCACGATTAATTTTTCTGAATTTCTCTTACATTAGGAATGCCTCTTGTGAGTTATTGCTCAATTGCATTGGACAATTGAAAATCATGGTGAAGGTATGATATAGCTTCCATAATTTATTTGAGGGAAAAAGGAACTTCTCAGAAGGGTTGGATTGATATACCACTGATGGTTCCTTTAGCCTTCCAAAACCCAGTTGTTGCTACCCTTAGATAAAAATACATTAATGGATTTCCACAATGTGCCATTAAAATGTGTTTTTATGCGGAAGTTGGGCTCTAACACTGTGAGTTCAATTGTTTTACTCCTGAAATGATGCCCTTATACACTGTCAACTAAAAACTTGACAAAAGTAAAAAAGTGATATGGAGCGTCAAATGTGACTTAGGAAGGCACCTACAGTTACAAGTGCCATTTAGTAGTGTTACAGTACTGCAGGCAGAAGTCTAAGAAATACAATTTGCAAACTGATAGCCTATATGTGCATGCCTTTGCATGAGCACAAAGTACACTAAAGCATCCACTCCTGTATGCAGTCCACCCTTGACCAAGTCTCCACTAAAAACTCTGCAGACCCAATTTAGATAATTTTAAATTTCTCCTTGTCTGCTTTACAAATGCAGCTATGCAAGAATCAAAATTAAATCTGTTGCAATAGTAAAATGTAATTCAAATTTCAGTCATATGAAGGGGAAGAAAATATCTTCTCTGTCTTGGAGTATGGCATAAAGGAGAGCAATAATTTCAGAAGAGAAAGAAATATGGATATTTCAGTGAGTTATTGAGGCAAGTGTCATTAACTTCACATGAAGTGTGGCATAGCCACAGCTTTCAGGACTGCTCTGGCATGCCTGTGAGGTGTTTTTTCATGGTGTAGCTCTCGGCACTATTTCTCTAAACTACTCACTTTAATAAACATTAATGATTTGCTTCTCCATTGTCATTGCAGTCAGAAAAAATACATTCTCCTATAATTTAGAATTTTAATTATTACAGTGCACCTACACAGTTGTGTCAAACTTAGGTCAATCATAAGAACTTTTATGCAGCAATTTTTAACCCGCAGAAGCTTTAAGTACAAATTACTATATGACAGACAATAATCACAAACCCATGTCAAATAGCAGGGTGAGGAAAATTCCCAGAATGATTACAGGTGAAAATAAAGTGTGGGTAGATTTAAGGAGAACTCTTTTGTATGCTTTTGTGAAGAAAATCTATGAACTTTATTCTTGTAAAGGAATTTTCACAAAAAAATACCCTCTTTCTGGTTTTGTGCAAATGAAAGCCTAATGAGTAACTTATGTGAAGCCATTAGCTGAGAAAGGCACAGAAGCTTTGGGAAGTTCTCCTGATGTACTGCCCCAAGCTGTGGTGACTGCTTCTTTTGAAGCTTCTGGAAGTCTTTATCCCTGGATATTTTTAGTCCTGGATTGGTCCAGTCTCTGGCTGCTACTATTGTTCATCCCACAATAACAAAATAGCGCTTGGCAGTAGCATGTGATGCTAAGGTGTTTTAGTGCTGCTATACATACTTCAACTAATTTTCAAAACAACCTTTTAAGTGTTATTAGCTGCTTTTTTCTCTTTTTTTTCAAAATAAGAAGATGAGATACAACACAGTGAAGTCTCACATCCAAAGTTTATTGTCAGCTAAGTAATAAAACTCTCCAGTTGCTGGCTATCCATTGGGATTTGTTTAGGCTACAAGACCTGGTTTATTACACTTGCAAAAACTTCTGTGCAGAGATTTAGTTTTTCTTGGGAGTCTCACTTGGAAATTTGCTGTAGAAGGTACTGCAGAGAATTCAACATGGAAGTAAGTTTCAGAGTTTAAAAGTCCTTCCAAACTTTTAATCCAAATGTCAAACTGGTCTATGTTAACTAAGATATTCAAGTTTACATCTTATTAGTAGAGTCTGCATTCTAGTGAAGGCAAAAATTTCTCTCTCTCTCCATATTTTGAACCTGCATTTAGAGCTACGCCCTGGTAGAATGCCCTGCAACTCAAAACATTAACTGGACTGCAAACACATTTAACTGTTGTGTGTTTGCAGTACCCTGATAGAAGGACCAGACCTTTGCAGGAATTGTGCAACCACCAGGATTACAATGCCAAACTCAGGTCTCAGAAACTGTTGATGAAGTTGGTTTTGTTTGAATGTATTTATCCCTTACCTCCCCTTTCCTATGCTGCATTGATTTTTGTTTTCTTTTGGGTTTCTTGAGACCCCTCTTCTCTCTAAAAGAGATAGAAAAGGTTAAAGATTAATGCTTTCATTTCACATTAAATTGCACAGATCCAGAACAGTGAGATTTATGTTTTATTTACATATTTATTTACACTTACCAGCAAATAAAATGTTATGAGGAAATATTTTGCATTCAGCAATGTACAGACAGGCAACAGCAATGAAAGCAAACTCTGTGAGTAGATTCAGGCTCTAAATAGGAAGGAGTCTCCTCACTTATCAAAACGAAACAAAACAAAACAAAACAAAACAAAAAAACCAAAATAAGTCCTGGATTTTCAATAAATAAAAAATGTTATGATCTCTTAAAAAATATCTTTTGAGAAATTAAAATCTGATCTCTTTTGAAATAAATTAAGTGGTAGCAATTATATCACATACTGGCAACAGGTATTGTCTGGAATCAATTTTGCCGTTCCTTGGAAGCAACATATTCTCCATTTCCCACACAGGTGGAGCTATGAGGAGCACCAGCAGAACATAAGGATCTATGACATTATTTGCAAGTCTATAAAACAAGTATTTGATAATTTTTAAGGTAAGCATATTGCAAATTTGCCCTTATTGCCACCTGCTGTTCAATGACATCTCTTGATTGATCATCTAGTGTACATAGGAATAGAATCTCAAATGAGAGATTAAAATAAAATTACTCCCACAGCAAACATAATCCTAGTCAATATTTTATAAAACCTTGACTTAGGTGATCATTTCATTTGCGTTCCTTTTCATAAAAGAAGATTTACACGGCCTATGATTGCACTAACCTTTTCCTTGGACAGATAGCACATGTCATATATTTATGTAATTATCTGAAAGATCTCTTGAATTATCACTAGGGAAAAAAGCATGAAAACATGTCAAAAATATTTAAAGGGACCATTACATGCACTTGTCTGTCCCCACCCTGTTTTCATTTCTCTACTGATATAATGCCACAGTCCTATCAAAATCTTTGGTCGTTGCCTGGGAAAAAAAATCTTCTCATGATTTTTTTTCATTATAAAAGCAGAAGAAACTCACTGCCATGTCAAATTAAAGATTTTTTTTCCTGCACAAAAACTATTAAGATCACTTTGAAACTACTTAGTCAGATTTTGAGCCATTCATATTCAAAATCTTACTTTGTCCTTTCTCTTCCTCCTAGTAATGAGGTTATCTGTTCTCTCTTGAGCTAGATTAACTCTTGCACAAAAGGCTGTAGGAAAGGACAGAGGTGGCCAGAGCTTAAGTGACGTCCAAGTGGAACATTGGTCAAGTGCTGGGCCTCTGCACATGGTTAATTTAATGCATTAAAATGTGTATTATATAACTGGAAATAGAGAGTACAAAAGAAATCTTCTGGCCATGTGACTTCATACACTGGTTTTGCTTGCAAATGTAGCTACTTCTAAAGATCATAGCATGTTCATTTGAGCTTTTTCTTCCTTTCATCTTATGCTACTGCTTCCTGTTAAGACTAATCTGTGTCACACTTGAGAATAGATGTGGTGGAAAACAATTAATAGAATTTAAAACATAGAGAGAAGTAATTAGGTGAATTGTCTCCTCTTAGATTATCAATAGGAGCTTTGAAAATCCGGCTCTTTGATTTCCTGTACTTTGTCTCCTGCCTTTGTAGTACAGTTTCAGATGTGCAGTGAGGCCAAGATTTTTTGTAGTTTCAGGGAAAGCTTTGGAAACAAAAGGCTGTGTGTGCACATAACATGTATGAACATAATAAAAACTGCTATTATTAAATGTATAGGTTGAAAAGGAAAGATAGTTAATAGAAGGAAATTAAATTTTTCAGAAAAAATCAACATCACCACATCATCATCAACAAATTCAGAATCTCAATTTATTGTGTTTTATTTTTGAAAGCTGGTTTATTACTTTGAAATGGCAGTGATTCATAAAAAGATCTATCTGTATACAAAAAGATGGTTGATTTAACTATTCTTTTCAGCAAATTGGAAGAGAAAAACATTTTCCATGTATAGTGGTAACATAATACTAGTAAATTTATTTTATAATTTTATTTTGAAAGCCCAGACCAAAATAATATATCTGGTTCATAACCTGTTGGGTTCATTTAAATTAATCAAACAAATTTCAGTGCACTGAGCAATTTGACACACGCACTTTTGTCAACAGGAGAAAGCATACTGTATATGTAATATTGCATTTTTCACCATATTAAAGAGTCCATTTTTCCAGGAGCTGCCTAATGTTCTCCACATAAATGGCCACAATTTTCTCCACACAGCTTATTCTGCAGTAATTGTAATGAGAGTGAATTAGGTTTTAGCCAACTGCTCCTAAATACTTTCTTCATCTGCCTCTTCCTTCTGCTCCACCCCATAGCAAACAGCACCTGCCATACAAAGATTCTCCTGTAGGGCTACATTAGCAAACCTCACTGGAAACGTAGCCTGAACACAACTTACTCAGAAACTCTAAGTGGCTTTTATAAACTGGAAGTTTCATGTCCTCTGCTTTGGTTCATACTCTTATAGAGTTCAGCTCCTCTCAATACCTTTGCAGATTATGCTTCTTTAGAAAAATGCAAATTTTACTTTTCATATCTTCCAACAGGTTGAAGATTGTTTGACTTCATTCCCTATGTTGTTCCTTAAACCAGGCTGTGCTTTCCCCCTCACTTCTTCAGAGAAGCTGAGAAGAGAAAGGGAGCTTCCCAGCACTTGCCCCCTGGGACCTGGAAAGAGGCCAGACCAGCCTAAGGCAAGCCTTTTTTGTCTTTTCTGCGGCCTCTAGGACTTGCACTAACTGAAAATATAGGAGCAAAGCAGTGATTACACAAACTCTCAGGGACGTATTCTGAGAGAGAGACACGTGGGGTAGTGTGACAATGCTGCCCAGAACTGGATCTGGGGTATTTAAACCAGAAGGGAAAGGGGAACTTATGGCACTTCTTATTGCATCATTTGTCTTCCAGAGCAACCACTCTCTACTACCCAGGGAGTGGCTGCACATACTTGAAATAGAGAATAAATATTTTGTTTTCCTTTGATTCCATGAGGGGCCTTTGCTTTTGCTTCATTAAACCACCTTTATCTTGACACACAAGAGGTTTTTTCTGTCTTATCTTCTCCCTCTCTCTCCTGCTGAGGAAGGAGAGTGATAGAGAAGCTTGGTGGGCACCTGGCAGTCAGCCAGGATCAACCTGCCATGCAGCCTTACGTAACACAGACTTTGTGACAGTGATTCATGGTTTGAAACTGAGCACCATCTGCACTCTCAGAAACTTCCCCAGCCAAGGTGAAAGGTGAGGCTTAACAGCTGTATCCTCTTTGCTTTCTAAAGTCCATCCAAAGCTGTCCAAAGGACAGCAAAATCCTCTCACTAATAAGATTGTGACAGACAGAGTCTTCCATATGTTCCAGTATCAATGAACTCATTGAGCAACTGTCCTTAGTGCTGTCATGTCGGTGCTGAGCTAATGAAACGAAGTACAGTCCTGTTGCTCTCTCAAAAATACTCTAATCTCAGTCTTCACCCTCTGGCACACTGCAGCTCCCTGTTTGACAGGAGCTGTTGCTGCATTCTGCAGCTCCTCTAAGAGGTAGAGAAGTCCTGTTTATGGTTCACAAAATAGGTTGCTTCTGTGCACATAGTTCAATGACAGCCGTTAGTGATTTAGTTATTTGAATTGGTTCTCTGACCTTCAGAAGTCATAGAGGATATGTTAAGTAAGTTGGATTCACATTTGGTCTTCTATTGCTCTTTTTATACAGAAAAAATCAAAGCAAAAAAAATTTTAAAAAACCACAAAGGTTATATTTTTATTACAGGTAGTGATGATTTAAACTTTTTTTCCATAATTGCATAATAAAAAGAGACTATAGTAGCTCCATATAAAAAAAGAGTAATACCACTTTCAAGACTTAAGAATCCATTTGCAGACATTCATTTAAAATGAAGCAAATTAATATTTTTTTCAGGAAATGCAGGTAGCCACAAGATTTTGCCTTTAATAATTCTAAGGGCAGTAAGAATGCAGTCTCACACAGCTAGTTGAAAATGTCAGTAAAGCTCTGCTGGTTTTTAAGCCTATATTATACTAAAATCATTAGCAGTGCTGGAGAGCTTGGGAGAAGCAGGTATTTCATATTCTTTGTTCTAGCATATAGCAAGAAGGGCTAACCTTTTTTTTCCCAAGCAGCAGCACACAGTGCACTGGTTATTACAGCCACTGGGGGCTGATACATGTTTTGTAACACTCCTTAGGAGTCACTGGTTCAAATCAAATTCCTTTTACAGAACATGGACCTGTGGTCAAGTCTGAGGACTGCTCCATCCAGCTAGTAAATTAGGGACCATTAAGAAGAAAAAAAATCAGAACACTGATCTTTCTCTGAGCAGAATGTGCTATCTAATTTCTCCTACTTTTCTAAAATACTGTTTCAAACACAGATCTGAAAGTGCCCATTGCACAAAAAGCTTGTCAGTGCGTTGGTGCGTCCTCAAAATGTGTATATAAGAAAACACACTGGAGCGAAATCATCTGCAGGTGAAGAGTGAATGACGTGTTAAATATGTTACTAGAGGCTATTGTAAAGTATAGATGGTGCATAGAGGATTTGTTCTGTGTTCAGGAACAGTTGTAAAGAAATGCTGAGAGGCCAAACAGTTAATCTGAAATCTAACCTCTTTTACCTTTTGTTTTATGCAGCATGATAAAGATGGGGTGGAATATGTGCTGCAGGAGAAGGCAGAGTGTTAGACAGCTAACGGATTAGTTTAAAAAATCTCATGGAAATGGGCTTTTCCTGACAGATTTTAATCTTTTTTTTCTTCTGGTCAGAAATTGCACACTGCTTATCTGTTCACCTTTTAGAGATTTGCATCCATTATCAAGATTATGACTGTGGGGTTTGCTTTAGTACAAACCACTCTGCTAGGGGGTTAAGAAGTGAAAGAAACACTACGTGAAAGTGACCTATTTTCTTGTTATTGTTTCAGAACTCAGCCAGCTGGCATGGCCCCAGGTCAGCCACGCCACAGAAAACCTTTTCATTCAATGTCACTGGCTGTGATATTTCAGAGGAGAGAGAGAGAGATTTAAACTCCTTTGTGCTGTTTTGAAGCTTCTCTAATCATAGAATCACAGAATGATTTAGGTGGGAAAAGATCTTTAAGATCAAGTCCAACCATAAACCCAGAACTGCAAAGTCCACCAATAAACCATGTCAACAAGTGTCATCTCAGTGTACTTTGAATAGGAAAAACAGGTAAGAACAAAATAGTGTCCAGAAATCTGTGTATCAGTACCTTTTGAGTAAAAAATCCACATTTTGACCACACAGAATTAAAAGCACTCATAGAAAGATCTTATCCCAATTCCTTAACCACTTTTAAACGAAGAAGATTTTATATCCATAAAGATTTTTAATTTCATTCAATTTTTCCCCTGCCTTGGATTTTTAATTCATCTGGAAAATGATGGAAATAATCTGAAAATTTATGTCACACACAAAACTAGCATCCTTCCCTGTGAGAGGAGGATTCTTCACCTACAATGTGTCACCCTGCATCACAGAATCCTGTGCTGCAAATATAACACTAGCATCTGACAAGAAGATTATTCTTTCTCTCTGAAAGAATGCCCTAAGACGGACTAGAACCAGAGTGAGAAAAGCATTGGCATCTTAAAGGGGCAATATCTGACAGTCTAATGGTTTCCACACAACCCACAGTTTTCCACCTATTTGGCAACTGATTTGTTTTCTGACCGATAAGATTGATTACTGAGACTTATTTGTCAGACTTGCTGTTCTCCATAGGCCTGTCTAGCCTCAAGATGCAGGGGACAAATAATCCATCCTATGGGCTTTGCCAGGTCCCAGAGGACTGCATGGAAGAGTAGAAAATTGTCTTTTTTTTCACTGAAGTGAGACTGAGGACCCTTTTTCCCACAGAAGCCATACTGTAGTTAGTCTCCTGTAGCATCTACTTCTAGTCCCTGAGTTTTCATGGAAAGGGTTGCTGTGTAGGGGAGGAAGCACTATACAATAACAAAGGATGTCTTTGGGGACTTGAAATAGAATAATGGTGTTCAGGGCAGCTTCTTATTTCATTAGGCCTCCCTGATGCTCTGCTTCCTGGTGAAAGTGGTGATAGTACAGAGTTCTGTGCATGGAAGTCAGTGGTACAAAACAAATCCCTTCCAGGAAAGTATAAATTAAAATTAATTCAGAATGGCACCAGAGTTAGAGGAGATACACGTGTGAGCATCCATCACATAAGACTGTTGTTTGTACTCAGAGGGTTGTTAATTTCTTTGTTGAATACCTGAAGGAAAGCCCTGTCTCTACACGATATAAATTGTACAGCTGAACAAAGCATACCTAGTGGTCTAGACCTATAAGGAACTTAGTGAACAATGATCTGAGAGAAGGAAAATACATGACAAATGAGATTTTAAATATACAGTTCTATAACTGTAATTTATTTTCTTTGGTAAATGTTAGCACCAAAATGAATGCTGAAAACTCAGGAGGTAATTGGTAAACCTTTTCATATTTAAGTGGTGTTATTAATTCAGATTGATGAGTGAAAGGGAGCTTTATACCAAGCTGCAGGTGAACAAGAAGATTATCTTGCCTAGCAGCAGAACCCTGATAGCAGCAGAACCCTGCAGGCAAGGAGAGGAAGCTGTATTCCCCTGTGCAAGTCCCACTGCTCACATCGGGCAGTGTAGGTGTGTGACCCTCGGGGACCAGCCAGCTGGTGGTAACAGCACAGCTTCAGTGTGGGCCAAGACCTGGGTCTTTGCTGCAGGGACATGCCCCTCTCTTCCACTGCTGCCAAAGGTGTGCGGAAGACACCCTCCCGCTCAGCTGCTGGAAACGCAGTCTGAGAGACTGGCCCACTGGTGCTGGAACTTTAGCCCAGTTGCTCAGACATAACCTGGGATACAGGACAGCCTGGCTCCCCCTGTGTGAGTTTCCAGCTGGCAAATTGTGCAAAGCAGAACAGACCCAATGTAGGGAGAAAAGTGAAAACCCATCACGAATACTGTCCGCAAGCAATTGAGGAATTCAGCACCAATATGGGAGAGTTGTGGCAATTGTTCCTGAATCTCAGTCTTGCCTCTTGGAAAAAATATATCTTCAGAGATTTTTTTCTCACTCTACTTGATGAGTCTATCACCAAAATTAGCACTCTGCCACTAGTGTTTCCAGGTGCTGTCTACTCAAGGTTTCCTAAACAAACGCACCTAAATACAAAATCCCTCTGGAATCTCATTCTTACTTGCAGATTTCCATCTGCTCTTTCCTTGCCATCTCTACCCTTCTACGCATAGAAAAGTCAGAACAGAGCATTTAGGGAGCTGGACTTGGACCACATTCAGGAGTGTGTAAAGGAGATTCCAGAGACCACTGCCTTGGGTGACATGTACAATTTTACCTAAGGTAGACTCTTGTATTGAAAATATGCTGATACCTAAACACACAGTTCTGCTGATAAAAAGAGATGTTGTATCTTTCTTCAAGGAAATACTGAAATAATTTCACCTGCATTAGGTCAATATCACGCATAAGAGGGGAAGTCTAACTGAAAAGCTCACAACGCCTGGGAATGTACATGACTTCAGCTATACATGCTCTTTAGCAATCAGTTTTCTGAAGAACGCATCAACAAGAGTGTTCCCTAGGCACAAAAACAGAGCTAAATACCAAAATCGTTCTCTGTAGGAACACCCTTACTGCTGAACAGCTTTGGCAAGAGTACATGCCCGGACATCTCCCAGGCAGCGGAAAACGAGCATAAACCTGGCAGCGGAGGGGAGGAGGGAGGAGAGAGGGGAGCGGAGGGAGGCGCAGAGGAGCGCAGGGGCGCGCAGAGGAGCTCAGGGGACCACAGGGGAGCGGGGAGAGCGGGTGTCCCGGAGCGCTGGCCCGCAGGGCGCGGTGAGCAGGGGAGGGCAGAGGAGCGGGGGGAGAGCAGGGGAGCACAGGGGAGCGGGAGGAGCGAGGAGAGCGGGTGTCCCGGAGCGCTGGCCCGCAGGGCGCCGTGCCGTCGGGCGATGCCGCTGCCGCTGCAGGCAGCAGTTGCCTGGCAACCCCCGGCTCCAGCCGCATCCTCAGATGCTCTGCGTTCCTGCCTCTTCCACCCACCCGTTGCATTTTAAGCAGAAAACAATTCTTGCCTTATCGACAGCAGAGCCCGTTAAAGATTCCCGGTAAACAAAAACGCAGACAAACTAAATCAAGTGCGGGGAAAATTCAGGCTAAGACACGCTGCTCTTCTCCAACACCCGTGCCTTCACTTTGGAGGCACTGCCATTTGAAGCAGGGCTTAGTGCTGGAACAGGGGCTTAGTGCACTGTGCTGGCATTTTCTCTTGGAACCAGAGGTTTGCAGGCCAGCTGACTAATTAGAGCCCCAGCACAAGCAAGGAGCTGAAATAACAGGCAGGGTGGATAAGCATGCACTTGGGATTTAGAGTTAATATCCACTGGAAGAAATTAAATCTTGTTTGAGTGAGTGGGTAGCCAGATCATGATGGGAAGGGGGGAGTTTGGCATATGAGAACAGTCTGGCGAATCATGCTGAGAAATTAATAGATTTTTTAAAAGTGCTCCACCACAAAAAGGGCTAAATACCTTCCTCTGATGAAATAGGGAGAAAACTGCTGTTAAAAATCTGACACAGAGAAGAAGAATGCTTAGCAGCTAGGAGGAAGGCTGTGAAACTGTGATATAATAGCTCCACTGAATGTTATATAAAGATTTACTATCTGCTAGGCATGAAGCTGGGTGATTTAATACAAACTTCAGTTCCATGTGATAGCTAGCAGATAATGACATATCCTGAGGTACAAGCATTTGAAACCTTTTTCAAATCATTCATGGACCATCTGCATGCACGTCTCTCTGATGCATGCCCTGAGTTTGCTGTATTGCAGTTAGCCAATTTTTTTGCCTTTTATTCCTTTTTCCTCATTCTGCTTTACTAAAAGGAGAGACCAGATTACTTTCATGAATTTAGACTTTTGGAGTGATTTTAAAAGTTTCAGAAGGAGCAACTTTCTCGTCATTTTTTTCAGAAATAACTTCCTCAGTAGGTGTACACACAAAAACCTCCTCTTCCCCGCCAAAACAAAAATAGAAAAAAAAATAACCCAACAAACCAACCAACCAAACAAGCAAAACACCCCTTTTCCTGTGCGAGTACCCTGGGGACCCAATATTAAAAATTTTTTCCTATCCCATTTTGCAAAAAAATTAATTGAGTTCCCAGAGTCCAAGGGGAAATATCATGGCAGAGAGAGGCAGAAAATTAGGTGCCAGTTCCCAGCAGCATTATGCATTGCAGTTTCTCATCCACAGGAGGATCCTGGCCCCTGTATTAGTGAGACAACTGGATAATGTAATACTCTAGTCTATTGCCCAGGGAGATCAACTTCTTAGTGCTCTGCATAAAGGTTCATCAAACAGCTTTTCATTAGGTACAAGGCTATGTTCTGGTGAGGCTCAAAAGCAGAACTATCGGGCAAACCCTATCAGAGGGAGCTGCTGCTGCATTCTGCCGAAGTCTGGCACTGTTTACAGCCTTAGTAACAGTAGTGTCCTGGAAGCTCCTCTCACTTATTCCAGATGACATTGGGACAGACCTTTGACCCTATTTTCATCATTTTTTAAAATGAAGATGGTTATGTTTGTCTTCACCATGGGGCAGTACTTATAACTAGTTTCTAAAAAGCTTTGGCATTGCTGAACAAATGGTAGAATAAGTTCTCCTCTGTGGAGTTTATTGGTGGGATTCTTTCCTCATCAGTTAGCAAAGAGTGAATGACCACTAATGTCAGAGATCCTGACTCAGCAAGCTCCTTCAGCACTGCAAGGTCCTTAAAATGGCAAGAGGCTTTATAGATATGAATGGTCCCACCAATAGACACAAACACAACCGAGCTGTAACAAGTCAAAATGATATAGCTTCCAATTAGAGCGCAGAAACAATGCCCAGAATCAGATTCTATATAATGCCTTTACAAGTGACCTTTGGGGACAGTTTGCTGCATGATTGCTTACAGAATGTTACTCAGGAAATCTGTGAAATGAATGACAGTACATAGGACAGAAATTGTAATTAGTTCACTGAACATTTCTCTTATGTGCATGCCAAAGTTCAGCAATATCCATTAGTTTTACAGGGCTTCAGTTAGTCCTTCAGATGGTCCAGTTTCATATAATCCACAAGATTGCTTTGCTGCTGAGACTTCTTTGTTGATGCAAATTCCTGTGGCTTTTAAAGACTGACCTCAGAAGGAAAGCCATGATATATTTGAAGGATATAGACAGTTGTAGCCTGCTTAAAAAAATATTTGGACATTTTGACAATGCTATTAAAGCAGGTTCTGTGAAGAATTGCAATGGAGCAGAGGATATGGGAAATAACAGTCTTACATATCACTGACTGTGAAGTAGAGATTAAGCTGTGAATTAGTTGAGGAGTTGGGTGGTTTCTGTGAACTACTTCAAAATGCATTTCCATTGCAAAATACTGGTAGTTATATCATGTGTATCCCGTGAAAAGAAAATATGTTGTAGCCTCATCATATTTTTAAGTTTTTCCTTGCTGCAGTTTTTGTGCCTCGCTTTATGGAAGGACAGTATTTTCTGTGCTGCAGGTTGTCTTCAGCAGGTGTTCAGTTCACACCAATAGCAGAAGTCACTTGAGACCTTTACAATACCCTTTATAGAATCTCTGCATTTCTTTAGAGTTTTTCTGAATCCAGAGAGCATTGAATATTTGGAAATTCACCTTTACAGATCAGTGCAATACTTTGAATTCTCAATATACATTTTCTGTGATGTTTACATTAATTCAATCAATTAAGGAAATTTCTAGGGAGCAGGCATTTGTATGAATATATTTGTACATGTAGAGGAGCTCCATTTTGACTTTCTCCTTTCTTTTATAAGTCCCTTGCAATCTCAAATTCAAAAATTTTCAAGGTAGATGTGAGATCTTCTTTTACATATCTGCAGTACAAATCCTGATCAGGGCATCTGGGCTCAAGTTCAGTGCAATTATTGAGTGATATATTTCCTTCAGAGGTGGTATTGACTGCTAGGTTGGTGTGGGTTCTAAAGCCAGCAGCAGACCTCATTCTATTGTGGAATCTGCAGAAGGAGCATGCAGATCCTTTTAAGTAGAAAATGTAGGCAGAAGTGAGGTGGTTATTGCCCAAGTGTCGACTGACCAGAGGTAACTCCTATGCACTGCCAAATTTGCTGTGCTGTACTTGAAGGGCTAAAGAGTGAATTACAGGCTTTAAAAGGTGTGAATGTGACCATGAGAAAGCAAAAAATATCTTGGCACAGAAAACATCTCAATAACAAATAAGGAGGAGAGTATCTGAATTAGCATGAGCTACTTAAGATTATTTGGCTTTATGTGAATATTTTTCTAAATGCTAGAAGACTAAGCCTAAATCACCTCATCGTTCCTGAGGAACCACAAAACAAGATTTTTTTATCAGACTATATGGCCAAAATGGATAATAATAACAATTAATAATGGTTATTGTTCCTGTGATACATAGGCAGATTTCAATATTCTTCCCTATATCACTTTTCTTTTAAGAACCTCTGTGGTTGGTAGCATTCCCAGACATACATTTTGTACTCTCTCTCCAGCAAAATATTCTTTTAAAGAAAATGTGTTTTATACAAATGCATTTGTTCAGAAATGAGGCTGCACTATATTAAATTTATATTTTATATTTTCCAGGGAATACGGAGATTCAGGCCTTTTACTGTCATTAGTCAGAGACAATTTGTACAATTGTTCTGTTGAGCAGAGATTCTGAGCTGCATGTGCACCTGTATTTCAGTAATAGCTTTAACATATGAAATATATCCCAGGGAATTCTTTCCCTATCCATTTGGCTTTGCCCACTATAGCTTGTTTCTGTTGGATAAACGCACAAGAAATCTATAAACCTCATTATTTAGCCCTAGAATTAAACATAATACTTTGGCACTTTAGTTACTCCAAGGATCTCTCAGCTATCTTGGTAGAGTTGCATTGTAAAAGATTTCTAAACAGGGTGCCAGGCTTGTCATTTGCAACAGGAATATCAGAAGTCTACCCTTCTCTTTCCAAAACTGGGATCTAGAAAGACAACTACCATAATTTAAAGCAGGTTAGGGAAGGTGCTCAGTCATTTTACCAAGGAAAACCTAGCACTCTACCCTGATAACTCCATCATAATTCCTAGGCAAATGGCTTTTCATATTACTGTGTCTGGGTACTAAAGAAACAGGTACTACCCACGTACTTCCTTGTGTCACAGAATATCTTACTTTTTTAATCTCTCCTAGTATGTCTGACGCTTATCAATTTTGCTAGTCCTTTAAATAGTTGCATTATTTGTGCTGCCCTTTTTATTGATAGGACAGTGCATCATTTTCACTTGGTCTGTCTTCCCTATGAAGCTGCTGGTGTTGGCGTGACATGCCCACTGTCTGGGGCAAGACAGACTGTCTTCCCATTTTCATGCTGAATGTTTGTACACAATTGCAACCCCCATCTGTCCCAGAAAGAATTCCAGCATTTGGATAAATATTTTAGGAGAGTATAATAATTTAATGTTGCAGCTCTTTCCAGGAAATATTCAAGTTCAGAATGTTATGCTGAAATAAAAGACAGGCAAGGAGAGAAAAAAGGTATTGTTTTATTTGAGCTGTGCAGATGCAAAGTAATAAACTTTCTGTTGGTCTACAGTGTTGTTGACAGACCACTAATCTCACTAAATCTGCCATAGGGAGTTCATAATTTGCATTTGAGCCTGTTTTCTGATTTTGGAAATTCTTAATTTCTGAAGATAAGCAAATTTTGTCACTATTTAATCTTTGCAGGAAGATGATACGTGAAGAGCATCCTCTATAAAGAAAAAAGTCCAGTTGTGACCTTCTGATCAAAGCAAACTGATCTGTGAGTTAACTGTGTCAGTTATTTCAAGCAGATCCCTCAAATCACCTGCTGATCAAAATGGTAGAATTTAAGGACAAAATAGATTTCATGTAACATAAATATTGCATCGCTTTCTGTGAGGCATTGCACTTGTGGGAATTTCATCTACCTGACTCTTGACTATTGGCAATCTGCTGCCATTTAATTACATCTTTACAAATTAATCTGCTCATAATTTTTTGCCATACCTGAGTAAATCAAAAGAGTCATCACCAGTTTGGTGTCTGGGAGAGTATTTTAAAGAGCAAAAATGAACAGTCACAAACAGGTGATTGAAGTGGAACAGAGAGAATGAATCCCTTGCATGGCCTGGAATCAGCCAGTACTCCCACAGGCTTTATGATAGAATCTATTGTAGTTCCCTCTACCATAAAAAATGAACATAAGGACCTTTGAGCTCTAAACTTTCCCAATGGGCTACAGTTACTGAAATATATGGAATTTGCACAATCCCTCATTGACTCCATGGCTTACAGGCTGGGCCATAAATTCAGGGAAAATATAGGAAACTGGGTTAAAAAAAATAATGCTAAGTATTGTCTATATGAGCTGAAGAAATATTTGATGAGATGGTGGCCTGTGTCTAAAAATGAATACTGTCAAAAGATTTTGGTGAAGACGGACAACTTTCATACATCTTAACCATGTAGCATTATAGTAGACAGGAGATGGAATCAGTAAAACCCAGGGCTCTTCTGATTTGGTCTTGGTTAATAGCCCTCTCTCTCCAGCTGGAGATTGTACTGGATGACCTCCAAGGATGTCGTACAACCAGATATTCAATGATTCTATTGATTAAGCACAGAGACTGGCTAAGCATGTCTTTGTTCCTAAGTAAGTCTCTTAACTTATTGCTAGATGTGTGAAGTACAACAGCGTATTTGCCTTTCTCCTATCTCTATTGTGCACTTTAGAATGAAAAGAAAAACTTTTCTGGCAGTCACAGTAGCTTTAAGGAAAAACACAATCCCAGATTTTGCATAACCCTCCTTTAAAACCTGCCCAAGGAGGACACTGCTGTTTCTAACTCCCTTTAAAGTCTTTTCTGGTCGCCTTATTTGACAATGGGGGAAATAGAGGACACAAGAGAAAGACTTATTAACCACTTTAAACTGAAGAAATCCCATACTTAACAGGCAAATAGAGAAGTCAGTGACGGGGTAATCACCAAGACAACTACAAATTAGCTTTCAAAGCAGTAAAGAGGATTGCAATGCAGTGCCCTGTATTATATTGGAGCCTACCCTTCAGCGGGCTATCTCTGCACCTCCTTTTCCATTTCCACCTCTGTTTATGTATCATAGATTTGTGTGTTCTGTCTAGTACAGTCATCTGGGTTTTAAGATGTCCAAGTGTTTTTGCATAATGTCCAGTTACTCTTTCTAAAACTTTTATAATCAGCTTAGGTCCGCTAAATGATACTGATTAGACAACCTTAATGTCTACTGTTATCTTAATTCTCCGTAGAGCAGACAACTGCCTTGAGGGAGGATATAATTATGTGTCTCTACCTATTTATGCCAATTTGGCTTGCAGCCTAAAACTTCCTTAGCTAACAATTCAGAGTCAGATTTTCAAAATTAAGCCAATAAATTTGTAAGCACCTATGCTTATGCTTGTCTCCAATCAAAAAAAAATTTACTGAACAGGACAGTTTTACAAGATCTTCAGAAATAAAAATGAGTGATATGTACCCAGCTTACAGTGAAAGACTTTATTAGAGCTGCTTGATATTAGCTTCTGTTTAAGCCTTTGAAAATTTCTTCCTTAACAGCCTAATTCCAACTGCCAGTTGTTATTTACACTTGTGCCTCTTCTCCTCTGAGTGCTAGAGCAAAAGTTCTATGCTGAGATTGAATAAATCAGAAGTGATAATCAGTTTTCAGGCAGGGCAGTATGCCTTGTGCAGACTGAATTCACGTGCCTGAAGGGTGGCTTACAGTAGTTCCATCACAGTTTTCTTTCGTCAAGAAAACAAGTAAAGAGCTTGGAAAGAGCTTGCAAAGAGAATGGCAAAAAGGCTGTGTACAGATGTGGCTGTTTATTGGTACTGTCAGCATTCCTGGTTCTGTAGCCTGTGCCAAACAGACTCGGGAAGGGCAGCCAACTCTGCACCAGACTGCTGGCTCACAAAACACTTTCTACTATTAGGAGCTTATTTCCAGCATTCCATCCTCTGAAGACATAATAAATTACACAGCTAAACACTTTCACCATATCTAACACTACACAATCAAACTACAACAGCAACAGTTGAAATCAAATGCACAGTGAGTAAGAGTCAGTCAGACAGCCGCTGCCTGAGATCCTACTGCTCTGTATAAAATGCTCAGAAAAGAAAATAAGCAGTAAAGGTCTGATATTTTTCCTCTGCTGGTGAATATACAGCTGCCAATATTCCTATGCTGAACTTCCTTTTGTTCTTTACTGTTGTTCTGCTTTGGGGCATCCTTGACAGATCAGAGTTGGAGTCAAACACAAGTCTCTTGATGGTCATTGGATAAGTTATATCTAAATTAACACATTCTCTAGACAAAATTAAACAGCCTGTGGCAAGATTTTTGTGTAAGTAGGTGCATCAATACATTGTGCTTTCAAACTATTCATTAAGCCAGAAAGATGAATGAACACAACCATTTTCATGCTCATAACACAATAGGTAACTTATTTAGGACAAGAAGATGTGTACAATAAAGAGATTTATTGTGTGACTAAAACTAAAATTAAATTCCTGTTAAAATATTTATGTAGATGCAGCTGAAACATTCTGCCAAAAGATAAATCAGAGGCCCTTGGCATTTCACAGACATATCATTCCAATATTCTTCTGCTGCAAATTTAGTGCTTACAAGACATTAATGGCAGTTCAGTTTTCAGGGCAGTTTCTGCAGACTGTTTTTGCTCAGCAGGTAGTAGGGATTTGCATCCATATTTCAAATATTCTTCTATCTAATTACCAGCTTCTTATTCCTTTATGACTTATACCTCTATAAAATCTGGCTTGCACTATGGGAAATGCAATTTCAGAAAAGAAAATTCTGTGTAATGAACACATCATATTCTTTCTCACTTTTTCCCTTTTAAGGCTTTTTTTCTAGAGAGACTGAATGAAAGAATGACATGGCATGCTTAATCAAAAATTTAAAAAGAACAAGGGAAAAAGAGTCTGTTCTAAAAATCAAGCACTTTAAAAGAGTTTTGAAATATCAGGGTACTCCTCTCAAATATGATACTCCTTGTTAAGTGATAGCATTATTTGTTCTGTTGCCTTCCTTTGATTAAACTGAGATCTTTAAATAATACATGTACACTGGGAAGTACATTTGCTTGAGTAAGTTAATTTGTAAGTGCTGTAATCAGTACAAATTCAGTAAGTGCTTTTTGTAGTATGGCTGAATGCAATGAAGTGATGTGGTATTCATGCAGATGTCACATGTAATTTCAGAGCTGTTACACTGTAATTTTGTAGCACTTAATAGAAATTATGGTGGTGGCAATTTTGTCACTGTAGGTAAGGGGTTCTTAGGGCTTGTCTCATAAATTTCCAGCTCCCTCTTTTCAGGTGTTTATGATATAGTGCAAAGTTAAAACCATCATCCTAATAAAATTGGGCTATATTTCATCAAACCCTGAAGAAAAGATGGATCAAAATAGCAAAATTTTAATCTTCTAGTTCAAGTAAAAATGTTGGCACTTTTGGTCCAATCTGTGATAGATGCAGAAATTCAGATCTACATTAGGTTTTTGGAACCTTTCTGTTATTCCCCCCCGCACTCACTACACAGTATTCCAGCACACTGGAATGCTAGCCAAAGTTTGCTACCAGAGCTCATCACAGTTTGGATTTCTAGTCCTTCAGCATCTCTATTGAAAACCTTTTTCTTTTTTGATCATTATAATACTCCTGACTTCTTTTGTGGAAAGGAAATAGCATGTTTGCACATTGGCATTTTTCTTTTCCTTGAAGGAAAGGTATTGAGGGAAAGAAAATCCCTTTTCAGATAGAAAAGAGATCAGCTGCATAACAAAAAAAAAAGTGATGCAATATTTATACTTGGCATTTCTAACCTTTAGCTTTTGGATCTGGTGTTACAGGTGAGCTAGAAAAGCAGCAGGAGGGAGAGGAGCATTTCACCATGTTTTGTTTCACTTGTTTCCATGCCTCTGGGCTGTTTGCAGTGCTTTCAGATCTGATGTGAAGGCTAAGCTCTGCAGTACATATAAGCTCTTAACACATGGTCTGCTCCTTGTGCCCCATGCAAGCAAGGTTCTGCAGAATAAAAAAGATAGTTTTATAACTTGTGACACACCAGAAGATCTTTTATATCCTTGGCAAAGCAGAGGAAATGTGAGATGTTCTACACTGCTCATGCCATGCATTTATATTCTCAGTTGGAGAACCAAGTAAATAATTTAGTTCTGCCATCTCTTTTGAGATTAGTAACCAATAAGCGCTGAACAGATGAGGCTAGAAAGAAATTTCTGATGCATTTTGCCTGCTCAAACAATCATTAAATACCAATTTTTGATTTATTATCAGCTTAATTGAAAGCTTTGCTAGTGCTGTGAAGGCTTTTCCCCTCTATTGCCACTCAATAGAAAAATAAATGTGGTAGGAATTTGCTGGAAGTCGTACATATATGCGCATATAAGTTTCTCTAGTACATAATAAAATAGTTAAGGGTCTCCTGAAGTGCTGTTCTGATTTAAAGTGGATTGTGTGCAAACTATAGTGTCACACAGAAGCATGAGCTTTATAATTCTTATTCTGTTTTGACAGCACTGGTTTGTCACACCATATCCACCTGAGATTTTAAAAAAGTCCAAACTAAACATCAAGAGTACATTCAGTTTGAAGTTAAATGTGACTCAGAATCAAACCTCTTTTCTTCTCATATTCAAGTCTGATGAAATAAGAGTAATTTCCAGACTCAGAATATTAGTCAAATAACACTCTGCTTATGTGCTACTGGTACTTGACCCTGGATGGAAATAAGCTACTCAGCTGAGTGTCATTTTTCCTGAACAGGTTCCTAGAGAGTCATGATATTCCACCAGGAAAGATTTTGTCAGGCTGTGGTGGGGGACTTTCAGCCAGGTGAGCAATATACAAAATTTAAATTAATATTTACTGCTACCTAATATGACAAGAATACACTAATCTTTAGTAATGTTTTAATTCAAGTAGGTCTTATTGCTAGTCAGCATAATTGGTAGATAAGATGTAAGAAACCTCTGCAAGAAGAAATGCTGTACTGTGCTTTTTGCTAATCTCCATTTATGCCACTCAGACTTAAATTCTTTGCTCTATAATAATCTGCATTTATATTTTACATTATTTCCAGAGTCAATTTAAATTCTATCATGGATTCTAATTTTACAACATTTTTAAGAGAAAAACTATACATATAAATATATTCCTTCTGCTGAAAGGTCTGTTAGAAGGAACTACCTCTCCATGTCAAAGACTTCAAAAATTGCTCAGGAGAAGGTAAAGCAATTTCTTCCTCTTTCTTCTTCACTGTCCTCTCACATCTCCTTCCAGAATAAATCCCACGGAAAAAGTCTGAAAGTACCGGGGATTGAAACCTGATTTCAGTGACACAATGGGACTCATCTTCAGAAAATGGTTTCCATCAGTCTTCCACAGGAGATTTAATGAGACAAGAAATTGAGTGGGGTCTTATTCAGGTTACAGTGTATGGGAAGGCTCAGAAGATTAGCCTTGTGTTGGCGGATCTGTTTAGGGACATATTGGCCCCAGCTCATACAGAAATAAACCCAGCATCACCTGGGCTTTTCTGGTAGAGAAATGGCAGCAAAAAACAAATGCAAGAAACATTTCTCACTTTACCGTTCATGCTGCTTCTAATCTTCAGCTGCTTCCTCTCTGCTTTTCTGGTAGTAGGGAACTTTCAGGATGCTTTATCCATCTGCACTGGCCCCTATCCTTCAGGACTGTGGATTCCACCAGGGCATGATCACTGCAGCCCGGACTGCCTTCAATTTTGATGTCATCAGCTACCTCAGTTCCATTGGTCACCATCAGGTCCTGTTTTGCAATCCCTCTGGTAGGGCTATTACCCGGCTGAAGAAGATATCCACAGTGAATTCCAGGAGTTTCCTGGGTTGTCTACACCTTTCTATGCTGCTTTTCAGATGCTAGAGTGGTTGAGTTCAGATGACAGAGTGGTTGAGGTCCCCCAACAGGATTAGAGCCTGTGAGTGTGATGTCTCTTGTAGCTGGAATAAAACGATTTCTTTAATAACCTCTCCTTTAATACATAGGGAATCCATGAAGCTCAGAATTTATAGGTTCAGAGCTGTTTGATGGACATCAGAGGAAAAAGGGGGAGAAGTACAATGTTTAAAAAAATATGAGTTGCCGTTATTAAGCAAAGCATGACTCACATCTTCAGACACTGAGTATTCCTGGCTCACTAACACACACAGAGTTTCTTTTCCCTGAAGCGAACAAAACCCAGGATTGGAAAGCAGTAATCATTTAACCAGAATGGTTGAATATCTGGAGCAAAAAGAGTGCATTTATGTTCATAAAACAGAGTACAAAACAGAATGTCTGTCCCATTACTGACTTGATACAACCCTCTGAAAAGAAGGAGGAGCTTTGATTAAGGCACTTAGGATCCAAGTGGGCTGGAAGAAGCTCATGCTGGTGTCGTTCAACAACTAGTGCTATTCCGTGGGATTAAACTGAACAGGTTTTTTGCTTTTCATATGCCTAAATCAGATTAACTGAAAGAGAGAGAGGAGTAAAAGGCCAAACACTTTCTTTTCAAAAGTATTAACACATTTTTCACTAAAAAAAAAAATTAAAAATACAGTTAACCTTGCTAAAGTCACCAGAGAAACAGAAAAACTTTTTAAAACCTCTGGTTATGAGAAATTATGAACTGGATACTTAGTTCACTGCTAAAAGTAAATATTTCTGAGACTGCTTTCAAGTTGAACAAATAGCATTTTATATCTTGCTCATAATATTTGCATAATATTTTCATGCATCTAACTCAAATATAATGATATGAATCATTTCAAATAAAAATCCTATTCTGTATAGAGCAAAAACTGACAGTCAGCTTTATGGGGGATTTCAGAACAGATCACAGGATTTAAATGATTGGTGAACATAGCTTATTTAGAACAATCAGGGAAACAAAAAGAATCATATCAAGAAAAAATGTGCTAAAATTTACAGAAAACTCTGAGAGACAGGCATCCTGATGTCTCTGTGGGTTCATTTCCTGAGTTCATCCTAATATTTGAAACAAGAAAATGTTGAATTTCAGAATGTGCTGGCTCGGTGAATTGGTGTTATGGGAGCTTATACCATCATTATGGAGAGACTTAGACCACAAAAATGTTGATTAGCAGACAAGAGAGAGTGGCAAATCAAAACAGAATCAGAGTCTAAACAAGAAGACAAATCAGACAGCCCATTAGAATCTAAAAATATCTTTGAAAACTATTTCCTTACAGTCAGAAAACCAATTAAATGAAATTTATCCAGAAAATACTTTGTTTCCACAGGCAGAAGCTGTAGTTGACACTTATCCAGTTCAAGATTAGTAACCAAAAATATAATCCTTTGGCTCAGTTTCATTATCATTTCATTCATTAGCTATTGAAGGTAATTGGTCGATTAGTAGTGCCAGATGGGATTCCAGTGGGGAATAGGAAGATAATTCTTCTTTTATTTATTTCTGCAAAGATGTGTATGTGTATTAGAATCATGATCCCTATTAAAACACACAGATGTCTTTCTGTAGACTTGTCTCCTTGGCAGAGTCTATCAGAATTTAGATGCAGTTTGGAACAGTGATCCAGGTTGTTGTCTTCTACCTTTTCAATGTTAACACTCTAGCTACTTGCCACCATCATTTTGAACCCAAATACAGAAACACTGAATAAGATTTATTGGCTATGTCCTGTCAATCCTTCCCTATTGGAACTTTTATATCTTCTTTGGATTATTCATGTTAAATAAAATATGATGTTGAAAAAAATAGTATTTCAGGAAAAGACACCGCATCTAGATGAAGGAAGAATAATTTTTGAAATCTACACACATGCAGAAACAAATGGATGGCCTTTTCTAGACTGAGCTATTGGATAATACCAGAGCGGGGAAAAAATCTATCTTCAGAAAATAATGTAAAATTTTTAACTAACTATTGCTGTTTTTTTGTGAATCAGCTGCCATCACAACACAGAACACATTGTGAAAGAGCAGTAAATGATCTGCAGCTATTTACTATGAAACATTAGGTCTTCATTAGCTTCTAAAGGTTTCTAACATTTGAGCCGTGTCCTTTCATGTTCAGTTCAAGCAGGGGTGTCAGTAAGGCTTTGGAGATGCCCGGATATACCTGAGATGCCCACAACATTCTGGGAGTAGAAGCCATACATCCGCCTGGAAACAGGTCTCAGGACACCCCAAGGCACCTCAGGGAGCATGAGAAACCCTTCTTTAGACAACGGATAAAAGCCTCTGCAGTCCTTGGGAGTATGATGATGATACTTGAGGAGTATCAGCACCTTGAGGTGCTACTGTTTGCTCACTGATACAGCAAGGAATTCTTTGTGGTTGTTTGAATTCCTGGCCATCCCTGCTCTGTTTGCAAAAATTACAATTTCTTTTGTGGTAATTCACTGAAAGTCACTGCCTGACAAGTATTTCACATATTTCTTTATGCAGGCATGCAAGCTGTCTGTTGAAACAGGCTTTGAATTTCTCCATCTAATCCAAAAAATTTTAATTATTAACTCTCACTCAGCTTTTTGTATTTAATTTATATTTTAGCTTCAGCTTCATGTCAGTCAAGTGTTTCCTTCAAAGGCAAAATATCTTGCTAGCAAGAGACTATTTTTTCCTCTTCCTCAAGCTGTAATGTTCTTCAGGTATTTCCATAATCTGATATTCTGCAGCTAATGTTCATTTACATATCTGCAGAGATCGTGGTAGGGAACTCAACAGAGCTTGCAGCTAAGCCATCCATTCCCTTCAGTCAAGACAGAAAGGAAATTGCTTGTGGGATAAGGTCTATTGCCGATCCTCAGAACTATGCCAAATACATGCTGAAAGTAAATGGTCACCTAATTTTGATGTATTCCCTCATTTGTGATATCTGATACACTGCTCAAAGCAGCCTGGAAAGGTTAGAGGCCACCTGTCAAGTAAAGAGGCCGATAATTGCTGCTGTATTACACTAAAGGAGCCACTGGGGCTGAGTTCTGTGTGTGCACGGCAAGTCATGTGCCTCCCTGGTGTAGCTCAACTGGCATGTTCATTGGCAGAGGGGAATTTTTCATCTGCCATCCACGATGATAATCACAGATGGGGAAATTTGTGTTACTAATAAAGAAATAATAAGAGGAATATATGCCATTTATTTAAAGTGTCAGTTTAAAAGGCGGCAGATATTACAGTAATACATCATTTCTTGACCCCAAAGTCTATTACTGTGCATGCTAAGAAAAGACATTTCTATTCCTTCAGGCTTTCATAGCACTGTGCCATTGATTTAACATTGAATGTGATTAGTTAGCATTTTGCTTCTTTCATATGACTTACGGCCAAAAAAAATTTTAATTTTTGTGCTTAAAGTGGAGCAAATCAAACTCCTACCACACATTCTGGAAGATCAGCTTTATATAAGATAACCTGTATATAAGAATCCCTTCATTCTTATTTTTATGCTAGATTATTCTAGCTTTAAATTAATGTTTTTTTTATAAGGGAATGATTTCATCCTCTCTCTTGATTCTCAGAAAGGGGCTGTATCATGGGATCTAGAGAGATACCCCCCACAACTCAGTCAGGCAAATACTTCTGCAAATACTGCTGCTCCCAAGTTTGGCTCCCCCAGCTGAGGTCAGAGGAGGGGTAACACAAGCACTCTGCATGTCCTTCACAGCAAAAGCACCCATTAACCTCAATCTCTTTGACACATTTGTCTTCATGGGTTGATTTTGCAGCATAGTGAATTAGGAAGAGTTCTTATGATTTAGCCCCAAAAAAGACATCATGCCTACAGTAGTGATAGGCAGCATGATCAATTTTTAACAGACAAAGAAAGTTATTTTTTCCAAAGTGATTTATGACCCTGTGTATGTCTCAGGTAGTGGATTCAGCTGTTTTTGATGTCAGATATAAGTTTTACATCATTAGTGCAAAGAAAAATTCCCCCACCTTACGTGCTGGACAGCCTTTGAACCAGTTCATAGTTGGCCACAGTGATGCAGTGCCTGTTTGGCTTATTTGTGGATTCCTGTTGTGTGGAAAACAAAGCCATACCTTCTTATCCCTGAGAAATCTATAAATGGATAGGCCCATTCCCTCACTTGTTTTATCAACATCCTTAGAACAAATGAGATTATGGATCTTGAAATTAATGCTGGAGAAACCAGCACTGAAATTAAAAAAAAAAAATCACTGATAGAATTTGCTATCACTAAATTACTGTTTTGAGCAAACTCTCCATCAACCTGAATTTTATCTCAAGGTGATAGCCAGGATTTGATGTGAATCCATCTAGTCCAGGAATATGATATATAACTAATTTTCAGGATGAGATAACATAATCTTTGGGAAGGGGATTATGATCTTAGGTATAAGATTCTTTGACTTTGGGTGAGTTTTCTACAGCCAGAGGAGACAAAAAGGAACAAGAAAAAAGGTATTTGTGTACTTGTGCACATATTGACGTATGTATAAGATGGGTTTACTTATCTGTTCGACTTTATAGTTATCTCTATGTCTTGCTACACATTTTGCACCAGATTTCTGTCCTCAATTTGGTGCTTTCTGGTGCTTGAAATGGTCTTGGACATTGTGAAATAAAAAAATCTTTTTATTAAATCCTTTTTATTAAAAAACTCCGAGACAGGTTTAATTTCAAATGGACCTTGGCCTTTGTTGTATTTTTACATACTCTGCAAACATCCCTATCTTCATCCCAAGTGTTCTGTCCCTGCTTTCATCTCATTAGTCAGGAGTTTCTTATTCAGCTGTGCAGGCCTCCTGTCCCTTTGGATCACTTGCCTGCCCATGGGGATGCACCACTCTGAACTTCTATATACCAATTGTTTCTCTATTTCCAAAACATGAAGGTGGGCTAAGAGTAGCAGAAACTAAGAAAGAAGCCAAGAAAATATATTGTGCATTTCATTAGCAGATATTAACACTTCACTGATATTATTGCTGCATTTATTTCATACTCTGGTAATACTGTTTTTTCTCACAGATACATATATAAATACGAAACTAACCAGAGTATCTGGTATTTTGTTTGAAAGTTTTTATGCACAGGGTGCAGTGGAACGTGCTGACATGAGTGTGCCTCTGACATTCACACTGTGCAAAAACATGACAAGGTATTACACCCCTCACAGTCGCAGCCTGCTTTGTCTTTAAAATGATGATGATAATCCTCCTTTCCCATTCTGAGCCTTTCTGATTTAGGCAATAAGATCTTTTTGGATATAGACGACCCATTAATTTGTGCTTGTTCAACGCTGCCATCTCTACTGAGACCTACAGAGACTGCCACATTTCTAATAAATTACAATAATGAGACAACATATACTAGGCTTGTGCTGACAGATACACACCTTCATTCTTATTCCTTACAAGTAATACAGATTATTATGTGTTTATCATGCCAATAGCACATTTAAAATATGCTTCATGCCAGAATTATATAGATAAAACCTTTACATCAGTCTTCACAAGATCATATGTTTTATAGAGATAGATGGAAAAGCTGTTGTCTTTCTTTTTGAATTTGTCACCACAGTTTATGAGTTAAATCCTTTATCGTATGAAATCTTTTCCTGGGAAGTGGGCAGTAAAGAAGCAGGCAGGTGGCATTTTACAGACTTATAGCGTTCAGCAGCTGAGCCTACAGTCAAATGAGAGATGAGAGCGGCAAAAAGGCTGCTCTTCTTCGGCAGTATTATAAATGGATAGAGTTACTCTCTACATGTGAAATTTCTTTAAATCCAGAGAGCAAATCAGATTAGAGGCTAGCATAATTCTTTCTGGATGAAATCACATTCTGTCCATAGAAATTTTGTGTGATGGATTTTTATTGCTAAATGCTGCTGTACAGAGACATTCAGCACTGATACCATTTTAGGAGAGGCATTTGAAGGCTAAAGCATTAAAAAAGATGGTGTTGGAGTGATACAGACCACCCAGGATCTTTTAAAAACTGCTTCTCACTGACAAGATGGAAGGGCAGGGGAAAAAGACAACAAAGCTTCAAGAATAATTCCACTTAATAATAAGTCAAGCAAAACAATCATCTTAAAGGATTTTTATGTTTGTTTGTTTGTTTATCCCATGGGAGAAAGTGAAAAAAAACAGGCTGAGTTTTCAGGACAGTAAGTTGGAAAGCTCAGACAGACTTTGGAAAAGTAAGGCATGGGCAAGTTTTGCCCTCTGTTAAAAGAATTTTTTTTTTAATATTACTCATTATTCTCTTTTGAGTAGGAAGAAAATGGCCTCAAATTTTGCTAAATTAATAATCCTAGGCATATGAACTGCACAGATAGCAAATTTCTAATTAAATTGTTGGAAAATTGCAGTAATTTAAAAACTATATTAAAACCCCTTGCTTAAACTAATCCAAAAATCTTCACCTCATGCAAATATTGCATATGATGTCAGTAATTTTTAAAATTGTATATTTAACTAAGATGTTAAAATTATTTGGAGCAGGATTTGTCTTGCTATTACTGGCTTATATAATACAAAGTACTACAGATGTATTATAATGTCAATAGGTCTTAAGAATACAAATGTCCAAGTTTTATATATATATGGATATCTTCTGTCCTCTTTTGGTTTATATTTCTAGCTAAAAAATGAATATGCTTTGGAAAAATGGCAGGAGATAAGAACAGACAAAGGACTAAACTTCTCTTCTTGTACCAGTCTTGCATTTTTATCTTATTTCCCCCCAGAGAACAGTAAGGATGATTCACCAAGGACAAGTCAGTATAATCAGAGAAAGTACTAGCTGTAAATAACTATACATATAAACACACACATATATCTGCCTTTATTTTTGAGTTTTTCTCCTCCAAATTTGCAGAGTTAAGGAAAACAGTCAGAAATGTTTCAGAATAGCACTCACATGTTTTCCTTTACTAGAGCTGTGAAAATATGTTGACAAAAATATTTTAGGAAAAGAAGAAAACACATCTCCTGTGGAAATTTCTATATGGACTGGAAATAAGTGTTTTCTGATGAAAAATGCAAACTTACCTTTCACTAAAAGGCTTTTAAGGTAGGAGAGTTTAAATTTTATGCAATAAATTTTAAGCATTTCAAACGGAAAATGCTTTTTTCAAATTTTAGCATGGTATCTCTGGTGCTTTTATCTCTGGTTCCAAACTGGTCTTGTAATTTATCATAGATATTTGTCCTAAAAAGAGCTGTGCAATTGAAGTTAAATAAACAGCAGTTATTTTATCAAAGTTATACCCTACCTTTGTGTGTGAAAAATATCTGCTCATTTTTATTTAAATATATGAAACAAATGAAAAAGATACCTGTCATTGCTTGCACCTGAAGCAGAAATCATTACAGACCTAATTTTGCACCTTATATTCATAAGAATGATCCCATGAGTGTAAATGAAGACTACAGGATTAACACCCTTCTGAGGAGAAGGAATGTTTCTCATGAGCTGTGCTGTGGCCACTCAGAGTGATAAGTAATTCTCTGCTGGATATGGTGGTGCCTTCCATTGCCTTCCTTTGCATTACACAAAACCCTAATTCCCACTGTACTTATATTTCAGTCATCATTTGCTAGTTATATGGCTACATATTCATCTGTCCTCCTCTTTCATCAGTTAAAATCAGCAAGGGAACTGATCTCTCAAGATGTCTTAAAATACAGCCCTCTTAGCAGCCATCTTGTTATATTTTAGACATTTGAATGAAGGATGGTTCTGTTTATTAGTGCATGCAGGCAGCTAAAATGCAAAAAGAAGGAGAAGATGGATGTGCCAGTCCACCATGGCCAGCTGCACGAGGTAGACTTAAGCACTTGCTTGTTTCTGCTTAGCAAAAGCCACTGTGGAATCCAGGAAACACAAAGGTCTTTTCTTTGGGAAAAACACATGCGATAAGTGCCAAAGGTGACGAGAATCATTCCAAGGAGATGGCAGGTACACTTCTCAATCTGCTTCCTTGATTTCTCTCCCTCACCACAAATAAAAAAGTAAAAAAAAAAAAGGAAGAAAACACAAGACAACAAGACTCACTTCCCTACTCTTTTGTCCAGTTTCTCCTTTCATGAACTAATAATGACAAGGTTGACTCAACGTGTATCATACGGCATGTGCAACAAAGATGCTTTGCTACTGAAAAACTCGTTTACTCGTTAAAATGTACATGAATATGGAAAGACGTTTCATGTCAGTAGAAATAAACATATAAATGTATATGAGCTAAATACATAAATGAGAACCTCTACTATGGGAAAATAATGTCAGCTTTGACTTGGTGGGCTCTTCCTGTAACTACAAGGTTGTAATTAAGATTTTATGGTATTTGGTCTATTGCAGTTTTCTCTATTATTGGAAAAGTCAGCACTTGTAGCACTGAGTGAAGGCCACCCTACAAGAGCTGTATACTGTCCCATTCTCCTTTTAAATCCTCAGTGTTGCACATGGCATGGATGATTTGTTGATTTCAACTTCTCTTAATTTATTCAATATCTGTGCCTCACTAGCTCTGAAGTCAACCGTGATAGTGGATAAAACAACCAGTTTCAGCTGGCACGTCTCCCAATATTCTTGCCTGTAAAGTATTCATTTAATGCCTCAGCTCTTCCAGAACCCTCTGTGACTTCAGTTCCCACTCGATCTTGCATTGCTGAAACTTCTTTGGCTCCTCACTCACTCTCACAAGAGCACGAAAAACCTTTTCAACCTTCCGCCTTTTCTGCCCGTCTACTAAAATTACTTTCTTGCTGGAGCCAGCTGTACATTTTCAAAGTTTACGTCAATGCCAATGACAAACTTTTGCTGAATCTGTTGTTGGAATCATGGATCAGTACATCCCGTTCAGTTGGGAAAATCCACTTCAAATCAACACAAGGATTTTTCAGTGATTTAAATGACTTAAGAATTTCCTGGTAGCTTACAAGACATTATGAAAGACAAAAAGTGCTGTCAAAGTCTTCCCAAACCTCTATAAAAATGTCTCTGTGCTGTTCACCCGAAAACACAATAATCTATGCCATATTTTAAAATTCCTTTTCTGTGTAGTACTAAATATGTGGAAAAACACCAGACTGCATGAGTATGAGCTGATATGAGCATCTGGCAGTGGTTCGCTCATTTTTCTCAAAGGTAATTGCTATAACAGATATTATTTACCAGACCCCAATACTACACCAGAAAACAACCTTTCTCAGAAGAATCACTGATCTTGTCGTTCTTTTCTTCTGTAATTCAGCAGACTTGTGGTTTTGGGTAGGAGATAAAAAATCAACCTCTGTCCAGCTGAAATAGAGATTTTATGCAGACTGTAAGCATAAAGAAGAATGTGGTACAGAAGATTTTGTTCTGAATGAATATGTCACAGTGATGTAAAAAGTAGGATTTCTGTAGCAATAGGACAAGAGATTAATATCCATGAGGAGAAAAATTACTACCCATGCAACTCTGGAGATAAATTAGTAACAGTGATTAGTAACAGTGAGGGAATGTGAATTGCACATTGCCTTAGACTTGGTGTAGCCAAGGATTTCCAGACTTTTGACATTGCAGTAGTCACACTTAAAAGCACACTAAAACATCTGCTGTTGTTTCTGGTGCCTCTCTCGGTTCCATCAAGCTCATCAAAACTTAGCCCAGTGTTTAAAGGACTTGCTTATGCCCCATATGGATCTTGCCCACCGGGTATCACTCACAGCATCTGTGGATGTTAAATAGCAAACTTGTGGTCTTTTTCATAACTTCGTGTTTATTTCTTCTCTCCTCTTGGAGAGAAAAATTATAGAGATGTACTTACACCTATTTAATTCCCTGTTTGCATGAGAATGGTCATAAATAATGGAAAAGCAAACAGGAATACATAATATTTATAAACCATATGAAGAATCACAGAATGCCAAAGATTGGTAGAGAAACCACATTCCTAAAATACCTTACTAGGTACATTAGCAGTAGCAGACAGTGGAGGAACATTTAAATTTATAAGAGATATGACAAGTGAGAGGTCAGTAGCACAACCACTTCCTGAGATATTAACCTGACATGACTAAATTGACACTCACTTTTCAGATTAAGGGCTTAATGGAAATAGCAAATGGCACAACTCTAATCTTGACTTGAGACAAGGATAGTAATGAAAACAGGAACTGCCTGAGACTTAACCAATTCTTCGAGTTGTCTTAAAACTGTAATCTCAAAATCCTCTTTAGATGATGGAGTTTGTAAGGCTGGATATAGCAATTCCTAATGGATTTTTACAAGCCATTAGGAATGCATATACCTCAAGAGAATGCCACATGTCACAGCCTTTTTCGAGGCAGAAAAGTACTTGGGATTATTGTTATTTTGGTCATCTTTCTCATTTTATCTCCTTGTCCTAAAATGTAATCTGTTTCTGATCTTTGCTATGCGGGTCTTTTATTCCACTTGGTACCAAAATGTCACATTATAGAAAAGAATGGTCTGTTCAGGTTGTTCTGTTCCACTTCTCTGAGCACCCAGAGCTTGATTAACGTGCTACAAAAAACAATGAGACTTTCCCCAATGACTCTGATGGGAGCTGAGCTGGGCCCTAACTCATTACAGAGCCACAATGCCAAATTCATTGGGACAAAAGTAAATGTTCCTGATTCTTTCCCACCCTGAAGCACTTGATCCAGAAGACAAGAGTACAAATAATACCAGTATTCTGAGAATCTTTGAGGATTTTTTTTCGGAAAGATTTGTGGCTTGTCCCTTGAAGCCAACAACAAACACTGTCACACAGTGTCCCACCCAGCAAGTTTTCAAGCTGTAGATATCTTGCTTCCTGATCTTAAAGAATTTACTTCTTTAGTTTGAGCAAATTCATGCTGCAACTACATTTTATTCTCACATGCCACTCTGCCCTGGCTTTGGGGTTCTTTCACCCTTTAGTGTTTCCCAGGGCTAAGCACCTGCATGCAAGAAAGTGGAAGTAATTAGCTTCAAAGTACATTTTCATAGTGTCTGCACAAATCTGGCATTTGCCACACCAATTTGTTTTCCTATCAGAAGTCCTTATTTAAATTTTCATCATAAAAAACCTATGTCAAGCTTAATTTATGAGTAAAGAAATGACGGGCAAAGAGAAGCTTTGAAATAATAATAAAAATATTAATAATAATATTTTAAAAGTAACACTACAACTTCAAGCTCAGAACAGCAGCTGTTGGTTGATAATTCAAGTACAACGTTTCAGTAACTTTGAAAAAGAAAAAAATAAATGTTTTCACAATGAAGATATTAAAAGATAATTAAATTTTATTTTAGATGTACATGTCTGTTAAGGTGAATCGGCAGTGGAAGTAGTGTAATTCCTGAATTAAGAGCTTTAATGAAGAATAAGAATGGATTCGTTCTACTAGGTCTGGAAAACTCAAAAGGATTTGTAATGGGACAGACTCATTTCAGATTTACACTTCTGAACCAGTGGAGTATTGCCAGTGCCAAACCATGGCATCGTATCAGCAACAGCCTGCAAGAAACAGAATGGAAGGTTGATTGGAGACTTCATGCACAAGAGGTCTAAACACAAAATCTCATGCTAAGGTTTAAGTTCATATAAATGCTTTCTGTCTTTAGATGTCCCTAAATTTCAGGAGTATGCAAAAAAGAATAACTACATTGTCTCTCTTGTTTTGTAGGGGATTAAAAACATCCTTAAGCTAAATTCTGTGGCAGGAAAATGAGGCTCTTTTTCTGTCTTTTGGTTTAGCTTGTGGGAAGTTTTCTTCATAAAAATATCTACAACATTTGTTCCACAAATCATGTTTCCAAGCTCCTTGACATCCTATGGACATCCTGTTTCTAGCACGCTAACATAATATGTTCAAAACCTGTATTCTACCTAATCAGCATGATGTCATATAAAAATGAATAAAAGATGTCTTCAGTTGTTTTCTTTTTGGCCTTTTTACCTGTGCTATTCAGTCAATGTGTCTAAAATACTGGATTATTTTCTTACTAGAAAATGTATTTCTAATAGCTTTCTTTGGGAACACATTTTTCAGATGTTTCTTTTCTAAAGCTTAAGAACATCCTTCCATACCGGAAGGACAATGAAAAAATGATTCTTCATTATTGGCATGTGAAATAATGACGGTTGTTTTCATACTGTAATACAGATAAGGGAGCACACTTGACTAAAATATAAGATCTATGAAATAAAGGACTCTCTCCCAAATCATCTGTATTTTCCTTACTGTCCTCATTTATTCCTTGATGCTTTTTCTTTTACTTAATATTGAACTTGCCAAACTAATCCAAATATATTTGTTTAGAGAAACAAAGTAGAATGTTATACAAATCACTGGAATAAGAATATATACACTATTTACTTCAGAATTGAACCTCTGATGGATTAGATGGAACTCTTTACCTTTCTGTGTCCTGTGTGTCAATTAAATGCATCTGCAAGGAAATTTTTGCAAATGATTGGCCATTGTGTTTTAGTTTGTTCTGTCAATATGTGTATGTAAACTGAAAAATGTATTGTCAGATAATTTCCCTGTTGCTCCAGATGACACCTCTGCTGGAAAGTTGTTTGTTCAGTACAATGGAAATAAGCAAAGAGAAAAAATCTGATTGAAGTACTATGCAAAGCCAAACTGTCGCCTTACCATTCATGGGTAAGGCTTCTGCTAAATCTGGGTTACAATGATTGTTCTTACTTATTGTTTTCCTTAGGAAAAAACAGAAATGCATTTTTGGAAAATTTCTAAATACACTTGACAAACAATTGTTGAACCGCATGCCAAATCTTCAGGGATTTAATGATCTACATTATAAGCAGCTCACTGAGAACATAATTCCATGCATCTCTTTTTACACACTCAAAAAAGAAGGAATTTTGGCTTTAGGAAAAATGAATCTACTAAGCTCTTCATTTCATAGCAATATTAAAATAGATATTATTAAATAAAATCATATTTATAGGAATTTGAACATGCTGCTTCCTTAATAGAAAAAAAATACAGTTGTAGCACAGTCTTACTTGGTGGCCCCACAGTCCTTAGAGCCTGCACATGGGTCTGAGACACCTATAAGGTGCCTCATCTTTGTCGGAAACTATCTACACGGTGCCTTACAGTCAGATTCATTCTCAGGTTCCTATTCCAGGCTATTCTCATGTGGTTCCTTCAAAGCATGGTGAAGCTCAGCTAACTGCTGCTAGAGCTGTGCTATGGTACCAAAAGTCATTTCCCGAATACTGACTGGCTGTGTGCCTCTCCTGAATGGCACAGAGATGTCACAGTGCTATCTCAGTGCAGGTGCATGGAGCACACCTCCCTTTTGCCTCAGAAGTTTTGCGTTCCTGCACAGGTTTACATGGGAAGGACTGAGATTTACCAAGGGAATATCACATCTGAAAAACCTGACTCCTCACCTTGGTGCATCAAAAGGAGTTCCACTGGATCACAAACTCTTCAACAATCAGATCTCCGCAGGAGCCCAAAAAAATCTAGATTTTGCATATCTTTCTGTGCCTATTAGCGCTAATTAAATTTAGGGATGACTGCTTGCAACCAGAAATTATTCTCTTACAATTCTTTATGATAATAAAAAAAATTTGAAAGGCAGGTTTTTCTTATGATTCCTGATATTATCCTGTCTTCTTTCAAAGCCAGAAATATTGCTTTCTAAGAGAGGTGATACTGCATTGGTTTGATGAGCCAGTTATTGAATAGAGCACGGTAAATCTTACAATGGAAAATATGGGCATGAAATATCTCAAAGTGGAAGGTAGCTGCCTGCAGACAATTCAAAAATTAGAAACAGTGGATATGCAGCTCATGCCTCAGCAATTAAGCAATATCATAGACCACGGTCCAATTGCTCCAAACCAGAAATCTTTCTGAAAATATTACAGTGAAAGAAAAAGTATTTTGCAAAGGAAAAATGCAACAAATAAGCACTTTTTCAGTGAAAGCATCACACTAAATAATTATTTCATTGAGACAGTACACAAAGCCATCAATTAGTATTTCATAAGGCATTATGCATAATGTGAACAGTCTTTCAGTTGCAAATTTGAGGGGCGTTAATTTAATATGGTTCAAAAGAAAAGTATGCAATTTATTAAGTAATAACGATATTCAAGGAAGAGTGGTTTCAGCCTTGGTACACTGGAAACAATTGTACTAGATTAATTGGTATTTGCCAGTGATAGAGAATATCCTCAGAATCCAATTGAAGCCAATTGGAATCTGACATTTAGAGGCCTCCCACCAAACTTTGTTCTGCTGTAGTAAAGCCGTAAGAAAGGCACAATCCGCAGCAGCTAAATTTTCTGTAGGTCCTTTTTTGTCACCTCTTTATATTTTCCCTGTAAATATTTGTGCAATGCTTGCCAACTTTTTTCCATGAGAAATCTGAAATTTTCTTTTTGGTTATTTCTCCATTGTCTCTTCTTGTCTCAATTAATACAAATGGAGCAGACCATTTTTTAACTAGTAAGTAAAGACTGACAAGAGAACCTGCCTTATTTATAAAAATGGGGAAATTAAATATTTTATTTTAATTTATTATGAAGCCCAAAATTTCTGAAACTTTATACCTGACCGAACAGTACATGAACCAGAAAAAAGCCTATTAGTAAAAAAGTATATCTATAAGCTTTATAAGTCAATGAAGAGTTTATTTAAATATCTTATGTATGTATTACTAAATAAATGTACAATAACAATATCTTTTGGAGATTATTTGAGTTCAAAACACTTGAAAGAAGGAAAATGCAGCTTGTATTTTAAAAATTCCAGCCAAAACAATCAAGGATTGACATATATTTACAGCAGGAAGATACACTGATCATATATCTACAGCAGGAAGGCAATATCAGATTCCTCATTTCCTGCTATCTGCAAGCAGTTTTTGCTTGATGAGGTATTACTGACCGGGCTGCAACAAAACAACAAGCTGTTTTGGGCTTCAAAACAAGCACATCCCAACGATAATAAGAAAAAAGTCTTTTAAGGTGGTTGTACAACTGCAATTTAAAATTTTATCTTGTTTTTTTTTTTTTAATAATTTCAAATATCTCACCAGATGAGAACAGAAAGGCTGGACATGCATGAAAAATACTGATCTGGGATGTAGAAAATTAGAGCAATCTTTACCACCAGCTTCCTACATGGCCTTGAGAAATATTTTTAATCTTTCTCCATTTCCTTTTTCCATATATAAAGGGAGCATGGAAAAGGAAGCCAAAGAAAAAATTTATTCATGCCTTCAAGGGATTCCCTTTTTATAATGATAGAAGCTACTTAACAGGCTGGTGTCCATCAAACCTATTTTTAAAAACCAAAAAAATCCAGATAGGTTCAAAATATGGATAAAAAAGAGTTAATCAAAAGACTTACTCAAAATTTTGTTCACTTGTCAATGTGAACTAGTTTAAACTCAAGGTTTTCTTTAGATCAACTATCAGTATAGGGGTCTATAAAAACATATATTTTGGATTTTATGCTCCATTCGGGGGGGGCTGAGGTTTTTCTTCTAATTTTTTTTTAAAGGGTGAAAACAAGAGGGAGGTGGCATCGAAGTCTTCCAAAAGCCCTCACTAGATATTCCAGCAAACAAAAAATATTTCCAAATCAAAATCACGATTCAATGTAGCAAAGCAAACTGCTCATTTGGTCCCTAATTTATAATTGTTGTTGGACTTGCTCTGTACACTTTGCACTTGACAGAGTCTGTTTTCAGGATCTAAACAGGGCGACTCTCATGATTCTCTGGCATTAGAATGAATAAATACAAGAAGAAACAAAATCAGAGGCAGACTGGCCACTACATAGTCAAAAAGATTAATCAACCACTAGCCAGTGTGCAGAATTGAAAGGACATACCAAGTGTGTTATTGAAGAAAAAAAAAAAGAGGCCTGAAAAGGTATGTCGTAAAAACCTATGTGAGATTCTTCAGTGTATTTGAGACCTACAGTGAGGTAATAATCTCTTTAGTCAGGAAAAAAGTTTCTGATTTTGCAAGCCAAAATTAAAAAATCTGCAATAAAGAAAGATATCCAGCAGTGTTCCAGCTAAGCTCATAAAAGTTCAGGATTGCACAGCAACATGAGCTCTGACTCTCTAAGAACAAGCAATGAATGCAGAGTGAAAATGAATGTGCTTCACCCCAGCTGGGAGGGTGAAATAGGTTGCAACATTGTAATTTATGTACCTGCTGAGCCCATATCAGCACAGCAATACAAAAAAAATTATCCATTGGCAGTGCACCAACAGATCAGAATTTCAGGTCACTCCTTTCACTACTCCTGGAAGGGGTTAGATGATTTCAAAACAGGTGAAGAAATGGATTTGCAACGAAAACAATAACCATCAATGTGTTTTGTGTTTTGTTTTACTTACTCCTTTTTCTTTCAGTGAAGTCTATGATTTTGATTATGATAAGCTATCTAAGTATGCTTCTCTTTGGAGAGGAGAACAAAGGGATTTTCATACATAATCTCTAAAATCCAGTTATCCAAATATGTACATACAAGAACCAGGGCTTTTTATTGGCTAATGCACAGCACAGCCACCTCTGTATATGTAAAACAGGTGTAAAATGCAATCTCTGTCACATGAAATCATCCCCTCAAAGTCCTCACAGCTAGGAGTGACTTAAGGAGGAACATGTCCTGTTCTGGAGTGCTGGTTGACTTTCCAGTGCAGATCTCACCAGTCTAACTGTTACTGAAGCTTTTGAAAATATTCCCAAAGCCCCAGGATCATCGTGAATAAACCCAAAGACCTCTAAGATTTGAGAGGAAAAGCCAGCTCTCAAGAATGCAGGAGTGGAAGGGATACCTCTGGTGCCTAACTGCCATTTCCACTGAAAAGGAGAGGAGTTACCAAAGCGACTCCACTTAGAGAAAACACAAGGCCTTTTCCCAATCTCCTCCAACCCTCCTTACATCACAGAAACTGTGGTACTCCAGGCATCTCCTGAAGCCTCTTGTTGTGTAAGGGTGTTCCTTCCACACCTCATGACTTTCAGCAGCTATAATTGTTTCTGCTGTTTTGATCAAAAGCACAAATTCTATTAAAAACCTATTTTCAACATTTGATGCCTTTCTCTATTAGTGCATTGAACTAGGAATGCCCAACAAAACTTGAGTGTTGATAAAATAAGGGAGACGCTGTGATTTTAGCAGCTCACTGATAGTTTAAACGACAAAATCTAACATCAAAACAGAAAAAACAGATGAAATGCAATAATTCATGTTCATAAAGTCGGTGGGATACCATGTTGAAGTTTGTGATTTCAGTGAATTTTCATTTTTGAAGAATTGAGCCAATGAAGTGGGTAATTAGCCCAGAATACCCAGAAGAAACTACACGGGAAATGTAACCCAGCACCAAAACACAAGCCTCCTAATCATAATTTAACCCTGTAAATAGTGCTGGCAACCTTTTTATACCTCACAAAACGTGGGAAGGTGACTTATACCACCTGAGGGAAGCAAGGACCAGGATAGTAAGTGCATGGTTTGGATCAGCTAGGAGGAAAGAAAGCAGGAATTGGGAAACAGCAATGTGTGTTTCTGTCAGAGAGATCTTCACCCCACTTCTGGCCTAGACTCTGCTTGGGCTGCAGCCTTCCATGGAGCCAAAGTCTCTTTGCTCTGAGCTCCCTTTTCCCAGGATAAATGGAATTTATCTTTCAGCTTTGTTCATTCCTGGCCCTGCAGCATTACTGAGAGCCTTTTCTGGGCTGCACACATGGCACAACTATGAGCTGAGGAGCCAAAGCAAACTGCAGAGCACTTGGCTCTGTGCTCCTCCAAACAGCACGTGCTGCTCAGGCAAGGGGAGTTTTTTCTCTGCTTACTTACATTTTAATCTGATGTCAAGATTTTCTTCTACAGAAAAAATATCCTTAACAGCTCCATATTAATCAGTAGCAAGTAAGTATGGCACATTTGGTAGTTATGACTTTTGTTACAGTGAAGAAAATCCAAGAGGTCATTTAACAGCACAGTAGTGATGGCTTTGGAGAACTCCAGCAGTGCTTCTGAAAATCAGGCTCCAAAATGAAAAATTGATTAAAAATGTAAGATATATTGCTCTGGATATTGAAAGTAATATAAAAAAGTTGCAGCACATCTGTTTATAAGTGTTTCTGTATCACAGGGGATTCCCCTAATGGTTTATATTTGTGGTGTTGGTCAATGAGTTTAAAATTATTTTTTCAATCTGTAAGAGGAGAACATTTTCATCTTGTGCTATTTTCATTGCACCACTGACCATTAGATGTTTAAAATCCCTTGTATCAAGGTGTGATAGAGCACATCAGTGGTCACTGACCTGTCCAGCTGGAGTAAGAACAAAGACAGTTTAGAACTTGCACTTCTTTCCCAGGGAGTGATGCAAGCATTGGCCCGTCTGGCATCTAGTCCTTGCAAGATCTGGGTCCCCCTTCATCTTCTCAAGGAGAAAGATTCACATGGTTTCATTTAAGTGAAGCATCCTACAAGGATTCACTAAAATGGTGGGCACAAAGTCTCATTGAGATGTCTTGTGAGTACAGCCAGGAACCACTTCCTCAAAGTAACAGCCAACACACAGTTAACCTTCTCTTACCTTTGTTGGGGGTTTCCTACCTTTGGTTTAAAGAGGATGACATACACACTTGATTTATGATCTGACTCTCCTAGGGGGACAGAAACCGACCTGGATGTGAGAGTGAGACTCAGCAAGTGGAAATGGAGTGTGGGAGAAGCATTGCTGTGGGTCTTTCTCCCACCAGCAGCAGACCCTCCACTCCCAGCCACTACTGAATCTTGAGGGAGTCATGTTGGCAAAAATATGGGGCTCAGCTGTACATAACAAAACCAGAAAATTCTGGGAGCCCAAGGAAGTGACAGGAAGTAAAACTGAAGGACAGGAACCTCTGAGACAATAATAGAAGTGTAAATTAATTATTTTGTGAAAAAATTATAAACAATAAGCTTTTGCCTCTTGAACAGTGTTATTGGTTTTATAGGAAGCATGCAAAATTTTATGGGGATACCAGTTTGTGAGAGACATGTGGTGGGCAAGGGGAGAGCAATAATATGCAGCCATACCTCCTAAAATATAATAATACCAAATTTCATAGTGGATTTGCTTTCCCGAGTCTATTTTTGGTTTATTTTTTTATCATCAGAGTTAGTCTCAGTAAATCCAGGCATAATATTAGTGTATAGGCCTGAAATTGTTTTGAGTCTCTTATCTCTGCTTCATTTTCTACTTTGTTTTTCACCTGATATACTTTTAGATACCTTTGATTTAGAAATATCCAAAAAACTGTTGTCTTCTTCCCTCAGGTGAGACAGATCAGCCAAGTATTTTAATTTAGTTATTATAAATATGTCTATACTGCCAGAGGAAAACACTAACAATTAGAGGGAAAATAACTTACATTCCAAGAGCAGTAAAAGTTTTAACCTTTTAATTTTCCTTTCTTTTATTACTCTTTAAATGTCACAGACTGAAATCACCAGAGCTGTATCAATTTATCAGTTGAAGATATAGTCCCTAAATTCAATTACTGATAGGCCTTCTCTGTGCAATCATGAACGTATAGATATACATTTGTTGATATAGTGATGTATCAGAGAAATAGTTACATAATGGAGTTCTTGAAGAAAATGGTCACCCTCACCCAAACTACAAATAAATTTGTTTTTAAACCCTGATTTTGAAATAATTTGGATCCCTCAGGGTCCCATGGCATGGGTTTTCCGTTTAGCTTTGTTACAGTGAAAGCATACATTCTGCCAAGTCGAAATCCTTTAAAATGACCCTGATCCTTTAAATTTATTACTGGTTACTAACAGCTTCCCATGTTTCACTTACATATTTCAAGTTAGAACCAAGTATGCAATATGGAACAGGTCATATTTTTCAGCTTTTTTCTTTCCTAGATTTATAGCGTGAACTCCTGCATTAAAATAATTCATGATGGATAATAGAACCTTAAAGCATATGGCAAAATTAAGTCTCAAGAATGGCAACATGAGTAATTCCATAATAAAAAGATGAGGCTGCATCCATAGTACTGAGTTTTTAGAATATGCTCTGTCAGCTCACTTATTTATACCAGATAGTAAATTTCATATTTTCACATGCTTTCTTCTCCCAGCTTTTTATTACAGTTATTTTACATCTTGAATATTAACTTGCATTGCTACTTTGTTAAATGTATCTTCTTACACCCAAAAAAGCTATGGATTATATACACAGCATAATAAAGAATTTTTAGGATTCTTGAATAAAATCACCTTATAAATAGAGTAAAAAAGTTTTACATCATCAACAATATTATTATAAAAGAGAGAACTTGGTTTTCAAGATTTCAAAAGACTGCTCTCATTGAGTAACTTTCACCCGCAGTGGTATTTTATAGTACACTCAAGAGTTTTGATCATATCCCTTCCTTTAGATGGCCTGAAAAAAATCATTGATCAGAAAGTAAGACAGCATTATTTGAACAGTAATAACATTGTGAATCCTGTGTTGGAAGGCTATTTTGCCATCACTTGTGATGACGGACACTGCAAACGACCATGATATTTAGTGAGACTCCAGAAAAACTCGAGGATACCCAGGGGGAAAATTGCCCCTTAAAACCATGATGAATTATAACTCAACGCAATCCCATGAGGGTCCCAAGCTGGAGAAGTCTTTTCTTGAAGGACTGCACCTCATGGAAGAGAGGACTTCACAGAAGTCTGTGGAGAGCTGTTGCCTGTGGGATGTGCTTGCATTAGAGAAGTTTGTGGAGAACTGTTTCCCCTGGGATGAACCCACAGTGGAGCCAGCCTGCCCCTGAGCAGCAGCAGAAACCATCTGTCATGAACTGACCCTAACCCCCATTTCCTGTCTCACTGCGCTGCTGGGGGACAAGGTAGAGGTGGAAAGGAAGGAGGGGTAGAGGTAAGGTCTTTAAGGTCTTATTTACTTTTCACTATACTTCTCTGATTTTGTTAGCAATAAATTCTATTACTATTTTGAGTTTGGTTAGCCAGTGATAGTAATTGGTGAGTGATCTGTCCGAGCTTATCTCAACCCACGAACCTTTCACTACAATTTCTCTACCCTGTCCAGCTGCAGAAGGGAGTGACAGAGAGGTTTTAGTGGGTGCCTGGCATCCAGCCAGGTTCAACCCACTACAAGCTCTTAGGAAGAGAAGTGGTCAGAGACATGGAATTAAAAGTTAAAATATTGTGCCTCTTTCTAGAAATCTATGGATTTTTCTTTAAAAAATTAACACTCTAATGTAGTACAAAAGCCAAGGATGTGAAAATAGGAGAGAAAATTACATTTAGAAAGTGATGGGGCAAATATTAGATCTCTTGAGATAGAAAAGGAATGAATTTTCCATGAGACACAAATCAAGCATGTCTCATTACTATTTCCACATACATCTCTTTAAGGTATATTTTAAAACCAATACTCTCTGCAATATATAAGGTATAGTGTATTGGCATAACAAGCAGGAAGGAGTCTGAAGACATGAAGAAAGAGGATTGATATGTTTCTGTCCTCTTTCAGAAGTAGACCAGTATATTTTTAAATCAGAGGAAGATTCAGTATGAAAATGTGCCTTTCCAACTTCCCTTAATATCACAGAATTACATTTCAGAATCTGATGGGATTCCATGGAACTATCAAGTGAATAAGGTGTTATTCAACAGGAGTCAGGGTGGCAGACTGTGCTCCTCTTCAATTAGGCTAAACAAAGTTCCTGTCTGATCCTGAAACATAGATTTACCCTTAGAAAGTTAAATTAATCATCCTTTATTCATACATCTCTATAAAGATACTTTTAATTAGCACGTTTCCCCTTGGCTCTTCTCTTCCTTTTAACTTCTCAACATGGTCTTGACAGAACAATTGGTCTTTATTAATGTGTGACAGCTTAGAGCTGCAGCGAGCTGTTTGCCAGATGTTTGAACTCTGTTGAACTGCTGTTCACTTGTCAGACTAGCAATGAAGAGTGAACAAATATCGCACTATTCAGCCTCCCTCCTGAGCTGCCAGAGAATTTCAAACAACTTCAAGGGCCAGAGCCAAAGGATCTGCTGAGAAAGAATAAGGTATATTCCTAAAGAGATCAGTGAGCCATGGCTTTTCTAGAAAAGCAACTTTGTTTTTTATTATCTGCTGTGCTTGTTGAGTTAAGGGCTGAAACATCAAAGAGATCCACATTTCAGGGAGTGAGAGGCTTCAGAATGACACAGCTTTCCCAGATCCTGAGGTTCTTCATGGACTATTAAGTAGAGGAGGGAATAGAAGGAAGGCAGCTACTGTAAAGCTTCTCCAAACAGGCACATTTGACTCTGAAGATGATCCTATCTGTGAGCAGAAAAGGAAGCAAGGTCTTTTGTGAAGTATTTTCGTAATAACTTGTTCATGAAGAAGAGAAAGAACATAAGTTTTGTTTCTCCTTTTTGTTGGAACTCCTTCAGATTTACATGCGAAGTGCACAGAGGCAAATTAAGCACAGAAGTGGACCCCACACGATGGTAAAATGTGTCCCACCAGTTCTGTTAATAGAACTATCTATAGATATGCGCCTTGTGTTTGACCATTTTACCGAAGAGCCGCACCCACTGTGGGAGCACAGCCATGTCCCGTCAGGATGTGTTCAGAACCCCGGTCCAGGACAGCCTCCTAGCTAAAAGCCCATCTGCTTGTCTCCACTAAGACACTTAAAATCACCTCTTTGAGAGCAGTATTTCTAAAACCTGGATGGATTCTTTATATACAGAAGTGTATAGTGTGGTTTATGTAGTTTGTGTAGTCCCAGTACCCACTTTTCATTGCAAAAAGATAAAATATTGTTTGTTCTATGACCTTAAAAAGCCTCAAGGTTGTTAAGTGGACAAAAATCACAACAGTTCAGTGTCATTATTTTGTACCAAATATACTGCATTACATTGTTTACCCTGCACTGAGGGATTCTTCAGCAGCATTATATGATGGTTGTTGTACAGGATGTTTTTTGGAAACAAAATGGACCTCTCATGACAATACGGTTTTCTTTAGTATTCAGTGGTGATATAAACACAAAGCCAATAAAATGTATTAATTATCGTTGCTAGATTCTTTTTCCTCATTTTAATTATGATTTCACTATAGGTTCCAGATAAGATAAAGAAGATGGACTAGGAAGTAACAAGTACCTTTTATGCATAAATAATAAAAAATAATTTTAAAAAAGAGGATTTAAAAAAAAAAAAAAGGAAAAGGAATTCATCTCTGGCAAGCTTGCTCTTATTCAAGGCCCTTCCCCCTTCAAACCTAGTTTAAAGCCCTCTCAATCAGCCCTGCCAAATCACAAGCTAGAATATTTTTCACCCTTTTAGACAAGTAAGCCACATATGTGTCCAGAAGACCTGGTGCCACATAAAATGCTCCATATTTAGAAAAGACAAGGTTACACTGACAGCACTAATCTTTAGGACACCTGTTGATCATGTGGGTTCTCCTGTTCCTTTTGGCATTCGTACCTTCCTGCTACCTAAGGGATTGAGGAAAACACCACCTCTGCTCCCATCTCTTTAACCAGTCATCCCAGTCCAATTTTTGATTGTCCTAGGACTCCTCAGCTTCATCACTGTGGCCTGGACAACCAGAAGTGGGTATTAATTAGAGGGGCAAATCTGTCCAGGGAGTCTTCTAGTAAAATCTCATACCTGGGCCCTGGAGAGGCAGCAGAAAATCCAAATATGAAAAATGCAAATAGCCAGGAAATACTTCCATCTTGCAGTAAATTTAAAAAACCCACACATTTTCTGAGTCCAGCAGATTTTCCAGTGTCAGTCCCTAAGCCAAATTTTTTGAGCTCTCATTGTTCAGAGTTTATAAGCAGACCACTAAAGCTGTCCACAGTTGTTTTTATGTTTCACTAATGATGACAAATTGTTTTCACATTTTTCTAAAGAGCTTCTACCCTGTTTAACAGAGCATAAAATTCCATCCAGTTATACCAGATATGATTGAAGGATTTTGACAGTTTCCACATAAAATGGACTACTACTGTGTGTTCACTAATCCTATAAACTCTTGATTTTCATAATTTCCCATGTGATAACAAGAAAAATTGCAAATGAATCTGGAGTTTCTCCCATTTTTTGTCATTATACCCAGCTCAATAAATTTGAGTTATCTTTTCCTTTGTTCTCTCTGAGCTGAAATATCATTTTCTTATTTTATCTACAGGCCTTCTTGAAATCAGCACTAACACCTAGAGGGATGTGTAATAGTCTCTCTGTGCTGATTGACTTGCTTCAAGTTCTTTCAGGATATTATTTTGGAAAATAGTCTTTTACCTTTCTTAAATTTGAGAAGATTGATCCTCTAAAATCTGGTTTTCTTACATATTTAATGAGTTGAAGCCTGGTTAACAACCATATATAGCAGGGACAAGATGTATAAAGGCAAATAAATCAGCAGACAGTATTTTCATGTAAGTTTTCATCCATTTTTATTGTAAGTCCTTTGGCACTTAGACTGGGCTACGATACCTAGAACCTTGTCATCTGTGCAGCAATTGAGGGTCCTCTTACAGATGGCCAGAGCAAATCAGAAGAAACTGTGTGTGGTAAATAAACATCCTATCTAGGGCTTCATTAGATAGGGAAGGAGAAATAATACTCCTACATTGCAGCATTCTGCAACAACAGTGCAGCCAAAACCCACCCTGTTGTGTCTTTCAGAATTATGCCTGCTGTTACTGATAGCATTATGAGTAGAATTAAGTGGCTGGGGCTTTTCCTCTTAGATGCTGGGATAACCAGGATGTAATATTTCATCTGTATTTTTAAAATTCAGATATCTGAGAGATTAAAGCCTCTTTCCTGGGCTGGAATATAATGACAATAAATCAATCCTCTGCTGACAATTCCTGCAAAATTGACCTTAACGCACGCTGCTGACTGCCATTTTGAGTATTATTTTCCCTCCTTTTTCTTGTGTTAATAAAACTTCCCCTGAAACTGTCCTTTTCATGGTTTTAAACTTTAGTGATGAAATCATGTAATGTTTTGCACCATGTGGAATAGCAAGTGACATTTACCCCTAACTTTCAACCTTTGGACAATATAAAAATAAAATTAATAAATATGTAAATATACAGGTTCATGCTATTCTCTCCAGCACTTGCAAGGGTGCTTCGTGGCTACCAGTATGTGTACAAAACTTAAGTTTTTATGTGTTATATGTAATTTGTTACCATTCTCATTTTTCTCTCTCTCAGTTGTCTTGTGTCATGGCACAATCTATACTACCCATTCATTTTAAAACCCCATAAAACACATCTGCCACAACCTGAACTGACTTATGGTACCAAGGAAAGAAAGATGATTACCTGTCAGCAATTACAGTCTGATTCTGATGCTTGCTTTCACTGTGTTGCTATAACCCCAGATAATGTGAAGCTGTTTGTATGATTAAGCAATCAAGTACAATAAGAATCTCATATTTCAGCACAGCCACTGAAGTAAGGAAATATGCAAGGAAATTTTCTAATCAATGCACCTCTAAGTTTCACCCAAAACGGACCAAGTGAAATGTAGCTGACCTATAAGCAGGAATAGTGCAAAAAAATGCCATTTTTTTTCTCCCAAAATGTTTGTTCTTATATGGAACAGCCATTAATCCTATTATGTAATGTGCTACCTGTTGCATCTCCCTGTGGTGAGAATAATGCTCTCTCCCCAGCTACTTCAGCCAGAAAGAGAATCTTGCTAAAGAGCACAGCCATTTTGCAAGAGGTAATTTAAGATGCATAGACAAAAATAGGAAAAACAAGCATGGATTTAATTAGGATTAGGTGAAGAAAGGAAAAGTAATAGTGTAAGTGGTATTGCTAGACCGAGAGGAGAATTTGTACTGCTAGACAAAGAAGAGGAAAACCACTTTGGTGATGGGAAAGGGTGATTTTTTCTTTAAACTTGGGACACAACTGTTTTGAAGAATTTCTATCTAAATAGGAAAAACATCACAGTCGGAGACTGAGATGAGATGCACTGCAGAAGCAAAGTATTAGCTAGCAAATCTTAGTATTTGATGCTAAAGGAACTATTTTCAGAAACATTTATTGAGTTTTACAAAATTTTCAGAAGCTTTCAGAATCTAGACTAGAAAACCAGGATATTGATGCACCTTGTGTGTGTCTTTTGGAAAACCAGTATTGAGGGGAGTAGGGTACAGATCAGAAAGCAAATAAAGCACACCAGTTTAGTTATTTTACATGTCAGCTAAAGACAAAATTTTAAATTTCCTTGATGAAATTTTCAGCAAAAAGTGGTGAAAGGCAAATCAACTAAGAGAATCTATATGGGCTTCACTTTAGGCTTTGACAAGGTCTTCTGTTGGACATGGATGTATTTGGACATAGAAATCACCAAGTAAATAAATACAGAATACTAAGTCAGATCAGATGTCTTCTGCCATGAAAATATAAAGCAAAATAATTTAAGGATAAAAGGTAACAACATAAAAGAAAGAATTGTTGGAATTAGAATAAATCTACTCAGATTTTCAAAACTTAGATGTCTGAGATGTGAAACTACAATATTGAATATAGACAACACAAGAATGCATTTTCTACATTCTGATCTTAGTAAAGAAGTAGCAAAACCCATGAGAATTTCAGAACCATACTTAAGGAAAGTATACTCTTATAATAACTTAATTAAGCTCTCTGTAACATTAAAGGTGAATGTTGGCAAATGGAAACAGAAACATATCAGAAAGAATTGTCAGAATGAATCTCATACTTTAACCATTTCTGCTTTACCTGAAGTTATTTGGAAAAAAGAAATAAGTGAATTGCTGAAGAGAGATCAGTGAAGGTCTCTGCTGAATGTGTCAGCTGTTAAGAAAAGGTCATGAAAATAAAACCCACAAAGATTATGATTAAAAATAAAACTGCAGTGACTTCATAACGTGGATCAATGGTGTTACTTCAGCTTTGTATAGCTGCCTTCAATCTGATCATTGCTTCTGCAGCGAAGAGATAGAAACAGATGCATCCTAAAAACAGTGTAATGTAGGTCACTGAGAAGGCCTTGAGTGTGAAAAGGTTGAGGTTTATAGGAGGATTCGCATTAGAGTATGTGTGGAAGAGTCAGCTGTTCTCAGGACTTTCAGGATCCAAGACACCTTGTGCCAGCCATTTGAAGCAGTTTCCCAGTTCTGAGAATAAATACATTGTTTAGCCATTACTACAGCCTTTTTCCATCTTCCAGCTGTTTCACATTATAGTGCTTGAGATGTCTCATGTGGAATTTATTATGAGCTCTTTGGCTGTTTGGGACACTACTGCTGATGCATGTGCTTTAACAACAAACAGGGAAAAAAAACCAACAGAAGTAAACCATAATTTTTTTCTCAGTCTCTCTTGGTCTCTGCACAGTAGTTTTCATATTAGCCTAGACTTCCTGCCAGTCTTAATGGTCGCACTCTGGCACCAAGGGAAGAGCAGATCTGGCAGAGTGAGAAGCTGCAGGAGCCAGTTTACCAGCAGGGCAGGGAATTTGCTGTGGTTCTAATTGAAAAAATCATCCTCATTTGGGCTTTTGCCTTCCCTATCACTCTCTCTGCTGGCTTCCTGTTAAATTCTATTGTGTTTTGCCAATGCAGTCATCATATTCTCTGGATATTTGATTTACATAATTGAAGCAGTCCAGCTTATTTTAGGAAAATTACAACTTTGTGGGAAAAAATAACTTATACAGTAATTATAGCAAAAATGTTCTGCTTTGTGTCAGACACAATGAAATTAGTGGGTTTAAAAATTAAGAACAAGGTCCTTTTAGCACTCTGTGTCATTTTTAAAAGAAGAATGAATACTCTTAAGAAGCAGCTTTGCATGTTAATCTCAGTGGCTGGGAACATTTCTTGTTAAGATATATGATGTTCGAAACTATTAGGAGAAATATTGAAGGAAGGAAATTAATTTTTCTGCAGTAAAATTTTCCTGTCATTCTGTAAGATAAGTTTCCAGCATATGTGTTTTCATTAAAGAAGATGGTTGTATGAAAAGTTATCTATTATACAAGAAGGAATGTTGAGTCCATGTTGATTTCATCCAGGATTTATCCAAAACATTGTCAGACAAGAAAGCAAGATTCTAAGAGGTTTGGTTCCCACTAGTGCACAGTTCCTCTGTGCATAGGGTCCATTTCCAAAACAAAAGGTGCAATACTGACCATAAAATATTTATCATAGAAAGCAGAAACCCCTGTCTAAATGCAAGATCTCTAAATGTAAAGATAAGTTGGTGTTGCAATACGTGCTAGAGATCATGCGTATCATAAACTGGACTTACGTATGCTGACAGTCAGAGAGCAACAGAGCGGTAGCAATAAGAACTTGGCTAAACTAAATACATACTTGAAGATAATTTTAAGGCATTATCTCTTTCCTTTAATAATGAGAACAAATTCCCTATTTGCAATTATCCATTGCATCCACAGTTTTCTCCCACCGCTGCACTTTCCTTCCTAAAACAACCTGGATTCAAGTCATCCCTGTTAGGAGAAAGAGATGTCATCATACACTGTTCTTCAGAAACTCCAGATCATTCTCAGCTAAGATTGACAATTAATTCCACATTTGTGGAACCCTCTTAAAGAGCAACTTATACACCAGGAGCACTTGAATGTCTCAGCTGAATAGGCAGTTAGAAAGTTTTTGCTAATCAGCACTCCTTATAAGATCATGTCATAGCTAAGCTGAAATGTTGAAAGGTCAGTTCATGTCAGAGAGGAATCTACTGATTCACATTCAAATCCCTTCCCACAGCAGAACTACAATGCAGTTAGTGGCATTGAGCAGCACTGTGTATTTTACTAGCATAATGCCCAGCAGCCACCATTTCCAGTAAAAAAAGCTAACACTGCCTCTGAAAATGAATTATTTCCCTGTAAAACCTGATAGAAAAAAAAAATTATACAAATAGTCTTTATTTGAATAAATCAGAAAACCTAAAACTAAAGCCAAACCTAATTTCAAGCACATTCATTTTTATATGTCTATAGTTACTTCCCTTATACTCCTTGTAGGTTTTTGAAAAGTAATGTATCTTCTCTTGTATTTTTTTCCTTTTTAACAACAGAGGAGGCTTTTGTTTAGAGGTGCAGAAATACCTGAATGCTGAATAGCAACCTTTTCATTCAGCGGCTTTTAGAGGTAGTTTCAAGTACAATCCAGACCACACAAATGGATCTCAGGGATATCAGCTATCCCTCTACCTAACTTTATGCAACATACCCAGTTTCATATTGCGTGTTTTGTTCCTCTTCATCAGAAGCAATTCTGAAGCCCATAGAGGACAATCTGTGGAGGCAGGGTATGTTCATAATCAGGATCTAGACTAACAGCCCAGGTTTTTTCTCCCTTTAATTCAATCTTTGATTTCACTTTGCTCCCATTTAATTTAATTCAATTATTTTTATGATGAATAATGCAGTGTCCACACTTTAATGCTATCATTACCTAATTAGCTTATTGGTCAAAGAAAGATGCTGCCTTTTAATTAATCGGAAAAACAACACATATCTGTCTGAAATGAAGGGCCAAAGGTGTTCTACTCAGAGTGGTTAATCAGACATTTATTGACCTTCTAGGTACTACTGCATAATGTACAAGCTGTAAAACGCACTCTGTTTCAAAACACTAATGCAATCAAAAACTTCAAATCAAACAGAACAATTTTGCTTCAAATAAAACCAGAACACCTCTGTCCACACATTTCTAGGCTCATAATATCCTTCAAGTTTTGATATAGATCTGGAAAAGAAATATGGCTTTCTTGGAAAATAGCAGTATAAAATGAAAAAGATGGAGAGAGAAAAAAAAACAAACCAAACCAAAACAAAACAAACTAACAAAACATCCCAAAAATGTTGTCTTCACCTGCCTGCAACTAGGCAAATACATCAAAACCAAAGACATTATCTTGGGAATTGATTGACTTTGTGCTACGGCTGCCCAGCCTATATGCATAATTTGAGATTATTTTATCTAAAACACAGCTGAAATATAGTAGTTTCTTTAAAATGATTTAAAAAAACACTCAAACCCAAATAATATATTTTAAAAACTCACCTGTAAAACTTCAGAAAAATAGCCTAAAATCTTGCTGAAATTTCAATATCACAGAGCAGAAATAATGAGGCGGAAAAGAAATAGGAGTTAAAAAGTAAACACAGATTGGATGCAGACCTTAGAATATTTACAATCAAGAGGAATAGAATATATCCAGTTATTGCTCTGATTTGAAATTGATCATTAGCAATTACAGACTAAAAAACAACCAGCACTCCTTAGCTAATGTTTAGCATTAGCCATCAGAAGGAAATGAATAGCAGATAGTCTGACCCCAGCTATCTCATAATCTCGTCCTAGCTTGCCCTGCTTAGCACTGACTTCATAATTTAGGCAAATATTTAATCTTGGAAATTAGTTTTTTCACAGTTCCATATGCAGTCCACTGAATATACTTGAGATCAATCCACTAAACTCGTGTTCTTCCACAGCAGGAAAATGTTTGCTTTACGTACAGGCATTCTTTTCCCTTCTAATTCAATCAGCAAAATACAAAGCCAGCATACATTATATATCAGCTTCTGTCATTAGGAGTTAGTGAGAGGTTATTCAGCCCTGTTTGGCAAAAATTAATTTCATGCAAGTGTTGTGTACCATGCACAGACATCTACAGCCAGTCTTAAAGTATTTGATGTAAGTGGGTACAACCTGGTAACATATGGTTTAAGGCCTTTTTACATAACCTCCTTCTTGCTGATGCATTTTGAAAATAGCTCAAGGGGGACAATCTGCCTTAGCTAGGAAGTAAGTGCTGCAGTTTGATACAAATCCACATGTTTACCCCGTGAGCACTAAGCAGTTTGATTTCCTGTCTAGCTAGTGTTGATTAGTGTTGCAAAGTGAATACAATGATAACTCGACATTGCAGAAAAACCTTTCAGTCTAAAAGGGTTATTTATCCATATTCACTCTCTGTGCATGCTGGTGTCTCCCCACCTCCCCCCCACCTGTTCAATTTTACTCATGTGACTTTATCATCAGGAGCTCTGGGGGCAGATGACCTTTAAAGGTATAAGAGAAGATTCCAGTGTGCAATTTGTCATCTAGCTGGCATCGAAAGACAAGGGACATGAGGAATGACTGCATGTAATTCTTCTACCTCTAGAACATACAGCAAGCTGTGTCTGGAGTTTCTTGAGCCAGATTACTTACACAGATTCACTTCTATAACTTGTAAATTACAAATGATATTCTAATAACTTTGAAGACTTTTTATATGCTTTCTACCATTCTCCCATTATTTAGATTAGTGTTTTTTTTACTCTTGCACTTTGTTTGCAGACAGTGAACATCTGTTAAATTTGAAAATTACTAGATTTTTGTCTGAATGAAACTGTTAGGGAGGAGCAAACCTCTTTAGATTTGCTATTAGTGAGATGTTAGGTCATAGGACTTGTCAGTGTGCAAATCCATTGCCTCATCCAGAGAAGAAACCAGAAGGAGTGTAGAACTGCCATGTGGCTCAATCCTGGTGAAGGATCTTTGTCCTGTCTTGGGCATCTTTCTCCATCTCCCTCTGACTGCAGACTAGTATAACATACCAGGTCCTGCCTTTCTTCTCCAGGCTCAACACCTGCCTTTGAAATAGCCCGAACTTGAAAAGGAAGGTGACTGTGCACCTTCTACACAGTTTCATTGCAATTCAAAGAAGCCTTGAATCTTTAGGTGTTAGAACAAGAAAAATCCGTACCACATTTTCCCACCAAATTCTGAATGCTTACAAATCAGCAGCTTGGACATAAGCCAGTAGCCCCTTTCAGCGTAGCACACCATTTCTATTGACCTTTTGTGCCACCAGTAAAAATGAAGATTGCATTTTATTTCATAGTAGATCTTATTGAAAACATGATGTGTTTCCTGATGTGTTTTAGGCTATAACGGGGATAGGAATGAATGTGTGTTCCCTTTAACAAATCTATAACTGCAGAGTGCATTGCAGATTTCAGATACAGTGTATGCACCACAGTGGTCTCACAAAGGCAAACATGAAGTCAGAAATGGTGTAATAGGGCCTGTACAGCAGTAACTTGGCACAGAATTAATTTGCAGGGTTACTGTATTTTTCCATGTGTTTGCTGTGAGTCTATTTCCCTTCAGTTTTGTGTGCAAGACTGAGGGGAAAATTGCTGGGTTTTACCCCAATTAAATGATTGGGGTTTTTCAGGATTTTAATGTGATTTTTTTATTGCATTATCATTTATAATAGAATTTATTACCAAAATGATACTCTGTTTGGAATTTTCTTACAATGCAGAGATTTCTTCCTAGTCACAAATCCACATGGTTCTCATATATTCTTCCAGTGTAATTCTTGAAATGTGATCTTCCTCAGGTTTTTTTTAATTACTCTTATGGGAGACCCAAACTGGCATATACATAAGACACTTTCCATCATGATAAAAATTGAGCTTTCCTCAGTAAGATGATTCCTGAAGAAATATCTTTATTATTTATTTCAGCTAAGCTATCTTCCAAGAGATTCAGAATATCTAGAACTTTGTAGGTAGTCAGTCATTGCAATACAGGCTTCTATCATCTACACTCATACTTTTTGGAAAACAAATGGTAATCAAGTTTCTATCTGCTCCTCAATTTCTGCAGGGCTAAACTAAAAGTGAGCATGCATATCTCCTTCAAAGGGACTTGAAGAACTAACGGCTGCAGATAGAGAGTGAGCAAGAGATTTCAGAGGTGCCATAGACAAACAAGGTGTCACTAATAATTGCTGTGTCCTAATACAAATACAGACCTGTGGGTCAAGTGCCTTTGGAAACCTTTCTACTGAGCAAACTGTAAATGGGCGGTCACCTGAAGCTAGTCTCCAAAGGCTGAAATCATCCTGTCCTTCCATGAGTCATAACTTTCCCTTGGAAAGTTTTGCTGGAATATAATTTTGAATGGTAACAAGATTTCAATTTTAATCTGCATTTTGAAAACCTCTTAACACTAACTTGGGTAACTTTCATAAAATAAAGGTGTGTTTCCAGCATCAAGATAATTATCTTGATTTAAAAACTTATTGGAGATAAAACAGAAGTACCTTTATCAGGTTTTAGCAGCTATGTCAATGTAAATAAACTACAATTCCTTCCTTCGAGGATTTTACAGAGATTGGCTATCTTGATGCGAAAAAGCATGTAAAAATTTGATGCTAAGATAAGTTTTTACTTTTCTCCAGTAGAGATAAGGCTTTAACTACTTGCAGCCAATGTTATTAGGCCATAAGGAAAATAATTGCACATCTCTGACGGACGGTCTACCTCTCCACAAATTACAGGTGTGTAAAGACTTGTTAATGTGCGTAAATCACTAATTTTTCAAACTGTTTCTAATGGATATAAACTCACTATCTGAAGAACTGAAGAGTTCTCTAACGGCATAATTTATAAGCAACATCACAAACAACTTTCCCCCAGTTTTTCCCTTCTGTTTTCAAATGAAAATATCTAATGAAATAAAAGAACTGATAAAAAAAATCATTAGAAGAAAAAATAGTGTACATAGTTGGCTAATAAAGTACAGAAGAGCTGCAGCTTGACATTTAGATGTCATTAAGTATGAAAGATAACACACAAATTTTCTCGGCTCAAATCCAGCTTTTGTGCATAACGGCAATATAATCAGAAGACACACCATTCAATGAACTGTGCTGTCTAATGCAATTCAGTTCTGTTTCTCAGTCTTACCTTACAGTATCCATCACTTTTATTGTTAGTGTTACCCACTAACACGGGTTTTGTTTAAACTATAAAACATGACAATTGAATTATCCTATTACACCAGCTCCTGATGTTGATATATTGTTCACAATGGTAACTTCATATAAATTATTGCTTGTGTTTTCTGGTCAGTGGAATTACCACTAGTCACTGAAATTTAGCTCATGATAATTTTAAAAAAAGAAATTAATTTAAAAGGGAATAAAATACCCAAAACTTCTTCCATAAATGTATAATTTTATAAAAGATACAAATTCCAGATAAATTTTCAAGTTCGCAGTACATTGAAGGATAAAGTGACTCATTAACAGACACAATGGGAATGAAAAGATGTTAGATAGTTTTAGATTCTGCTCCATAAAAGCCCCAAAGGAATACAGATATATATTCTCTCACATAAGAACATCCTAAAAGGAAGTGCTATAATATGAGGAGCTATACTGCAGTAGCTAACTGCAGACCCAAAGAGGATAGGAACCCAGTCCAACCCACCCAGTCAGGATGTGGGAACCAAGCCCATAAACGTTCAATGTGCCCCAAAGGCTGATATTTTTTCAGGAAAAAAATCAAACAAAAACCAGAATCATAAAACAATACAAGTGATGTGATTACTGGCCCTTTTAGAAGGGGATGCCTATTACAACAAGGAAATGCCTGACTGCAGAGCCAGGTCTAACACTGCATCATCCCACCAGCAGTTTACTGTCCTGTCAGAGCCCTGCTGCTCTGCCACGGGGCTGCTCAGCAGATCTTCTCCAGCTGAGAGATGGTCACATCATTGGATTTTCCTCATGCTCCCTTTCTCCTGTTGCGCTCTCTCCAACCAACCGACCCACCCACCTTTGCTCTATTCCTATTGGCATCATCGACTGATTTGCAGTCTTGTTTGGTAATTTTAGCCTTAGAGGCTCCCAAGAGAGCAGCAGCCCTTCACTATGTTTTGACATTCTTCACCCAGTGGCAGCTCTAAGCACTCCTCTTCCACTGCCTATAAAGTCCACTAGTTTCTCTCGTTGTTTTATTGTTCTCTTACCGAATACAATCTCTCTGTGCAAATGTAAATGCATTTTCTTTGAAAATGCACCATATGAAAGACCTATCCTTATTAGATCACACTGGCATAGTCAAAATATATAGGCTAAGGAATTTGATTCCCCAAGAATTATAAGAACTGGCTAATGAAGAAATAAGAAGTGATCATGCTGAAGAGAAGGAACAGGTATAAGTCCTAGTAGCATTTAAAAAAAATCATTAGTTATTTTGACACAAGAAATGTGCTAATGAAATTCACTGCCAGCACGGGTTGGGAGAAAATGTCAATACAGAGAAAAATTGGAATATCACAAAGGAAGAACTGAAAGGCCTCTGGGACTAAAGTAGATGATAAAAGGACAGAGTACAAAGTCAAACATTCAGGAGTAAAAAAAATTCTGCTATATGCTAGAAACAAGTTATCCATAGATAATTGGGTAACAATGAGACATCACAATGATTCAGCTGTAATAAAGGCAACAGCTATCAAGAATATTTTGGGACAAATGTTTCCAGATGAAACACCAAAGTATTATGCAGTAAAGGCCCAGAAAAATTTTGTTTATTACAGGCAGTTTTGGATATTGATGTTCAAGTGTGACAAGATCACCCTGAAGAAATTCAGGGAGGAGTATTAGGAGCAGGAAATGGCTGGAGACAGTTGGACTTACGAGTGGGCTTAGGTTAAAAAGAATGACTAAGAGGATATGTGATTGCTTTATACACACAACTCTGGGACATAGATGCCAATGTGGGCAGAGAGCTGTTTAAGCTAAAGGATGTAAACAGACCATGGAGCGTGGAGCTGTTAACAGGCTATGACTAAATATAGGCTGACAGTGAGAAGATTTCTGACTATTAGAAAAGCAAAACTGTGGAATAGCCTATTTCTACACTATCATAGCAGCAGAAGCAAAACTTGTATTTTATTACAAGACGAGGCTGGAAAATGTTCTGGACCGAGGCTCTCTGTAGTGGGAGATTCATCTGAAATTGTGCCCTTTTTAGCATAAACTCAGTATGGGTAAAGCCTTATCTCCACTAGAATGCAACACAGCTAAAAGGCTGTGGGCATGCACTACAGATTCATTCTTGTCAATGAAAGAAACAACTGCTTTCAACAGCTGGTGTGAGTGTCCCTGTGCTGAAGTTATCACTCAAACCAGGCAAGCAGCCATCCTGAGTCATCACAGGCAAAAACTGCAAGGTCACTTTAAATTCTCTCCCTGACACTGGCTGATTCTGCCAGAAGCAATTTAGGGAATGCTCATGAAAAATACTTTGCTGGCAGATCCAGGTGACTAGCAACAAGATGTGGTAATTCCTTCCCCTAGCACAGCTGGATCAGAAACATGACATTTTTCTGCATCTAGTTATACTGGGTCACAAGACTGTACAACTGCTTATTTTGGACCCTATTGAACTGGTTTAAACATACCCATGCTAATATAGTTCATTCCCAAATGTTTTATTCTACTAGGACACATAGTGAAGTAAATACTTCAGTGAAATATAATGTTCCTAATCTCAGTAGTTGTACTGGGTTAAAAGTTATGTGTAGATGAAGCCTAGAAGAAGCAGGCATTATCTATCTACTCTCTTTCTGATGAGACCAAAGCAATAGTAATCACATTACACTGAAGTCCTGACATAATTAGCAAGGATGCTGAAATGAAAAAAATTCACTTTAGTGCCCCTGAAAGCTTTATTGTCGTTAGCAAGTGTTCATTTTCATAATAATATAATTGGAGGAATGGAAAATTGCAGGTAATTGCTGTTGTTGTGACCTTGATCTTTTAGTAATGTAATTAATGTAATTGGTACTATTTTGAATCATATTCTTTCATGGGCAGCTTCAAAGTCTTTGAGGAAAGTGATAAGGGCAAAAATGCAACATAATTTTTTTTCCCCTACACCTTTGTTGGCATATGGAAAATAATTCCCTTTCTGCTGAAGTTCTGGTTTGGGTTTAGGAGCTTTTCCCTTATGTTTTTCATATCCTAATTTCCTATGTGACTTGTCAATGTTTACACAACACACTTATTAAACGCCATTGACAATCTTGAAAATCAACACTATTAAAAATCTTTTTAAAATCAAATAATTTTCTTTAATGACAAATATCTCACTCTACAGTAGCTTTCATGATTAAGGAATACCTCACATATTGATTTTCTGAACAAAATAAAAATGCCTCAAAAGTGCATGTGCATATACATATTTACCTTTTCACACAGAATAGAAGGTTCAACTTCATTAGAAGAGAAAATGCCCATATCCGCTGTAGGATACAATCTAGTAGCATGGAAGACTCAAAAAATAACTTCTGCAAGTGCCTGGGGAGGGGTTTAAAACAAGGACATGAAAATACTTCTCCAGACTACTCTGACAGACTCCAACAATTTCCACCTAGGACTCTGCCTCTACCTGTTTTTATGTTTAGCAGTTCTTACAGGCTTTTTCTCCCATGAAGCCATTCATTTAGTTATGGAACCTTTACGGGAAGTAAAAACTAATCCACAACATCTTGTCTCAAATAAACACTTTCTTATTCAGTGACTTGAAAGTACCATGCTCTGTACTTTATTGTACTTAATTTCCCTCATTCTGAAGTCAGTGAGCAGCTCTTTGCAATGCACCTTCAGGACCCTGTGGATCTCTACAAGATCCCTTTCCCAATGAAATATTTTCCATATGATGTATGATAACATAAAACTAAAACCTCAGAATCTGTGGTCACTGACTGCAACACACACCCGCATCTAGACTCAACTCAACCATTTGTTATTTGGCTTTAAATTCATTTTTTTCCCTTTGTTTTCATTTTAGGCTTCTGTTTGTTTTATGCCCTGTCTCTTCACGTTAAGATTTCTTTCATCTTCTTGACATTCTCATCCATTTTTCCAGGAACAACTAACACTGAGGTTCCCATCTGCTAGAGCACTGATTCTCACAGACAGATCTCTTGGCCTTTGCTGTCAAGATTACAGGATTATAACCCCCAAGTGAAAGAAAATTGAGATCTATTTCATACTGCCTATGTACTCATTCATCTGCTGTCAACATAGGTGCCTTTTCTCCCAACATTTTTTTTTGCATTGTGTTTAAGCAAAACAGTAGTCTCCTTTTCCTTTTTTTTTTCTTTTTTTTTTCTTTTTTTTTCCCCCTTTTGGTCAGTCTTCTTTATAATCACAATCTACTTATAGATAGGGCTCAGAACTCATACAACCAAATAGAGAAGCGCTTCCTATCATGGCAGTTCCTGTAACACACAGTTCAAATCATGGCAGACTTGTGACTCCACGGGGGAGCCACTCTGGAGCAGGTCCCATGGTGCAGACCATGATGAAGCAGCTGTATTCCTGCAGCCTATGGAATTGGGCTATGAGTGGATGAATTGGAGTATGCCAGTGGTGGATTCTGGCAGGAGACCCTTGGGCAGCCAGGCTGGAGACAAGGAGAGGAGGAGGAGGTCACTGCAATGTTAAACCAGAAAGAGCCAGGGGTGCAGCTGGTAATGGATACGCCTTTAAGTTGTTGTAGTCCATGAGGTGAGTTGTGTGTGCTACAGGAACCCCTATGACAGGAACCACTAACTGATGGAGGAGGAGCCTTACAAGATGCAGTTGCAGCGCAGCAGTGACCCAACCTGAGCTGGTTTGGTGCCCAGCAACTCCTCACACACACCACCACTCCAGTCCAGAGTGAACACCGTAACAGGTGGAGCCCAAACTCATGGATTAAATTAACTCAATGAACATTTTGAGGACATTTGTGGACATTTCATGGACACTTTTTAGAGGTGGTCCTTAAACTTAAGGTGACAATGTCTATGTATCATATCCAAGGGTGGGAAGGAGGGATGTGGTTAATAAGAATGGATTTGAATACAATGGGGCCTGGGCATTATGTAAATGGTACTGAATAGAAGGTGGAATGTCCAGGGTTTGGCTGACACAATGTTAATTTTTCCTCACGGTGGCTAGTATAGGGTTATGGTTTGGATTTGTGCTGAACACGAGGTTGGTAACAGCCCGTTGGGTGTATTGCTGAGCAGGGCTCACACAGAGCCAAGGCCTTTTCTGCTTCTTGTGCAGCCACAGTGTGAGGGAGCTGGGGGTGCACGGGAGGAGACACTGCTGGGACAGGTGACCCCAGCTGACCCAAGGGATATTCCACACCATGTGACATCATGCTCAGTACATAAAGTGGAGGGAGGAAGGAAGAAGGGAGGATATTTGGAGTGATGGCATTTTTCTGCCCAAATCACTTCCCCAGCCCTATTTTCCTGGGGATGGCTGAACACCTGTCTGCCCACAGGATGTAGTGAAAGAATTCCTTGGTTTGCTTTGTTCGTGTGTGTGCCTTTTGCTTTACCTATTGAACTGCATTTTTCTCAACTTGTGAGTTTTCTGGTTTTGCTGTTTTGATTCTCTCTCCAGCCCTGCTGGTGAGGGAGGGACCAACTGTGTGGTACTTGGTTGCTGACTGGAGTTAAATCGTGACAACTGGTAAAAGTTATTTAAAGCTAGCTACTTACCTCTTCCCTCTGAAAGCTCATACTCCCATTAATAAAGAGACCAGGAACATAATTTATCCTTATCCTTCTCTTTAAGATTTTAAGCTGTAACTATTTCCTTAGATTGAGGACCTTCTGGGAGTATTTTAGGGTGTAAATAAGGTTATCCTGTGAATATAGTTAAGTTGATGTATGTTCTTACTCATCCTGAATGTGTATGTTCAATCTGAGTTTGTAATCTAAGCCAAGCCTTCTTCTCCGCAATAGTTTACTCACTGTGTATGGAAAGGGCACAGAGAAAACACAAATTTAATAACCTGAATGTTAATTATCTTCTACTTTTAAGTTCCAAGGGGAAACTGTTTGGTAAACAGGTTGAAAGCTCTAAAAATATCTCGAGGGCATATTCCAGCCCTGAGGAAGCATTTTTAAAAACCCACATAGAATGGTAAGGCTTTTGTAGAATTCCATGAAGGAAACAGTTAAAAACTAGCTTTTCAAAATCCAGGTTACTGCAAGTGTATTATCGTGATGGCAGCCACATCCTTCTCTTCTTCTGGTCTTGCTTTGTACCTTGTCTCTGTGGAAAGTCTCTAGAGCTTCCTCAGTCAAATATGGCATAGCTCCTGAATACGTTCTCTGCTCTTTTCCCCCTCCTGTTAAGTCCAAACTTCTTCACACAGCTTTCTCACCATCCTCTTCCCCCTGTGTTCCCTTGTTATTCCTCCTTGCTACAATCCACTCACCTCTAGAAAGGATAGTATCTTAGTGGCTTTCCTCATTCTTCTTTCCATTGCTGCCCTCGTGTGGCATCAAATTCTACCTTCCCCAAGTGCACCGAGCAATCCTCTTCGGCACTGTAAGATCAGAGACAGTCCTTCCAGCCACACAGACAGTAGTTCTTCTGAGACAACACAAGAGATGTCAGGGTGGGTGAAGATCTCCCATGCATATTTGTTTTTTCAGAACATACTGCAGAGTTGGGATTGTATATCACATGAATACAACATCTAAATACCCAAAGTTTTCATTTGGTTTCCGAGTTCCCTTTGAAGAAGTTGTGCTTCTGCTGATAATTATGGAAAGCGTCCCAAAATCGCTCTGAGTTTTAAACGGCAGCAGAATTTGGTCCCAATGAATGCAAGAAAGTTATAATTCTTCTTGGATTTGGCACCATAAAACCATTTCATTAACTGAGGGATGAAATACAACCTAAACCTTGGGATGAGTGAACAGCACAGAAATTTCTTCAGCCTTAAGAGACCTTGGAGATACAGCTGGATTTCTCACATATGCGCAGCAACAACTAGGGCTTTTAAATCATGAGGCTTTACAACACCCTACTGAACAAGCAGGTAAATCTACTGATCAGAATTGATTTTCTGCTGCCTTGTCACAGAAGAAAAAGCTCAAATTTCCTTGCTGATGAATACAGACAGAGAAAAATCTGCACCAGCTTTCAGTTCATTCTAAGCTAAATGATGACAGTGAGCAATGTGAATATTTTTTCCCATGTAGTTAAATCCCTGGTGCACTTTTTGTTTAGTTACAACATGCCTCAAATAAGAATGCATTAAAGCATAATATAAGTTTTAATAGCTGTACTTGTGTGTAGAGAAGTATACATGTGGGGTCTATTCCCCTATACCATACCAGACATGGAAAATTTATTTAGATTTTTTGTGCATCTGCTGCCTCAAAATGAACATTTTTATGCTCATTAGGGATACATCTTGATGAAAATGAACTTTTCAACTACTCTTAATCTTCAGTTGTTGGCTGGGGTTTTTTTCTGGTGCAAACCTTGTCCTGTCTGTGTGCACATACCCAGCAGCGTGTTCTCAGATGATGGAAGAATAACATGTCAGATCCTCCCCTGAGAGTTCTACGAGCCCTGCTCATGCTGCTTGCCCAAGGCTGCGTTTTTTATGTAGCAGGAAAACAGTAAGAAATGGCTTTCAGGAACCGGGAGCAAGGAGATGGATAGAGCGTGGGCATAGCTGTGTGTTTAAATATGCAAAAATGTCAGGAAGGAGCTATTGTCTTCATTAAACACTGAAAAACTAGACAAGGGGGCAAAAATCTGTAGGAACCTCCAGATTACTTAGATCCTCTTTTGTTGTTAGAGATTGGTGTCTGGGAGGACTAGGACTAGGCCCTCTGTGTACTGTTAACTTTCTGTGTGACATTAGATGAACTATTTGCATGTATTTTTAAGCATTCATCCAAATTAGCAAATTAAAATGCCTCCACTGAATTTTACCTTTTTTGAAGCAACATTACAACACTGCCATTCATCAGCCTACAAAACACAAATCACCTTTGAAGCTGTTACATAACCAGAGGACCAGACATTCCTCCTCTCACACGCAGCTTAAATGTATATCTTCATAGTTCATTGCCAAGCTATCCAAAAGAGTCTGACCTGTTAAGCTAGAAGCTGTACAAAAATGTGACAAAAAGCCAAACCCTCCCCAGAGAGCGTGCAATGTGAGTTGAAATGGAAGACACAAGCAGAAAATAAAATTAAATATGATAGAAAATAAATCAACAGGTAAGTATGTGTAATCACTACCTGTGTTATAAGTGGTGCATCATATCAATAATGTGATTATTATAAAATTTAAACCAGCCAAGAAATCACCTTCAGTGCAGTTGCTTGTATGGGCTGTGGCTACCTATTCCTCACATGGTAGTATTTTCTTCTCACCTTCTTGCATTCTACATTTCACAAAGTCAGACTTCTATGAGCGTTTCAATTGCATAAATTATTATCATTCTTTATGCACCCAAACACTTCAGCAAATGAAGCAGATGCCTGCCTTGATGAGGTTTTGGTCTAAAACCTTAACTCAAAGGCTTTTGCTGATGAAATATTGTCTACTCTTTATTTGCTGCTTTCTTCATAATATGCAGAAATATGGAAAGCTTAAAATTTCTGATATTCTGAGAATGTTCACCTTGATTCTAGGACAATTTGTTGGATTCTTAAGTATTTAGAGGTATGCCATTAATCCACATTCACAGAGAGGAAAAAAACCAAAAAAAATCAGAAAAAAAATCAGAAGAATCAAGTGACAAAAGAAGAGGAGAAATAGAAAGAAAAAGAGAAGGGATTTATTTCATTTTAATTAATTCAGTAATTCTTCATCTGTATGCTTGGCTTCCAGTTACGATGATGCAGAGATGTGCATAAACATTTCTTAAGAATCTTATATGTAATTTATATAAATCAGAATAAAATTTAACCTGAACACTAAGAATATGTCTCTCTGAGGAGAAAAATACTTAATAAAACTCTATTACAAGCACACAAAAGTAAACAAACCCATTTTAAACAACAAAATTACTTTAAAAAGTCAAAAAATTAAATTTACTGTTGTAAAAAAGAGGATTTGCCCGCCACAAAACCCTCACTTTCAGCTTGATTATGCAACTTAAATGACATCTATCTGCATTTTAATCCCTGCTTGGAAGTCTGATGGTAGAATTAATAATTATAATCAAAACCCATGAAAGTCCATGCTAATGATAAGATAAAGAACTTACTCCCACCACCTACAGTGAGAAGCTAATCTTCCTCAACGTCCTAATCCGCTGACATACAGGGTTTGATCTGAAGTAAGGTCTTAATAATGAATAATCTGCCTATGAATGATTCTGCTGAGTGGAAAATGGAAGATTAAAGAAGGAACTCTGAAGAATTACCTGTCTCTGATTTTCTCCAATTTTAAGACTGCTTCTCCAGAAAATAAACCAAACCAAACCAAACCAAACAAAATAAAAAAGCCCAACCAAAACCCACCTTTTTCGATAGTTCCTGCCACCCTAAGGACACAAACAGCCAGAGCTGCAGGGAAGTGTTCCCTGTGTGGCTGCATCTTGTGCGGATGTGTGCTGGTTTTGGCTGGGGTAGAGATGTTTCTCTTCACAGAAGCTGGTACAGCGCTATGTTTGGATTTGTGCAGGAAACACTGTTGATAATACAGTGATGTTTTCCTTACTGCTGAATAGTGCTCACAAAGAGCCAAATGCTTTTTTGCTTCTCTTCCCATCCCACCAGTAAATGGTCTGGAAGAGTGCAAGATGAAAGCTTTCCCATTTTTTCTCATTTTTACCCTTGCCATTCTCTTCCCCCCCTCCCACTGGGGTAGGGAGTGAGTGAGCGGCTGTGTGGTACCTAATTGCTGGCTGGGGTTAAATCACAAGAAGATGATATTTGACATAAAGCTGCAAGCTGTCAATAACTCCAGAGAAGCGACTCATCAGTGGAAAAGTGGTAGGGAAGCCAAGTCCCCTCTTTAACAAACAGTTTGGGAGTTTGAATTTGGCACTTGCAGAAAGTCAGTTTCCTGACTGTACTGTTTAACAAAGTTAATCTCTGTGCATATGTACTCTACAAAGCAGAGGGAGGTGAGACAGATTACAAATATTTATTTACTTGTGTTTGAAATCAGCAACCAGAGAACAGTTACTTAGGCTTAGCAGATGTTTCACTATTGCAACTGACTTCCTTACCCAGATTTGAAAAAATTACCAAGGAGCTTTAAATTTCAAAAGTTTTCAATTTCAAAGGCATTAGGTACCTTCATTTTTGAATGAAAAACCTGGAACATCCTTGAGGGTGCATGTACTCTTTTGGAAATGCGGAACATAGAAAATCAAGACCCTATCCTTAACTGAGTATCCAAATATTGATGAAGGGTGATCTTATTGATGTCATTTGACCTATGACTGAGCTGCTTCATTGAGACAGCAGATACTAAAAGGGCATCTGACTCTGAAATCCATACAAAGAAATGTCAATCATCAAGGACTGTACTTTATTTAAAATCTGAAACATTAAGTAGCTCAACAAAGCCTGAAATACTAAATACATGAGTGAAAGCTTATTTAGTTCATCAACAAATACACTACACAATTTCTATACGCGCATTGATTTGGATGTGCAAGAGAAAAAAGGATAACGAGCAGGTAGCGTTTTGAAAATGAGTGTGCTACACATGACAGTCACGATCAAATCCTACAAGTACTTTTCCAACTGAAAGAGAATATTCATCTACAGTTTCTTTAACTCCAGTGATCCTTATCAGAAATAAAAAGATTAGTCACATCTAAATTTCTGGTTGAACTCACTGGAAGAGTCAGTGCTTCTACCAAAGCCAGCAGGAAGAAACCGAGGCAAGAGGTGATAATGAGAAGTGGAGGAAAATGCAGTTTTTAGTCACCATCCCCCCGTAACCATCCCATCAGAGCTAGTTGGTGTTAGAAGTGTGCTTATGGCTCCTAGTGTCCCAGACTGCAGATACCCATCAGGGGCCCAGGCAGGACAACACCCAGGGTGAGATCAGGTCACTCTACTTTACAGTCACTTCCCAGCTCATGAGAAATTAATGAGCTTTGTGTCCCTGTGCTGTAGTGCCAGGCAGGGGCCTCAGTCTCTAGATGACTGGAAACCTCAAAGGGACATTGGACAGAGAAAGAAAAATGGGGAAGTTGTGGAAGAAGAGCAACAGAGGAAAAAAATGCACTGCAGTAAGCCAAAGTACAACTATACTGGGTACTGCAGGGTGGGGAGAGGCCAAGTTGCATGCAACTCCCAGCCTTTAGTTTCTGATTTCACCTTTGCCTTACTCATCAGTCCCAGAGTTCAAGAAAATGCTGCCTTTCATTTGGCATGAAGGTGTCTTAGAGATCTTCAGCAGTGCCTCATGGATATGGCCATGGGGGAGATAGGGAGGAATTTTCTAACTCCGACTTTCCCAAATTTTCTCTCCAATGCATGAGGCAGCGCATTAGAAAATCCTGCTAAAATGTTGCACGCAAAGCGAGACATCTAGGAATACATCCATTGGGGACTTGTCCTTCACTGAGGGATCATTTTTTTCTTGCTGGCAGCATCTTCAAAATGAAGCAGGGCTAAAAGCCCTTAGCGAAAAGTTTTCAGATAAGCTTTCTTAATGGTTCTTTAATTTTCTGAATACATATTACAATTTCTTCCTTGCTGTTTACAAATAGAGTTAATTAAATCTGAGATAATTAATGGAATAGGTAATAGTTTGGGCATAGAATGAGGTAGAGAGGCTGAAAAATTGCTTCAGGTGACAGCAAGTGCTAGGCATAGATCTTAGAAGTAGTAGTCACCCTTTTTCCTCATCACACTAACACTTCTCTGAGAGCATTTTTAGTATTTTTCAACACATGTAAGTCACTAGCTAACATGGTTTGGGCTATATCCTATTTTCTGTGCCACCCACAGCCTCCCCCTCGACAATCTAAACGAACTCTTCCATGTTCCCAAGTAGAATGTGTACTAGAGTTTATATGGAATAGTTTGGGGAAAGCAAGCAGGCTTTATTTTCATGAGCTTGAAGGAAAGCATTCATTGAATCTCAAAAAGAAAATTGGTCAAGCAGAGAGCCCTAAGAAGCAAGAAGCGTCAAAGGGGAGGTGGACAAAAAACAAAAGGGAACATCAGTCTCTCCAAGAGCTGCACAGGACATGGAAAGATCACCATCATTCATTCAGCATTTGCTCAGGGTAATTCAAGGGACTGTCATCGTGTCAGCAGGTGAATGGGACATCTGCAAGCCAGAAAGTGCCACTTCTTTGACGTTGACTTGAACCATTTGACAGATAAACTTTCACCATTGCATGGCACTTGTCTTTGGGCGCTTACTCAATTCATGAATATGGAAAGGGGGGAGGTAAAGTATTACCTGTTTCTCTTAATTGTATGGATTTGGGATTACTTAAGCCTAAAGAAATGAATATGCCATTTGGTGACAGCCTTAATAAGCAGGGGAGGGAAGATTTGAGTCTGACTAAATGGGCATTTTCAAGCACAACTAAGCATTGAGTATTGAAGATGGCAATGTTTTCAACTGGACACCTATAACTCATTTCTAACTAATCTAGCTGAACTAGCAGATTCCCTAACCTTGGTGAATAAAGTTATGCAGGGAGCTGCATGTGAACACAGATAACAGCTGCTCTTGCTATTGCAGAATCACAGAATCCTTTTGGTTGGAAAGGGTCTCTGAGATCAAGATCAGCCTGTGACTGATCACCACCTTGTCAGCTAGAGTATCGCATTAAGTGCTGTGTTCAGTCATTTTTTTAACCCCTCCAGGGACAGTGACTCCATCATCTCCCTGGGCACTACATTCCGATGTTTAACAAATCTTTTAATTAAGAAATTCCCCCTAATGTCCAGCCTGAACTTCCCCTGACAAAAAGATATCCTGTGTAGTATATTGCACCAAACTGCAGGCTACAAATTTCTGACCTGCAGAGCAGGGGAAGGCATCAGTCTGGGCTTTAGTCTACTTGTCACATAAGTACCTATTGTGTCTGTATATAAAAATAGTTGTAGAAATAAATTTTTTTCAATTCATTTCTAGAAATGGAGTAATCTGAAGAGACTAATTTTGTTTGAATAAATATTTAAAATTATATGTGTAGTGCTTGTGAACACATCATCAAGTATGGCTGGAAGCATTGCACCCTATAATTAATACTTTTTCCCTGTAAGAAACCTCAGTGTAGACATAGGTAAGAAAATAAGTAACCTCACTGAATACTTGTTGAAACTCTAACTATATATATGGCTCTTGGCATTACTGTTCATCACACATCCTAGGTACTGTGATCCCTTGTATCCAATAAATTGGTTCAAGATTCGTAATTTTTGTGGAAACATTGTCTTATAGGGATAAAGGAAATCATGAAGAACAGTCAAGGTTTTGATATTTTTTCTGTCCAAAGATAATTTTTTTCCTTTGGTTATTCACCAAAAATCACGGAAAAGAAGTTTATAATTTAGTTCAGAGTAGTGCCACTCAGGAGGAAAGGATGGTACCACAAGAGAAATTTTTGGCATAAAGAAACAAAGGGATTTAATTTCAAGTTTCTTGGCAGTTCAAGACAAAGTTTGGAAAGTGTAGAGCATTCTGAGAATGCATTGTAGGCTGAGGCTTTAGTAGGACAAGAATGCAATATAGGAGAAAGCAGGCTGGGGAGTGTTCTGGTAGTGTGGCTCCTAAATAAACTAAAGTTGCGCTTGGCCTTAGAAGACAGAATATGACATAAGAGATATAGAGAAAACAGTCAAGGCAGCTGAGGGATTTTTCAGCAATGCCAGCTCTGACCCGTTTTTCAAGTATTAACCACATCTCTCTTTCTAAACAGACTGAGATTCATAAGAGGAAATGTTTTATTCAGACCAAACGTTAATCATTTCAAAGTGATTTAATTTTGAGGATAGCTTTTACTCCAGGCAGCCTGACGTGCTCCACCTTCTTGACTCTGTTTTGCCTTTAGAGTCAAGCCTACAGCCAGCTTTGAAATTCTTCACTGATTATCAAGTTGTATAGTTGCACGATTTCCAATTAAATGTATTCACTTATAGCAGTGCTTCTGCTGGATGTGCTGTGAACCCTGTGATCCAATTATTTCTTCATTGTAGGATTAGATGCAGCTCCAGACAGAGTGAGAAGACTAAAATCCCTAAATGTCTGATTCCACAATGAAACAAATGAAGGGTAGAAAATAATACGAATTTTAGGGTGTTTGCAAAACAAGAAAGAATTGCATGTTTATAGCATACTTCAGTGAAAAAGAAGAGTCTCCTCTAGGTGTTTTTATCATCAAAAAATTATATAAAGATTTGAAATATTTTTAATTTGGGAGTGACAGCTCTAGGTAATAGGAACTTGGCTGAAGCAATAACACCTCATACTATCTTCAGAATTCTAAAACTGAATCACACCTCTGTTTTGATTGTGTTCATTTTGCATTTTCTTCATAATTAAGAGGATTGGAAACACTCATCTTTCAGCAAAGAAAATTGAGGTGTGCATAAAGGTGTGTGATCAGAGCTTTGGAAATTGTCTTGATTCTGGATGTAACTATCTGTCAGCACAAGCAATAGCTAGCTATGACAGTGACTTTACAAGGTTGATTCACATTATCAGTTTCCTAAGTAAGCCATCTACTCATCTGGAAAATCACCATTTTGTGGATGCACTGTGGTGATTTCTGGGTTCACTCACTCTCTCATGGGTGTCACTGCTCTCACCACACTCTCACTGCCATCATTGCTCTCTACTGAATGCAGTTGGAACCACAACAATAATCACACTATCAGACATTAACAATACTCCTGTGTTGTAGAACCATTTGCATTTTTGGGGAAAAAAAAAGAGTCAAGGTTAGGCAGGTTTTCCTATGCTTGCATGAAGTGTGAAACCCTGTATATGGAAAAAAATACAGTAAATGGGCTTTAGCTACAACACAAACACAACATAACTTAGATATGTGAACTGCTAAGATATTATTCATAAATTGTCAAGATATCACCTAGAAATTATTGCGAAACAACTTATTCTGAATTACACATCTTTCACAGACTTTGTAAAGCATGACTTAAGAGTTTAACATTTTTCTTCAAATTTTAATCATTTGGCATAGCTAAATCAAGATGAGAAGTTGAAGATTTTCAGTTTTCCTTCTTATTCTTAACATCTCTGGTAGAAAACCTGTTTGATCATTGTAGTATCTTGAGTCTTCATGAATCTCATTGACTTTTCTTATTGCTTGTAAAGTTGTATAAATTACAGATATGAATGGCCATGAAAGTGTTTCTTGTGATAAACATCTTTGGAAGGGCAGATGATGTAATATACTTTTATTTTATCAGCTTCAATGAAATAGTGCTGATTTAAAGGCATTAAACCTAGAAGTTTGTGTTGATAGGTTTATCAAGGGCCATCAGGCAGAGCTATTGCTAAAATAGTTTACTGGAAATCAGAGAAGCTTATGATGGGAAAAACTAGAACTTAGGAAAGTAATTAAAAACCCCCAATTGTTATATGCATCATTGGGTACTCAGTTAAGCTACATTATTTTTCATGAAAGTAGCACTTTAAGAACTAAAAATGTCCACTTTTGCAAAAATATTTGCACTAAAATTGTGTAGTTAAATTTGTTCATTTTCTTCTTATCACCAAACAACTATAAACATTTTTCAAGAATTTACAGACAAAAATATTATTTGAAAGCAATAGATGTAATTTTCTTTTCCATTAGTATCAAATAATTCCTCTTGTAAAAGGAAGCCTCTCAGTCATGTGAGACCATAAAATGTTTTTTTCTATTTGACTAGGGTTTTCAGATCTTGGGGATTCTTATCTCTGAGTACCAAAAATATAGATTATTCTTAAGACTCATAAATTTAAGAACAAAATCATGAATTTGGAGGCAAAGAGGTGATTTTTGCACACTTAAGTTGACAAGGTAAATGAGAGCAATTAATCATAAGTTACAATAGCAGAGCATGACTAGTCATCATTATGTGCTTTTTCTGTACAGATCATGATTATTTCTGTCTGAGGCTATTTCAAATAAAGACGAAGATGCAGGAATTGATTCGTTTAACTGTTTCTTGGTTATGGTAGCAAGGTGTCCAAACAGCCTGGTCACTGCTATTTTGCTTCTTAAAGAATGGTCTCATTGAGGAATACACTTAGAGTAGCTGCAGGTTGAGCCCTGGGTGGAAGCACAGGTTGAGGGGTGGCTAGTCACTCAGAGACTCTGTACAATCCAAATAAACAAGAAGTGCTCAGACCAAATATCACCATTTGACCAAGAGGCATTTATAGGGGTCATGAAGCACATGTGAGGAACAGGTCTGGCACACAGATCAGGGGTATGTACAATCCCAGGGATTCTTTTGGTGGAGATCCCTTCCTGGAGACACCAATTCAAGCTGATTCGTGCACCACAATTAAATTATTCAAAGTAACCAGAGATTTGGGACTTTGCTATGGGAAATCCAGGTTTGAGCCAACAAGGAAATCTTGTCTGACTGTGTGAGTGTGGGGTGTGCAGAGAGCCAAGAGGGGCTCACTGAAGCCGCTTAATGTGAAGGAACTTTGGTCCCAGCAGTGAAAATCTGGGATGAGGGGAATGTGACTGCCAGAGTGGCTCCTGGGTGGTCAGACAGGAAAGTTTCTTAACAGTCTTACTCAATGCCCTCAATGTTATTAATTGCCTAATGTTTAGGATTCTAAATGCATGTGACACACATTGTCATTCAGAGTAATTCTAGTCATGTAAATTCCACAGTGGAAAGCAGAATCTTTATTGTCCAGTACCTTTAGCTAGGAATAGGTGAAGGTTTGGAGCTGAATTGACTTCGTCATTCAACAATTAATGTGGCAGCACAAGTTTAAAGCCACTATGAATTTCAGGCTAACAGCTGACAGTTTTCTTAACAATTAGTTTAAAAATCTGTTATTTAATTATTAGCTTGAAGGACACTGCAAATGAGCACCATAGGTATCCCATTTACATGTTTAATTAGATTAGTTTCCTGACTTTCAGAATCTAGGAATTAATTTGTCTGGGTACTTTTTTCCAGATAGGCAAATTATTAATCTTTTTTATTTCAGTGCATGGATTGACATCACACGCTTTTATATTGAAAAATTAATTGTTCCTCTGCACTGTTTTTCTGCTGTTTCTGTGCGACCTGTTGTTGAAAAAACTTTGCTTCTTGAAATAAATGTTACAACTTATCATAGATGTCTTTTACATTTTGAAATAATTGATTTTATATTACCTGTAAATGTTTTGCTTTCAGTTATGAAATCAAAAAGAGAAAATCTAATACCTAATATTATGAGCATGCAATCAATAAATATGCACTTCTTGCTATGTTAAATATCACCTGTTTAATAATTAACAGCTGTTTGGGCAAAATAAAATACAGTGACATGGCTGTCATGATTATGTGTTAAGAATACTAAAATCTAGGTTTTTTAAAAGGATTAGCAACCCACGGTTCCCATTATAACCTTTGGCGGCACACAAGGTTTTTATGTTTGTAATATAGCTACATAATAGACACTTGTCTATTCTCCTTCTAGGCATTACAAAAGCATAAATCTTAATAATAAAGCTGTTAGATTGAGATGTGTTCAGAAGTCTCCATCCCTCAGAGGTCTCTTCTCAACCATGTTGCTTGTCATCTTGGTTGTATGTTTGGAAACAGGCAGGTTTCCTCCTGAGATGGGCCATTCTTGGTGGTTCAAGTTGGCCTTCAGGACCACAAAGGACAAGGAATTACAGCTGAACTTTGTGTCCCTCTATCCAGTTCTCCAGTGCTCATTAGAGAAATTTCCTGATATCATGCCACTGTTTATTTTGTTAGTATTTCTTATTTCTTTTTCACATCAAAACACTGGTACTGGATTTGCCATGGAATCCAAAAACCCAAAAAGTCTGAGGTACTTTTCCATTGAAGGTGTATTGGGTTTGTATGGCCAGGTTTTGGTAGCGGGGGGCTACAGGGGTGGCTTCTGCGAGAAGCTGCCAGAAGCTTCCTCATGTCCAGCAGAGCCAATGGCAGACAACTCCAAAGATGGTTGTGCTGCTGGCCAAGGCTGGGACAATCAGGAATGGTGGTAGTGCCTCTGGGAAAACAGATTTAAGAAGAAGAAAAAGGAGTCTTTGCACAGTTGTAACTGCAGCCACTGAAGAGCAGGGTGAGAACATGTGAAAAGTATAACTATGCAGACACCAAGCCCGTGGTGCAGATGGTGGTGAAGCAGCTGTGGAAGTAGGGGCTGGAGGGAAGGTGTTTTAAGGTTTGTTTTTGTTTGTCATTATCATGCTCTGATTTTGTGAGTACTAAAGTCAGTTAATATCCCCAATTCAAGTCTGTTTTAGCCTTGATGGTATTTGATGAGTGATTTCTCTCTGTCCTTATTTCAGCCCATGAACCCTTCATTATATTTTAGCTCCCTTGTCCAGACATGGAGGGCAGTGATAGAGAGGCTTTGGTGGGTGCCTGGCATCCAGCCAGGGTCAACCCACTGCAGAAAGTTACCAGTAATGGTTTTTCAGAGATGTAATAAATAGCTCTGCTCATACTGAGCAAAAACGTGTCTATATTGGTGTGTTTACAGGTGTAAAATGTAAAGTTACCTCAGGCTACACTCAACAAAGTATTTACATATGTGGAGTCTGTTAATTATAACAATTACACATGCATTTTTGATGGAGAAGACTCATTCTACAAAATAATCAGCATCCTCAGTCTCCATAAAAGTCAATGAATTGGCTCAAGGGTTGAGTGTGTCTCATTTTAAGATGTTTAACTCTTTGGAGAATTAGGCCATAATCAGTGAAATATCCTTCTTGTAAGTCAGTGTCGTGAGAGCAGATCTCTTCAAGGGAAGTAATTGTACTGAGGTGGGAGTCACCTCTTCTGCCAAGCAAGTAGAAATAGGCCAAGGGGAAAATGGCCTCAAGTTGCATCAGGTGCGGTTCAGGTCAGATATAAGGCAAAATTTCATCACTGAAAGAGTGGTTAAGCATTGGAATAGGCTGCCTAGGGAAGTGGTGGAGTCACCATCCTGGGAAGTGTTCAAGAGTAAAAGTGGCACTTCATTACATGGTTTAGTGGGCATGGTGGTGTTAGATCAAAGGCTGAACTTGAAGATCTTGGAGGTTTTTTCCAATCTTAATGATTCTATGATTCTACAGTTACTTCCACAGCATGTTTACTACCTAAAAAAAACCTGCTTTATCAGCACCTAAGGTATAACTAGCAGATCACATCACAGGTAGCAACAGGTAACTTACCCATTCCCTGAGTTCAGTGTTATCTCATAGGTAATGTGATAGCAGTTTGAAAGATTTGGAAGCATTGCAGTTATACAACTATTTCCAATGCTAATTTCAAGTAACCTATTCAAAGTAACTGATTGTAACGGCATGAGTTACTAACTCAGCTAACAGCATGAGAAGTATTGTTTCCTGTTAGACATTGTTAGATCAAGAGCAGAGCAACGTATAATACATTGTGTTCTACAAAAACATTTTCTGTTTATTCGTGGCTGCTTCTGTTAATTACATGTCTACCTACTTTCCTGTAGGGAGACTTCTAAAAATCTGCGTGCTAACTGAAACTAAGTTACAAGACTCTGTCAGGTATTACTTTTAACTAGCAGAACGGCACTGACGCCAGCTCCTGAAGAGTGTGTATTATCCTATCCATGAAGGCTGTGTATTGATAAAGCCATCAGTTAGTGATTGTTGTGTGGCTGCTACAGTAGTTCATTCTTTAGTTCATGTTTTTACTTGCGACGGTCACTATATCAACTCTTTCACAGTACTATATTTTTCCCCTAACGCTGTATACCTAGGATATGCTCATAACCAAAATAATTCTTATGCATTCACTGGAGACTTTGTCTCCACCTCAGCTTCAATTTTCCAAATCTGTTCCAGTTCCTTAGTGTCTTTGGGTAATTAGATGAGTAAAACAGAAAAATTAAATTAAACATCTGTATAAGTAGTGTGTATTTAATAGGCTAAACACTCCTCTGGCATATGTTTCTCGACTTGTATTTTTGCATTTGTTATTACTGCTGAATAGAAGATAATAACACTGGTAATGAGTCTAACAGATTGTTTTTAATACTGGCAGAATGAAACAAGATGTGGGACTCAGAATACATAACATTAAAACTGCATCTTCTAAGAGGTACAAACTTTGCTAGCCAGATTGTAATCCTTTATTTAAAAAAAAAAAAAAAAAACTCAACATAAACCAAACATCAGATAGTCACTCTGGCAAAAGGCCAAAGCTGAACTCTTAGAGGAATATAAAATTCCTCTTACACAGTTTTCACAGAGCTTTGGGCTTCAGCTCTTAACATATTGCTACTTCCCAGATAATTTCCTTGAGGGAGTGTTCTGGTGTCTTTAGCAATAGAAAATGTCTGTTTCTAAAAAGAATTGCAAAGGTTGTGATTCTCCACAATCATAACTGAACATGATCATTCCCATAGGATATTTCAGGGCAAAAGCCATGACAGCAAACCCAAGAGCAATGACAATATGAGAAAGTTCAGCTAATACTAATAATTTTTTAGTGCAGGCATTTCTACACTTCTCTGGTTACTCAAAAATAAGACAAGTCTGTATAAAACACAGAACATGCAAATGAAGTTTATGGAGACATCTTTTAATGATTATTTTTACCTTTGAGCACTTGTATGAGGACTATTTTGTGGTATGCAAATTCTTTCCTTTCTCTTGGGGTGTAGGTACCTGAACATAGCAGCTTATGCTCACTGCCCCATTCTTCTCCCAAAGGACACCAGTAATTTGAGGTTATGTAAATTAATCCTCTGATACTGAAAATGCCCTGGGCATTTGTGCCCAGCACCGAAATTTGAACAGTATTTTCAAGCTGCATGTACTTCTTTCTTACTAGTGCAAGAAATGTCAATATCTGAGTGGTGATCACTTTAACTGTAGAGAACGAAGCTGTGACCTCCTTGTCCTCTACGTGAGTATTTGTGTTAAAGTTCTAATTTTGCCTGGTTTAATTGTATTTTTTACTATTTTCCCATTATCAAAACAAAAGGCAATAGAATCTGGACTAGAACTTTAGAAATATGATTACTGTGGTTTATTGATAAAAATCATAAATAGTCGTGCTTGGGCATCAGTTCTGAAAATTGATTTTACAATTTTCTAATCAATAGCAGTAAATGCTGGTGGATGGTTATCTGAGCACTTCAGAACACACTTATTTGAATGTAATAACAGTTCCTAAGCATAAAAGAGTGTAAAGCAAATAACAAATCCCTGATTTTTTTTTTCTCTGATAAAGCATGGGTCCTGGCAAATCCTTCAACATCAGTAAAACTAGATTTGGGCGAGGTGAAATACAGTTCTTTTCTGCAGTTAGTGAATTGGCACTGATAGATGGACCACATAAGCTCAAAGACTAGGTTAATAAATGAAATAAAATATTCCTTCCATTTTTTTGCCCTCAGGAGAACTCCCCATAAAGGTATGGATGTATTTTTTTTCCTGCAGTTTGTCTGCTCTTTCCTGTCATTCCTGTGTGTTGCTTTCTAAGCTCAGGTAAATTGTTACTCTTAAATAAGATACACTAGAAGTCAGGGGTCTCCATCAAAATTAAGTGGATATTGTGCTAGTGGATGTACTGCATGGTAAGAAATGAACTCTGCTCTGAAAAGATACAGCTTAGATGAAAGATAAAGATGAAGCCATAGTCTCTTTGCCAGTGAGGTGAAGAGAGAAACAAATGAAGTCATGAAAGCCTGTGGGAGCCTAGGCAGTCAAAAGTCTTCATGGAATTGGCTTTAAAGCCTTTTTTAAAATTCAGCATTATATGAGAAACAAAGAAGTGGGTTCCAGGCTAGTTGGTACATTGGTATGGTGGCAAAACTATACTGGGACTTGAAAGTAGCATAGCTCTTTTAGCTTTCCAAGAGTGCTTGCTGGCTTGGGCACAGGGCCATGCTGATACAGCTATATTGCTTTCCATTCCACGGTTGCATCACTTGGCTCACTAGACTGGGAATCTTGTGTGTTTATATAGTTTAAGCAGTTCTTAAAGTTTATATAAGAGGAAAAAAACCAACTCTCAGTTCTTCAGGCCCATACTAGTGTTGCCACAGTATTCCCTTCATTGTTTTCCTCAGCAGCCACTTCTGTATATAACATAATTCTGCTGGAATAATTCAAAAGAAGAAATTACTGATGCATTAAATAATGTTTTTTGCATAAAGCAAAAGATTACTGAAATCTGTATTCCTGAAGTTCACACTTTTTTGTTTAGATACATTTAGCTCAGCCTATATTAATGTTTCAACTTGGAATTAGTCCTGTTTCATCTGGAGGGAAGCGAAGGCAGTCTCCCTGCAGCCTTTCCCAAGCAGACAGTTTGGGTCATTTCAGCACACTGCATATGTGCTCTGGAGGAAGTTCAAAAGAGGTTCACCAGGGTCCCAGGAGTGCCCTTGGTCAAAATTGCAGATAAACACATGAAAAAGACACAAATCCTGGCCAGATTTATTTAAGGCATCTTTTTGCTGTTCTCTCTGCTTCGTGTGAGTGCTCAAAACCATGGATGTGGTAATCTGCTGACAAAAGCAAGCTTTACTACTGTCAGTGCTTCAGAATCAATGCTGCTGCAGCAGAGCAAGCTGGGCTCCCCCACAGCTCCTCCATCCTCCACACCTCCTCCACACATCCCCAACAGCTCAAGCACTGTTTCCACAGACTGTCCCTTGTGGCTAATAATGGCAAGGGAAGGTTGCAACTTTGTTGGAAATCACCAGAAGGAACAAGCTTGCTGCATTGACAGATCAGAAATCTTAGTTCTGACCTGAAAAGAAAAGCACCATGATGGCCTGGTGTTGAGCCCTGGTCCTTGCTCAGTAAGTTTTTTCAAAAGGGGCTTGAGGTACTACTTTTCCTTGAGGTGAGTGCACAGGAGAAATCAACAATATTCTCAGGAGGTTGAAAAACGAGCTTTACTGGAAAATTTTAGAAAATTAGGAATTTGGAAAAAAAATTAAAATAAATGTTCTATCAAAACAAGGCATTTCCAAGTACATCGACTTGGAAAGCTCTGCCCATACAACTTTACATTATCCACATTTGAAGTAAAGGAAATTAGGAGTAGAAAAGAAGAGAAAAAGGGGGAAAGAAAGAGAAAAGCAAGATGTAGCTACTGCCTTGGATTCTAGAGTGGTTTAAGTTGCCACAAAATCCCAAGACAATAGGTATGCAACCACATGCAGCTCAGGAAAATGGGGTTTATCTGCTCTGATCTCCAGTGGCCACCCCTCCTCAAGTGGGGCTTCCAGCCATCTGGCCACTCTGGGGCTAGATTGGGTGCTTCAGGGGTGGGGTGTGGGACATTACTTCTGTGCCAGATGTGCCAGTGACTGACAACCATTCAGTTGTTTTGAGCCTGTAATCATTTTCTCCTGTCTTTCACACCTGGCTAATCCTTTTTCAAACAGACTTTCTTTCCTCTCATGAATTTCCTTTCACAAACAGTGCATGTGTTTACCTGTTGATGAGATTTTTAACCTGAATCAATATTACTCCAGCCTTTACTCAATGCAAGGATGTAAATACTACTAGTAAAAAACATATGAATCGCTTGCATTCCCAGAGCTCAAACAGTAACAATTTATGAACAGAATCGATGACCTCCACCATCCCAAACCTTGCCCTGCTCAGTTATATGGGAGCATTTTGACATCTGCATAACTGCTTGTCTGAAGTAGGAGCAATGTGGAGTCTCTCTGCAGTCCCCAAAGTCTGGCTCCTAGGCCACTGTCCAAACTGTCAGTGAGTGACACTTTGACAGCCCCAGGAGACAGGCTGTGGTTGCCCATAGGCAGAGTTCAGCCCCTGCCTCTCTCCTTCCTGCAATTCTCAGAGCTGAGCTGTATTAGCAAGAAGAGGAATGACTTGCAGGGAAATAGTGTGACATAGGGAATCCTGTGCTGAGTAATGCAAAAATGGAGGACTTCTGGCAATACAGCCTCACACGCATAACATATTTTCAGCATTTATACCACTCTGTCTGACCAGGTATGTTTTGCTGTGCATTGTCCTGAAAGAGTATTATACTTCCCATGTATTTATTCTGGCTTTATTTTATACACATTCCCTCTGTTGGAGGTTAGGTAGGATGGTTTCAAAATTAGTTTATAATTGGCATTTTTGAATCATTGCAATTATTCAGCACATATGGCATCATCTTCAGCTGGACAAAGTTCAGCAGCATCATGAGATGAAACGTTTTTCCGTTTTAGTAAACTCATCAGTCACACAAAGCCTGGAATAACATAAGATATTATCAATAAAAAAAAATTTCTCTTTGTGCTTCTACATATCATTCCCTTAATGATTTCTCCACAACAGACCTGCTGTGTGGCAGTTTGCACACATGCTGCTGTTGCAACACTTCAGTTACACCTCAAACCTAAGTTATGCAGAAAAATACTGCTTATTTCATTTGCGTATAGCCTGGATTCAGAAGTCTTGTTTCTTCACAGCCAGGAAGATTAAACAAATTTTAAATGGGACCAGTATCCCTGCTATACCCTGCAGTCACTGAAGGCCCACAAAGGGCAAGCAGTTTGGAAAGAAAGGGACACTGAAGTATGTGAGTGTAATAGATCAGAAGGCTGAACATAGCTGTAAAGAATGAGAATTTTATATCAAGAATTTGTCTTAATATCATACAACTTCATTCCAGAAGGAAGAAACAGGATACTCACTGATACAGGTGGGTGTCCTTATGCATTAGAGTTGGGTTATGATTAAAGGTTAGACCATAAGGCTGTAAATTAGTTGGGCTCTTCCTGTCTCTATCAGCATTTGATAGCAACATTTTTGAAAATTAACACGGGGGAAAAAAATGATGTTTTACTGATGTGAGGTAATATGTACATAGAACAGTGAAATACTTTATTAGGTATATGGAGGAAAGCTGTGTCTCTGAAGGATTTGCTACAGACATGTGACTCAATAAATAGGGTTTAAATAGGACAGAAGTCATTAGGATATTTCTACATGTTAAAATGTGTTCTCACAACTTTCACTTTTTAGATTTAGTGGCAACTATAGCATTAAAATTAGAAGAAAGGACAGAGAAGAAAATTAGGAGAAAGGGTAAAAAAAATATATGCCTGCAAAATCTGTTAAGATATCTTTCTTGAAAGATGTTCATCTCAGTAGCACGGGTAGAGAGGATCAGGCCAGATGGAGGCTTGTGTCACCTGAAAAGAATGTGTGATCCTGCCCTTGGCATTTTCATGCACTTGAATCTTGTAGGCACAGGGAAATCCATAACTGATGGTTCTTCAAATGGAGTTTGGCTACATATCTGGTGAGTATGAACTGTCCACTGCTAATCCATGTGCTCTCTGTACCCTGATACTATTTTACAGTGTGTTTGCTTTGCCCCAGCTGAGGTTTGGTTAATGGAACAAGCTTCCTTTGATATTTAGGAGAAGCTGCAGCTCCAAATAATCAGTTGCCTGCTGTTCCTAACTGAAGATCTGTTTCTTTTAAAGTTGATCAGGTTTTAATTAGAACTGGCAGCCTTTAGGTGTACATTTGATATACTTCAGTATTTCATAGATCAATTTTAATAACTGCAAAATTAAACGAGAAAAAAGATAGAGAAAATACAGGTAATTTAATTATTCAGAAATCTTAACTCTTGTTGAGTCAATATTTAGCCAGATTTCTCTGTGTTCAGACCTACTGGAGCACCAAACCCTTCAGGAAAAGACTGAAAGTAGCTTGTAATAAAACTCTGAAAAACTTATTTTAAAGTGATAGGCTTGCACCCCATGCAGTGACATTGAGAGAGTTTTGCAGGGTGCAAAGAAAGACTCGGATTGGCCCATGGTTTCTCAATCCAGACTTCATCATTCGGACTCAAGATTTGGAAGTCCAAATAGCATAAACTCACTTGTCAGCAGGAGGATTAGCTCCCAAGGTTGAATTCATTTGGAGAGCTATGTGAGAAGTCATCTTGATAAAAGACATAATAATAAATCATATTCTTTTGTGATAACATTTTGAATCATTATTCAGAGAGCCAAGCCTGTAGGGGCTTTTTGTGTTTTAAGTCTTTTAAATGTTTTTAGCTAATCTTTATTTTTAAAAAGAGCCCTGTTCTCTTTTCTGCTGTGTGTATTTTGTTTGATCAATGCTTTCTTTGTGCCTGAAAAGTGGAAAGTGTATTTTTCTTTGTCATTTTATTATTTTAATCTGTTACATGCTTAGAATTTTATACCAAAGGGCAGCCTGTTAAAAGTTTTTGTATTTAAAATGACACTGCTGTTGGGTTTTTTTTTCTCTAAGTTAATTTATTGCTGGTGAAAAGCAGCAGCAATAGAGATTACAAGTGAAGCCTTACCCACTTTACTCCTCTTTACTAGTAAGATCCAGATGAATAATTGAAAATTCAAACAACAGAACTCCCAACTCATCTAAACTGTCATCCATTATTTCCAGCACAGGATAATGTAGTGAACAATGGATTGGGAAAGGGATTTCCAGAACCCTGCTTAGCATTCAAGAAAGAATGTTAAATTTAGGTGCTCATGTTGTCCAAGTGAATAGTGGCTTTCTTTTGTTACGTTGTGTGCCTTCCATTTTGTTTTCTTCCCAGAAAAGTCTTCCTGGAAGAGCAGAGCTTATGCCATACGTGCATTTAAGAGTGGAAACCAGAGGAAAAATAGCAATGAGGTAGATTGACAAAAGAGGCCTCGTTATTCATCACGACATGAAATTCAGATGGTAGAAAAATCTGTACAGATTACCCTCTGCGTACCAAAAACTTCCTTAGGCATGTAACTGCAAAAAAGGGTAAGGTTCTAGCAGCGTCCTCAGGGTAGCTTCTTGCTCTTGTGCAGCCTAACACTGTGGGAAATTACCTCAAAGGAGTAGACAACCACTAATAAAAGTGTATAAATGACACAAGAATTTCATAAAATCATAGAATATCCTGAGCTGGAAAAGACCCAGAAGGATCATTGAGCCCAACTCCTGGCCCTGCACAGGACCAGAATCCCACCATGCGCCTGCAAGCATTGGTCAAGCACTTTTGAACTCTGTCGGGGTTGGTGGTGTGACCACTTCCCTGGGGAGCCTGTTTCAATGCCCAACCACCCTCTGGGTGAAGAACCTTTTCTAATATCCTACCTAAACCTCCTCTGACACAGCTTCAGGCCAGTCCCTTGGGTCCTGTCACTGGTCACAACCAGAAAAGAGAGAAGAGATCAGTGCCTGCCCCTCCTATTCCTCTCACAAGGAAGTTGCAGGCTGAAATGAGGTCTCCCCTCAGCCTCCTCCAGGCTGAACACACTGAGTGGCCTCAACTGCTCCCCACAAGGCTTCCCCTCAAGGCCCTTTGCCATCTTGCTTGCCCTCCTTTGGACACTCTCTAACAGCTCAACACATCATTGTGGTGACCAAAACTGCATACAGAACTGGAGGTGAGGCCACATCAGCTCACAGCAGAGCAGGACAGTCATTAAAACTACAGAAGGATGTGGATGGCTTGGTAAACTGAAAGCTGGCCAATTCCTCAGCGTGGAATGAGGTATGTGTGTGTGGATTAAGGAAAATTATAAATTACTATGCCTGCAGAGTAGTGTAGCCTGACCTGGAAAGTAATGGCACTAGAATGAGCAGGACAGGCCCCTGGAAGTTAACCGGGAAGGCAAACTTCCCTGTGATGGTGTGACTAAAAAGGATACTCTAATTCTTGGACTTATTACCAGGTTAGGTTTATTACTTTTGTGCTGTCAGGGATAGACTTCCCATAGAAGAACAGTCCACAGTCCAGAAAGGGTGACTCTTATGGCGTCAAGAACAATTACAAGATTGAAAAATATTGTTTGATTCTGAAAATATTTAATTTCACCATTTTAGTGTTTTGTTTCTTTTACAATGGTAATACTTCACCATTTTTACAATGGTAATACTTAACCATTGGAAGAGCACTCTATGATTTGTAAATTCTACATCTGTAGAAAATTTTTATATCCAGTCTGGATGTCTTACCTCTAAAACCTTGGTCTACTTCAAAGGGGAATTAATTAAAGAAATCATTACTACAATTTGTACAGCTCAAACAAGTGGCAGCAATGCCCATTTGTGTCTCTGCAATTAAGGAAAATTCTGCTGATTTTGCTCAAGGTTAAAGAACTACTGAAAAGGTAAGAGGATGCAAGTGGAATTGAAAAGAGAGAGAGCACATATAAGTTTAAATGGAATTTTTTCTTTTACCATTAGATTTAAAATTAGCTAATTCAGCTTCTTCATTCTTAACTGTTAGATTATTAACATATTTTTATTTCAGCTAATATTTAGCCAACCTGTTCATGTGAATTTTTCATTCTTTTGTCTAGATATCCTGTTAAATTGATCCCTGGCCTCTGGTGATTTTTGTTCTCTCTCTTGAAATATTTCTCAGTAACTTTCCAGTATTGAAATTCCCAGAAACTAATGAAACATTCTATGCACATCTCTATTCAATGGCATAATGCCTCCAGTTATGCAAACTAAAATTGCTCAGTTGATGACTCTAATTAGCTGTTAAACAGTCCACTTCAGTTCCTTTTGTAATTTTCATGTTCTACCCCTGCTGTTTCTTATATCCTTGGTTTTTGCTAAAATATGTACTGTTATCCCCTTATTCCTGAATAACTGTATACAGTCTTTAATCAAATTGACATCATGCACCAAAATTGCATCCATCCTATTTGAACAAATCCAACCATTAACAATTTGCTGAAGAATACATTTCTGCCCACTCAGCCCAAGTCTAGTGGTTGCTTGGCAGTGTTTGATATAATGAAGAATGGCAAAACTAGAAGCAAGCTTTCAAAATTCTCATGTAATTCTTGAACTGCTCAGGACCAGTTTGATTTAGTGCCATTATCTTAGGTCAGGGCAGGGTGATTCTTTCTGGTACAAGAAAAAGGTACTTTGTGTATAGTATTTGAGACCTTCCTCCCTCACAGCAAACAAATACAAACCGTGCACTAGGAAGCAGCCTAAGTCTCAGGAGGGGCAGCTGAGAGAACTGGGATTGCTTAGCCTAGAGAAAAAGCTGAGGGGAAACCTTCTAACCCTCTACAACTACCTGAAAGGAGGTTGTAGTGAGTGTCAGTCTCTTTTGCCAACTGCCAAGTGAGCTACAGGGTGAGTGGAAATGGCCTTATGTTGTGCTGGGGAGGTTTAAATTGAATTAAGAGAAAATTTTCCAGCAAAAGGGTGATCAAACAGGCTGTTCAGGGAAGTAGTTGAGTCACCATCCCTAGAAATATTTAAAACACATGTAGACGTGGCAGTTTGGGGTTTTTTGTGGCAATGGTATAATTGGACTTGATCATCTTAAGTGTCTTTTCCACCTTAGCGATTCCATGATCCCGTGTTCTATGATTCTGTGATTCCATGTTGTCTGGTTCCGTGAAGTGAACTATTTGAGGAAATTTTTTGTACTCCTAATATCAGTTCATTCTATACACAACTACATTCCATACACAACTACATTGCCTTCCTCTCACAAAATAGTCTGCCACAGCTGTTCAATCACAGATTTACACTGCAAGCCAGAAAAGCATGTCAGCACCTTTAGATACACAATTTGTTTTGTGGCTGTCAATGGAAATGACATGCACACGTGGAAAATTAAGTGCCTGGATTTCTGGATAAGAGCCCAAAGAACAATATGCAGAAAAGCCTTTTCCTCCATGACTATGCTTTTACTTGACGTACACTAACTTAATTCAGGCACCTGGACACCTGGGGATGTCACTTCCCCTACAGAGAACAAGTGTAAGTCCAATTGTGCTTACTGAAAGAAGAGTTCCTTCCTGTTTGCTTATCCTACTTGTAAAGGATCTTTAAAAACCTTAAAAATATGTGGCTAAAAGAGTTTCTAATACTTAGGGCTTTCAATCCGAAAAATGAGAGGGAGGACTTCCTGACCTCCAACCACCCTGCTTTCTCCAGGAATTCTGCTGGGGTAAAAGATGCTTGTTCAGTTCCTGGGGAAAGTTGGCCAGCTGAGAGCAGGATTGCCTACCTGAATATGAAGGCATCTTAAGCATCCAGCAGGAAGAGCCTTAAGGATCATATGCCCTATGGCAGCAGACATCACCATTAAGAAAAAGCCAGGGAAGAGCTGCTGCTATCCAGTTTTCCTCAACTGGTTTCTTCTGGACCCAGACCAGCTGAGACAGAGGTGCTGGGGTGAGTCCTATGTCCCTTGCTCTGCATAAACCAGAGTAACACTGCCCAGCAGTTTAAATGTCTGTATTTTGGGTCTAGGAGATTAGAGATGCAAGCTGGGGAGACAATGCAAATCCTTGTGAGGATCTATTTGAAACCAGGACTAAGCTCAAAGCACTGATGAGCCTCAGATTTTATCTGAGGCATTTTCTTCCTTGCAAAGAGTCTTACAGAATCTGTGCCTGGTAAGGGAGAGATGCTTTAGGTTCAAATTTACTGAAAACAGGACAAGAGCTAATGTTGTGACCTGCTTGGAGATCTTACCTGTTTCCCATTGACCCCTGACTTAATTGTTTCCAATCTCTATTTTAAAAATTCCAGCAAAGTTGCTAGCAGTTATGCCTGAGTAAAGAGTAAGTAATGTGTATGTGTATGCAGATCTTTTTTCCTGCTCTTCCTTTCCAGAATTCTTCAAGCCTGTGGAGACAGACTGAGATTTTTAAAGGAAAAGGACTAATTACTTTATGCCACATCTGTTTATAATTCCTGACTTAAAGTTTCTTCACAGGAACTCATTTTTTAACCTGACAATGAAAATAGATAAATAAAGTTGTTATTTCATGAACACCTGGCAAGCACCTGGTGAAAGACAATGTATCAAAAATACCTACTTATTCCTATTCAATTAAATGAAGGGAAAGAACATACTCTCCTGGTATAGTACAATATTTTCCAAGATCTACTTCTACCCAAATGTTCATACAGAGTAAATTATACACTCTGATAATAGACCCTACTTTCCAGCTGCCACAGAAAATAGTTCATCTCTTTTTTCCTGTGCAAGTAATCTTAAGGGGATTGTGGCACTCCCCAGCATTTTATCACCTCTAACATATCCTGAAAATATTTCTCTGTACTTTTCTAACCCTTTTTTTTCCCTAATCAGGGATGTGTTTCTGCTGAGAATTATGAACTCTCCTGCTGAGAGTGCGAGCATACACGATGGTGCTAAGCAACTGAGCACATGTGGAAATGGTCAAGACAGCATGTAATTGGAAGTGCGTGCATCACTTACAAGATTTTGCTGCGAGGTACTCTTCACTGGGTTTTCCTGGCACTTAAAATATCCAGTTATAATAATAAGCTTTTTATAATACGAAATCATTCAATTGTTCCTAAGATTTACTGGGAAAGCTTTAGGCTGCAGCTAATGAGTTGCTTCTAGCCCAAAAATCACATTTTTAAATTAGCTGATTGAACTAAGATATCCACACTGTTGTTTCTGATTTTTTTGTGTCACCTATTTACTGCAAGAAGCAAAGTATTCTCTTGAATCCCACAACACCTCCACACCTGCTGCTTGCTGTTACCAAGTGTAGTTGTGAAGAGGTTAATTATGTCCCTCTTTAGACCAATTCCATGCCTACAGAGTTCTGCATCCTTCCATTTATGGACAGAAGCTTGTACCCTTTCCCTGGATTAGTCCCTGTCCCATGCCATGTCCCTGGGGAGAGTCTGAAGTGATTTATGTGCCATAGCAGCACACAGCAGGGAGGCAGAGAGCATTCACACATAATGAAAAATCATTATCTGTACATGTACCCATGCAAGGGTCAGCCTTGTCTGGTTCTACCTCTCAGCTAACTTCACTGTCTTTCACTTGGAAGAGAGGTGAGCTGTGGAGTTAAGAACCTTTTGCAGATTATAATCTCCCTCCAGGCACAGAGCCTATCAATTCAAGACCTTATGCAAATCAAACATATCAACGGGTCTCAGCAGCCTTGAAGGGACCCAGGGCAGGGAATCCAGCATTTCAGTGAGGTCATTTGTATCCATGATGGACAGTGGGCATAAAATCAGAGGCTTCTGAAAACCTCTGTATGCAAGGATGACAAGAGTCACTGGTATCATGCGTGCTTGAGATGCAATACACAGAATCCATGGGCATTGAAGAGGATGTGATATTTCAAATATCCTATTCAGATTCTCTAATTAGCCATTTTCCTAATGAAACTCTGTCTAATAAGTCCATTTTTATTATAAATCTCTATGTAATAGCCAATCCCCCTCTTTCTTGTTCTCTTAGTAGGATGAGCAATTATAGTGCAATTGAGAGAATGTTGCATTTCTGCATATTTTGGTCATAAACCAAATAAATTATTAAAAATTGCTCTGAGCAGAACATAATTTTATTACCTACTTATCAAGTACATTAATCAGAAATAATTTTTTTTTAACATATCTTCCTTTCTGGTTAGACTTTTGCAATTATCCCTACTTGAAGGAGTCCATTTCTGTACCAAAGAAGGGTTATAATACACTCGTGACAAATGGGTTTCTGTTAGCAAAGAGGAATTATCTTATTTTGGTCCATTATTCAAATTTAAAATATAGATTCCTTAGTTTTGAGCTTATTGTGTATAGAAATGACACGAGGCATTTTACAGTGCAAAGGGTTTGTGCTGTTATGCATGGCCATGCCGGATTTCTTTCATTCTATTTTTTAAAACTCAGGAGGGCAGAAGCATTTCAAAAGCAGAAAACTACAATGAGCTCTGCATTTTATTTCCATATGAAATTTAAATGAGGTTGAAATGCATCACTCAAACAAGACATCTACACATATATAAGAAAAAAGCCAGTGAATCATATTTTTCTCCCAACTATGCTGATTGTCTAAGACTCTTTATATAAAGGGACACAAATCCGTACTCCCTCTTAGGGGTGCATGACTTACTAAATTTCTAATGAGATAACATAGGCTTTTAATGTTAGGTCTTTTGGAAAGCCACTCTAATTCCAGTCAGCAGTGGCTGTAAACTGCTTTCATCTAATAACCATGGAACTGAGAAATGGCCTCTATGTCTCTGCTTCCTTATTCCTCCCCTAGGGTTTCTGATAAGCAAGCTTTTACTTCAGAGATTGACACAATTGACAGAGAAGACGAGGTTTTGACTAAGCCCAGTAGAGACTTATGCAATATCTCCAGATTAACAGCAAAACTCCTCATATGAGTATCTCAGTAGCAGAATCCTTATTCTGGGATTAGTATCACGTCTCAGTCTTTGCCATCTTCTGAGACAATAGGATATGTAAAACTAAAACTGGTAGGCTATTTCACGATCATGGGTAAATTATAGATAAAAAAGAAACCTACATTTCCATGAACCTACTCCAACCACCACTTTACCATATTCCTGTGAAGGTTGCACTGATGCACTGTGAGAAGGGGTCAGGCAAATCACACAGTAAGGAGCGGTGTTGCTGATGATCAGAGCAAGCAGAGCCAAACACTGCATTTCTTTCATCTCTCTGCAGCACCTATGAGTGCCACTTGAAAGAAGGGAATAGGCTGTAGCTGAGGAGCAGACAGCCTGGCACTTGCCACTGGCCCTCCAGCTGACAGGACACGTAGTATTGCACGGGAAGCCCAAATTCTCACAAGCAGTTCTAGGTTTGGCTGTGTGGAGGGGCTGAGCAAATTGATATGCAGAGAAAGCCATGCTGTGCTTGTCAGGCTGTTGTCAGTGCTCAGGCTGGCGCAGATTCCTCTCCACCATGCAGAGCAAGCCTGCAGAGCACGGTGCTGTGCAGCAGATAGAAGTACCAGACACCAAAATTCCTGCATATTTGAGGGTTTAAGTACTGTCTGATTCACAGCAGAGTTTGTCTTTTAGGTAGTATCATGTGCCAGAGTATTGCAGTCAAAAATTTTCAAGATCCATATAACTGGCAGCTTTGGATGCATATTAGCTTTTGAGAAATGAATGCAGTGACTGACCAAATCTTGTGAGTCAGCTGTGCAGGAAAGGAATGGAGCATTGCCAGTATCATCCAGTCTGGTGAGACATGCCCTATAAAGCTTCACTTTACAGGTGAACACTTTATAGTTACACTTCATTCTCCCTTTCTCACCTTCTCTTCCTTATGTTGACTCTTCAGGTTCTTAAGGCTTCCTGTAGGTGGTATGACACAACACAGTACCTCAGAAGTGGCAGCTAACCACCCGTTAGAGTGTCTGTATGAGCAGAGAAGGGCAGGAGCAGACTGTGGAGTTATTTGGGGGCATGCTGAAAATGCTCATTTATAGAAAGGGTTGTGCTTAAAAGCTAGTGTAATGAACAGAGATGGGTGCCTGACTCTCACAAAAGCATATTGTGGTTTACTGTGATGTTGTCTGGCACAGTAAATGACTTTCAGGGTTATTTTGCTGCTAATGAAATCGTGTGAGACTAACCCCAGTAAAAAGAATCCTCCCTAGAAAAACAGCTGCCTCCAAATCACAGCAAATAATCCCTTCAGGTTTTAGTAAACCTCACGTCTTTAAACCATCCTTTATCAAAGGTAGCTTATGGTCTGATGCTTCAAGTGTAGCATCAACACTGCAGGACTATTATTTGCCATGAAAAGTTTTACACAGGGATAAAATGAGAGGAGCCATTCAGAAATCACTCTTCCTTTTCATCCAATTCAGACATTCAGTCAAGGCATAGGCATGCTTAGATCAAGGCAAGGAATTAAGTTTATTCTGATGCTATCCAAAGTACAGCCAAAAAAGCCTTTTACCTTTAGTTACAAATACCTCTTTATTTAATATAAAATTATTATATTCACAATTCTGACTGTGTAGCCACAACAGAGGAATCAGAACCAAAATCATAACCTGGGGAAAAAAATTGCCTCTGTTGTATTACTAAAGCACAGAGTCGTTAATCTGATACATACACTTTAAGTAAAATAGAAAATAGTGCAAATCAAAAAATTGGCATTTTGTGTGCTCACTGCCTTCCATAAAGCTGTACAATTACATTTACATCAGATAACACTTCATCTCTCCCTTTGGTAGGGTCTGGAGATCCATACCTAATGAAATGCATATATCTGAACATCCAACATTTCAAATGTGGAGTAAAAAGTACAATTTTCTCATTCCCACCTGATCCACTTGTTTAGCTTTTCTTCTTTTGCTGTTGCTTTTCTTTCATCTGTCTTCAATTCATAGCTTCTGGTATGATGGTTCCCACTAAAATCATTGGCTTTGTCTTAATAATGTTTTCCAGTTCAACTTTCCTGCTACTCACCTACATGTATATGGATTTAAAGGTACTTTACAGCCTATCAGCTAAATCCTAGATGATAGAAATCTTTCAACCTGGAATGGCTTCTCATCATTTGATTTGTATCCCAGCACATGACCCAGAAGGAAAGCTGCTGGTGTCCGTGGGTGGGTGGGTAGGAAATCCATGCCCTTTCTGTTCACATCCATCTCTGCTGCAGAGCAGATGCTTTACAGCAAAAAATAGTAACTCTCCTGAACATGAATTTAGCTGCTGTCATTCTCAATGCCTTCCTCATACATAAGCCATGCTGTATATTCACATTTCCTCTCCCCTTCCTCTCTTTCATTCTACAAAAATAAAATTTTTGTACGCAAACATGATTTAACATGTCCATTTCTTGTGCAGGGGATTCTACCAGGTAGAAAATGCCAGAAATTTTTAAGGCCAAGAACTGATAGAATATCCTCCTCTAAGTATATGCCACTGTCTGAGAATCCATGCTGAAATCTGCACATGTGATAGAGCTTAGGTTTCAGGTGATCCATCTTTCTTATGCAACTCTTGGATGAACTGAAGACATTTTGCAATAAATAGTACAAGTAACACAGGCAGAACTGCTTGATTTTCATTCAGTTGCAATTTATTTATTAGGAGAAAATTATTCCATTACACTCAATTCCACATACGTGGAAAACCGCAAAATAATTTTTCTTTTCTACCTATTTTTCTAAAAATTTCTCTACCAAAATCCCTTACTAAACAATCATTGGTGGTCTATGAACCACCTCTCACTATTTTTCAAAATATGATGGTGTTTCAGCAGTATCTTAATTCTCACTCCAAATCTTGGCAGGCGAATTTCTCCTTCCATCCACCCAAAGTAGAGGGCTGAAATTTGCTTCCAAAGGGGTCTTGGAAACAGAAATGCTATCACTGTCTGAAGTCTGAGGAATTGTAAAACTGGGGTTTGCTTCACATTTTACGAGCAACACATGCACATAGAAACTTTACTGAGACAAACTGTACCAGACTAAGCTATTCATGGATGCTGTCAGAAATCGGAGCATGAACTTCAAGAGATAATGTTTCTGATGCCTTGTAAATGTATCCCAGTATACTCTTTGCTGAGGCTTGATTGTTCAGAGAACAAAAAATCCGTAAAGGTGGTGCTGTGGTGTATTTGCTTTTGATATTGTGTAGTTACAGTGACATCTCTGTTGTGATTCCATGTGCTGTTGTCAAATCAGTGGATTAATGGAAGTACTACGTCAGCAGCAGTTATTGATGGTTTAGCTGACAGCCAGCTGTCATGTTTTGATACTGATGCCGAAAAACGAGCCTTGGAATTATGTAATAGTTACTGCTCCTTTGAAATGCATTGTTATGACTTAGAGTACGCCAGCAAGTTGCAGAGGGTAGGGAAGAGGAAGAGATGAAATGAAAACTGCACCTAAAGAGAGAGGCCAGATTTTGCTTGAAATACATCACTCTGAGTTCCATGGTTGAACTGGCAAATGCCAGAGTCTCAAACAATGACAGCCTGGTGATTAGCAAGCAACTCATAAACATGAGGCCTGGGAACCATGGAAATGAAAGCTGAGAAAGGAGGTTATTTATGGTGAAAGGAAGGAAAGAATATGGTTCTTGGAGAGTTTGGGCTCTATAATTATGAGACATGCTCTTTATCTGCTGCAAAATAGATCTGGTTGATGAGAGCTGCTGCAGTGCTGTTGCACTGCAATTGGCTCCTCTCAGGTGGAAGGGATGAGAACAGCTCACAGTACAGAAATTTAGTCTATAAACAGCTGGGATGTCTGTTGGGTTGTGTGAATTTGGGAAAAGCTGTGGAGAGAGAAGGGCAGCACTGGTGGGAGTAAATCTTGGCAGATGTAGTCCATAAGAATCAAAAAGTCACAAGACTGTCTGTGAAGAGGCTCAAAGGGTAATGCAGTGCAAATTCAGGCTTCTGGGCACAGGGCGATCCAATCTTCAAGACTTCTAGAACGGAGGGCCTACAGGACAAATCTGTGACCTCTTAAAATGAAAGGAGAAAGCAGCGAGTTCTGGCTGAGGTGGTTGCCAGAAAATTTGAGGGTTTTTTTTTCAGTAGACTATCTGATTTGTGTTCTAAGAGGAGAGAATTCTTGTTAATTCAGCATTTTCCTTTCTTTAGGGCAGACAGCAAGAAGAGGGTATATGCATTCCTGAGATCTCGGCCTAATTGAAAAAGAGTTATTTAAAATGTCTATGTTCTATTCTTTACCTCCATGTAAATATATCTTTTGTCTTTTCTCAAAATAGCCAGATTTTCCCTCTGTGGCAAATCTCATTCCTCTTCATCTTACTCTTAACTTTTTCTCTTGGAGCCAATTCAGTCTTCCACTGTTGCTGTCCTACCGATTCTATTTTTTTCCCCTATTTAATGAGATTTTTTTTTCACCTTTTTTGTTTCACTTTTTAATTCCTGAAAAATCCCTTTCTGTTATTCTGACACACCCAGTGAAAGTGAGGGTGAGGTAGAAGGGGTAGAAATCTGGGACTGCCAGTGGTCCTGTTCCTGGTCTCAAGACCTATTGCAAGATCGGGATAGCTGCTTCACTCCTGCCTTGCTAGCAGGCTCCAGAGAGCAAGGGGAGGGAGAGACTTCCAATGCTGAGTAGTTGTGCACTGGGCTGTAGGTAGGGGTTAGTAGAGAAGGATGTTGGAACTTCAATACACTAACACCTAGAAATCACTCCATGGTTTACATACGCCATCTTATAAAATCTCATTTGCCAGCTAGCCCAGAATGGAACAGCTAAGCCAGCACTTGAAAACAAACAAAAAATGTATAGAACATTTGAGACTATTTCTGGTAGCCTCAGTGGCAATTGGAAAGTGTTAAGATTTGAGACAGCTATATTATTAAATTAAAATTGTCAACTCTTGACCTTGATTAACATTTGATCTTGGTTAACACTATTGGCTTTGGACTGCTCTGCTTCCTCTGTCTAGAATAGTCTGCAATTAAAACTCTGTAAAATAATAACAAAGTTGAGACTTGAGCCTGCTTTTCTGTAAATTGGGAAAGGAAATGAAAGCCTTTACCAAGTTGTAGTTTTGAGATTAACAAAGCACATCTGGTATCAAAAGAAGACTGGAAAGGTTGAGGAAAACATTTCTCTATTTGTTAAATTGTTTTACTGGACACTTCAGGGAGCCACTGAGTACTTGGATTAGGAACAAACAGAGTCTATTTAGAAAGCTTTGAACTAAAACTCTTCCTGCCATAACAACAGGAAAGAAAAATCATCAAATGTCATTCTGCAATGTATACTAAAACCAGAAGCTGCTTTCGATACAATCATGGGTATTAACTAGAAACTGTTCTGCAGATACACCAAGAAGAACTTCTATTCTCTACACATAGACCAGAGCTTTGTGCTAGGAAGACTGTGCCAGTAGACTGGGCAAACACCTTCTAAAACCAATATATGAGATCTGCACTTTTTACTGCAAAAACATATTCTGTGTCTAGGAAGTAAAACTGGACTTCTTTCACATCAAGACCACGTAACCTCTCTATAACAGTAAAACAAGAAATCACAGGAAAACAATATTTGATAACATAACATCAAGCAGTCCCATCCACTTGTACCCAGGAAGGGTTGTGATACTTTTTTTTTTGTATGTAAACAGAAAATTTCCTTTTACAGATAGACATCTGTACAGAGCAGTAACAATGTAATGCAGCTTTCTCATTCAAACATCTTACTATGCAGAGGTCTTGTATAATTTAAAGCTGGGTTAGTCTTTCACAAAACTAAAAAGTACCTTTTGTTATCTAAGGTTAAGCACATGAGGGCATCATGGGAAATACAGAGAGCAAGTGGAACACTAGTATCAGAAGAGAGCAGCTTGAAGGTGTGCTATTTACAGGCATAGGACCTGAGATAGTAATTGCACCTACCTGACTCTCAAATCCATCCTGAACACTTTCAGGTAGCTCCAAGACTTGTAAGATAACCCATATCCACTCTCAGTCATCTTTGCTTTTAGTATACCAAGGAAATTTCCCTTTCTCCTCTTCTCCCTTCCCCTGAGTTAATCAACATATGCCGGGTGATGACAGGGGAGAAGCGTACAGTTAATTAGAACAAATATGAGCAGACACTCGCACTGATAATACTGGCTTTCTAAATGTGTATTATTTATCTGCATCATTTTTGGTTGTAAAATGCATGTACACAGAAGCAATAATAGAAATGTAATAGCATGGATTAGTTTAATGATACAGAATTCTTCCCTAAGGGATGATATTCCTCCACATCAGCATGTAAGGAAAGCAACATTTCAGTGCACAAGCATATAGGTGACCTAAATATAGACAACTATTTGCGCACATTTGCAAGAGACTCCCTGAAAAGCCACAGTATGTATTCAAAATAGGACTGTTATTCTACAAGCTAAGGGCTTATACTTGACTCTTCAAAGCTATTTTGGTGCTTAAATCCCATTGAGATCAAGAGTGATGCTTCCATTGATATGAGCACAGTAAACAAAGATATGAATAGAGACCAGGTTTAAAAATCACATTTTTGTAGGTTATGGTTTTTATCATAGGGAATATCCAGATGAAACTGAAAGTAAAAGGAGAATTCTGTTCTTTTGGGGAATTTAATCATTTACACAGAGACAAGTATGAATATTACTGGAGAGAGTATGGATAGACTTGCTTGGAGAAGCTGGTTCTTGAGTGGTTTTGCTGCCATGGTTCCTTGATGATGGTCTGCCATGCCTTGAACTGTTCCCCAGTGTTCCTGTCATACCTTGAGTGCTGGGTGCAGTTCTGGGCTCCCCAGTACGAGACAGATATGGAATTACTGCAGTAAACATACTGGAGTGAACAGAGTCTCAGAGATGAGTAAGAGACTGGAACATCTTTGATATAATGAAAAAGGTAAGTGGGCTAAGACAATTCAGTTTGCAAAACAGAAAGTTCAGGGGAATCTTTCTACAGTCTCTAAACACCTGGGATGTAAAGGAATGAAGACAAGGAAGCCTGTTATGCTCAGCACTGGTGAGGCCATTGCCTCAAGTCCAGTTTTGCACTACTCACTACAAGAAGGACATTGAAGTGCTGGAGTGTGTCCAGAGAAGGACAACAGATCTGGGGAAGGGTCTGGAGCACAAGTCCTGTGAGGAGTGGCTGAGGGAGAGAGGACTGTCCAGCCTGGAGGAAAGGAGATTCAAGGGGAGACCTCATCACTCTCTGCAGCTGCCTGAAAGGAGGTGCAACAAGGTGGGGGTTGGCCTCTTCTCCCAGGCAACAAGTGACAGGATCAGTGGAAATGGCCTCAAGTTGAGCCAAGGGATGTTTAGACTGGAAATTAGGAAAAATTCCTTCATCTGAAGAGTGGTCAGGCATTGGAACAGGCTGCTCTGGGCAGTGGTGTAATCATCATCCCTGGCAGAGTTCAAAAAAAGTGTAGATATGTCACTTTGAGATACAGCTTAGAGGTGAACATGGCAGTGCTGGGGTAAAAGTTGGACTTGATGATCTTAGAGGTCCTTTCTAACACAAACAATGCTATGTTTCTATACATAATAGTTCAGTACCATTTTTGTGCAGTGCTGGAGAGTGATGGGCTTTTGCTCAGATACTGAACTTACCTGACTCTGATCCTGTGACAGCGCAACTGTTCCTAGTGCAAAATCTGTTGTTGAAAGGCAAACAGCAAGTCAGAGTTTCCTACAATGCAGCTATTGGTTGAAGATGTAATCCATTAAAGCAGTGCAGAGACGAAATTGTGCAGCAAGCTATTTTAAAAACTTTAATGAACCATTTAAAATAAACTCATTGCAAGGTAATTTAGCAACACCACTTTTACAATTAAATATACTATTTTAGCATGCAAATACAGCACATTAATCCCATGTCAGGATAGAAAATGAAGTGAAACTGAAGGGATCCTGATACATGAAAGTCATCTCAGTAATTTCTCATCAGTTCATGGTGCTCTTAAGCGGCATAATGAAAGAATGAATTGATTTAAACAAAATTTTCTTGGAGCAATGGGGTTTGTGGAATTAAATTAACTTGATGGTTTTCTGTAAGAGTAGGTCTGCATGGCATTATATTATTCTTGAAATTAATTTCTTTTCCTCTCCAGAGTTATTTTTGTTTTGGTTTGGGTCTGATATTTTCTCTCATTTATTTCCATAACATCCACTAAGGACTTCTATGCTAATTTTCTACATTTTTCACTTCATTATAAAAAATAAAAAGTGCCTACTCAGATCTTCATTATCAGATTCCTGAAGACAAGAATCAGCAAGAATTCTTCAGTTTATTTCTTTAAAAGAATGTATTTTTTCTTTTTCTTTATTGTTGTTAAATCCTTCTTCTCTTTTCCTTGTTAGGGGATACAGTGGAAGAGAAGAATATTAACCAGGATAATGCAGAGTCAGATTACACTGGGCTATCAAGAGATAAATGTTCCAATGTAGTGTTTTAGTGAAGCAGAACACAGAATCTTTCAATAAATCTAGTTAAGTAACAGTTGAGAGGAGTTGTGGTAAAATTTGCAGTATTTGTAAGAAGAAATACCTAGGTTAGTCAGAACTCCTGTATTTGGCTAGGCAGGACTTTAACTCTGTAAGACATCATCAGTGTTTAGACAGAGACTGTGATGCTCACACTCCTTAGAACCAGATGACAAACTGTGTTATTTCCATTGCAGTACCCAGCTAATGCATCGTTCACACTGTGGCATAATATTCCCATAATGAAGGAACTCCTTCTGGCACAAAAAGCAAATATGCAGGTTACTCATGATGCCTTTCATTAGCAAATGTTTTCCCTTTATTTCATAACTTCAAACCTGTATTGTTTGGAAGGAGGTAGAGGCTGGGCACATCAGTTCTCAGCCCAGAAAAAATTTACATTTGCTCAAAGTAGAGAACAATCTGATAAGAAATGCCAGGATATGCTTGTAAAGACCGTGTGTAAATACCAGCTCTGGCTCTTTCTCTTATTGTAAAATTAAACTGAAATAGTTGGTTGTAACAATGATTGCCAGGTATTTGGCCTTTCACTGAGATTTGCAGATTTAGTATTTCTAACATTTTGAGAAAAACACATTTGACACTTTGAATGCTAATGTATGTCATACTTTTAGTGGTTTCCTTAGCTTGATATCAAGAGTTGGTTTCTGAGTTTCCTCAAAAACCATAGAAATGCCTACAGAAATGTAGCACGATGCTCTGCTGAGTTGGAGCATTGAGAATTATTTTCTTTAGCTCACTTCCTTTATCAAGGCTCTCTCATTTTGTTTCACTTTTTTCCCAAGAAAAAAGCGCAGCATGTGTTTCACTGGTCTCCAGATCCCTGTACCCTGGGGAGGAGGATGCTGCCAGACCCCAGGTGGATAAACCTTGCTTGTTCTAGCCTGTGCTAGGCTCTCACCATCTGCATTTCCCTTGTTTGATCAGCTGCCACAACTTCTGAAGTGCCAGCTTTTGTTGGTGCAATTACTATGACAAAAAAATAAAGTTAATTATCCTGAGCCAGAGAGTTTGACCATTTTGTCACAAACAGTCTTAAAAGCCCAGCAGGGTTCCCAGAGAAGTACTCCGAGATGCACTTTCCTTCTGTGCTTACCTCTCATGTCTCTCAGCTCCCATTTTGCTTGCTTTCTTGGTGCAGCATAGACTCCTTGTTCTCTTCTGTGTAACAGCTACAGAAATAGGGTGAGAGGCTCAAAATATTTTTCAAGTACTACCTCTTCCTTGCACGGAGATGAAAATGCCAAGGGGGATATGACAAATTATACACTGATGTACATTAGTTCTTTTTCAGCACAAGGCAATTCATTAAGTGATGGACACTTTCTTAATATTGCCTACATATTTTCTATATACTATAAATATTAGAGTCCTTTCCAAAATGCCTTCACCACATTGATCGATTTTGCACATCAATAGCCAGCAACCCAGCTGCCTATGTTTCCTTGCAGTTCACATTTTAGACACTTCATGATTCTATGAGAAGGGAATAAAAGTCTTTTTCTCTCTGAACTATAGAAGATGCTCACTTTCCTTACAGAAAAGCTTGCTTTGTCAGAAATGGTCTCTAGAATGAATTATCTGAATAACTTCAGTAGCATGTCATAAAGGAGCAGATGTTAAAACCTCCTAAACTCCAAACCCATTTCATAGTATCTCATTAGAAGCAAACACTTAGCAAAAAAAGCCAAGACTTTTCTCACCATATCTTCATGGCAGCATCATATATTTTTAACATCTATTCAGGTCTTTCTGCAGCTCTGCTTCAAATTGATATTTTGGTGATATTTTTTTTTTACCACCAGTGAAAATCATTTGCAAGGAGAATCTTAATTCATTGTCATTGATTTCCTTTTTCCCCCCTTCAGATTCCAAGCTCACAGATTTTAGCAGGATTTTACTGAAGTACATGAGGCCAAATGAGTTGTTCAGCTCAGACATGGGTTCAGCAGCTCTGCACAAGGTCAGGAGTCAGGGCATTGCTTGCTTTGCACATCAGGGACAATTATGTTTGCATTAAGATAATGACACAATTTTTCAAGCCATATTCCAGCATCAGATGTAGATTCATGGCCTTCACTAGATGCAACATAAGTTGAAACTATGTGTCCAAAGATAGAATATGGCTTGTGATTTGTATGCATCTCGTTTAATCAATAAATTCAACAGACCAAGTCTTTCCATACTTTTACGCTTTTGACTTTTGCACAGTTACACCAGAGGAAAATCTGTCCTATTGACAAGATCTAATTCAGATTAAATATTTTGACTGCTGTTCAGCAAAACATTATAAAGCTTGGGTGCTGCTGGTGGTGTCACTGACAGCATAAAGGAACAGCCTTATGGAAGCAGTTCGCTACAGCCAGACCTTGGACCACAGGGATCATTCCTACACAGCTGAAGATACAGTCAATGACCAACTATAACCTGTAGGTACTGGTTGAAGAAGGAGTACCACTGGCATCACTCACATATTCTGGGAGATTTTCCACTACATATCCTTGACTGTCTTAGGAGTTGAGATTTTTTTGTAGTTTAGGCTGTTGTGTGTGGGAAGAGGATGTCCTCTGCTTGACTCAAATATAGCAATGATTATTTTCAAGTGGGTACACAGATCCTAAAATTAAGATTGTGTTAATTGTTAATAACTAATAATGTTAAAAACCAATATAATTATGTCTTCCACATGAGTGAAACAAAACAAAGAATTCAATCTCCTTTCCCTGGGCAGGCAGCTGTTCAGCCATCCCCAGGAAAACAAGGCTCCATTGTAGGTAACAGTGACTTGGGAAGACAAACACCATCACTCCAAATGTCCCTTCTTCTTCCCTCTTCCCCCTGTTTATATACTGAACACGATGTCATTTGGTCTGGAATACCCCTGTAGTCAGTTGAGGTCACCTGTCCTGGCTGTATCTCCACCCAGCTTGGGGATGCTTGGGTACATTTTTTAGTGGTGGTGGACTTGGCAGCGGTAGGCCAATGGTTGAACTCTTCTCTAACCTTAATAATACTATAATTCCGTGATTCTTACAGGACTCTCCTCATTTCAAAACCTTCTCACATATCCTCATATGAAGTTGAGAGAGTTACATTAAGCCTTTGGGTATTCAGTAGTACAATAAATACAGAGAAATGTAGGATTTGCTGTGCTGGAACAGATCAATGAGCCATTTAATTTGTTATCCTTCCTCCAGCAGCGATCAGCACCAAATGCTGTATAGAAAACTGTCTTCAGAATATGACCTCACAAAGTTTTGTTCAGTCTTTTCTGAGAAATATAAGGTTGCTAAACAATAGATCAGGCTTCCTTGGAAAATGTTGATGAACATACTGGAATTATTATTCATCTGATTATTATTAAGATGTAAAGTGCCTCTCAACACTGTCACCCCAGTAGATTATATGCTCAATTTTTCATCAATATATCAATAAACTCTGGGCATCTGTTAGATGCTGTTATTGAGTATTTCTCTCAGTTTACCATGGCTTAATGTGAGGTGCACCCCTTGATCAAAAGTCTTCATGAGAGTACATAGAAAACCAGCAACAGAGGATAAAATTTTGTGATGTTTTTAGAGAAAATAATATTCTCTGCCTTCTCAGTTGCATGGCTCTGCTTTTCTAGATTGGAGGAAGGTAAAAGAATAGAAAGTTACCAGCAAGTTTGCCCAAGAAAAGGGGGCTTCCATTATGATATCTCAGGTGAAAACTACACATTGCACACATTGTCTGCTTATGTTATCTCAAGCTAGCTCTGACACCTTTGCAAAGTGGGGCTCACCTACCCAGTGGGCTCAGGCGCTGAAGTCATCATTTAGGAGAAACAGTGCCAAAACTCCTTCGCCCTGCTTGCTGAGTGCTGAACTGCACAAGCAGATGCTAGTCTTTCATTGTGGACAAAAGAATAAAATAAATATTCCTTCTTCAAGTGAGTGAAGTGTGGGTGGCTTAGTTTGAGTTCAGGGGAGCCAGGTAATTGTCAAGGGCTACATACAATGACAAGTGCTTACGCAAATACACCCAATTAAAATCAATTGTCTTCAAAGTCCTTAATTCTCCTTTGAGGTGTGTTCATTGCGTAGTGATAATAATAGCTTATATTTTACTGACAATGAAAATGAAGAGGTAGTCATCATCTCTAGATATATGCCAAAGGCTTACCATAATACAATAAATAAGGATGATTCATCGAGACAGCTGCACCATAAAGTAATGACTATTGTGAAGATATTAATATTGGGTTTTTATAAGTAAAATACCTCCTTTTAAGAAACAACTTTGTGGCTACCTTTTCCTCATCAACTAGCAAGCTTAAAACATTTATTTCTACCTGAGATTGGTTTTGGTAGTAAACAATTACATGAAGAAAAAAGTATACGCAGTAAATATTGGCACAAACATTTCACAATTCAGGAAAATGTTCTCACGATAATGATCTAAGCTTGTTGCTTTTCTCCCAGTAACCTTTATTACAATCAATGTTATTTACTCTTTGCATGGCAAAGTCCATGCCTTGTAACAGAAGGGGATTATATTTGGTGGTACCTAGATGCTGTGGCTCTCTCACAAGGGAGATTGGTTCTGTCTGATTCCTGGTCTCAGCAGTAGTCATAGAAACAGAGCACCTAAAAGGAAGTGGAGTCCATTCTCCTATTCTCACACGCAATCTCAGTATTCAATCCTATTCATCAAACCCCATTTTAAAAGTGGTTTCATCTAATTAAATCAATTAGCAGCAGAGATGGATGGACAGATTACAGAGATAACTACAATGTAAGCTTTTCTGGTTTTAGTCTTTTCAGTAGAAAGATTATTTTTTCCCTTTTCTTTCTTTTTTTTTCTTTTTATTTGTTTTTTTTCCACCCAGGATCCCTAGTGCACCTCTGCTTCCTCCCTGCTTTGGGTTCTTTTATGTAGGACAGATTGGTAATGAAGCTCTGAAATCCTTTGAGAGTCTTATAGAAAGAATGTGTGCTTTAGAGGAATACAACCCCTCTGACATCTTTTCAGCCTAACAAAAAGGTTATTTTGTCATTAAGTCATTTTTCTCTGTTGTTTTAGTAACAGCAACTATCAATCACATTCCAGGAGCAAAAGAGATATTAAGAAAATTGTTTCCTTTTATACCTGTAATTGTGCTCCATTAATGAACAATTAACAGCCTTTTCCATTTTCTTTACAATCTGTATGAATTTCAGTTACATCAAACATTACATGGAGAAAACTTGATTTGATTTGATTTAAAGAAGATTAGGGTTTAATATTTCCAGATTGTCATGGCTGGTGTAAAGAAAACTTTTCACCTTCCTGATGCTAAGTCAGACTCACAGCAGAGGATTTCAGGGTCTTGGTATGTAGTCCTAGGACCAAGGAAAAACAAATTATTCCAGCTGTCTCAGAGCTTGACCTGGCATTTGCTCTTTTAGCAGATTTCACATAGCTAGATTACAGATTTCCTGTAGCCTACCATGCTTTTGAAGCACTGCCTAATTTGTCTCTTTCAGGCAGACTGGCCATTTCAGAGTTTCTCCAGGATCTTGCCAGCCGGCTTGGCAAGGCACTGGTTTTGGGACACAAGATTTACTCCCACAGAGACAAGCAGAAAGGGACACTAAAATGGCAACATTAACATTACAAATTTTAGGCAGGAGGTTTTATTTAGCCATTTGTCAGAAAGCAATTTTGTGCCCATGTAAACATTTTCATCACTGAATTCTGTGACAGTTAGTCACAGTAAGTGGTATATATTGATTTGGTTCTTGGACTATTTTGAAAATCAGATTTGCCTCATGATTATCAGATCTGAGCTTAGGAAAGATTTTTGGTCACACCATTGCCTGTGAGACCACCCTTTTGACACAGTGGCACTCTCTTGGAAATTGTATTTGTATGTTCTTTAGAAAACTATTGTGAATGTTTTATTTTAAAAATTGCAAAACAAATTATCTCTAAACACTTTTAATATGCAGCCTGCTACTAAGTAGTTGCTCAGAATGATTCCCTGCCACCCTGTGTAGTGGCCACTATAAAATGTATTTTTTGGCATCAGCCTATTTCATGAAAATATCCAAAATCATGAGAATAATCACAAGAGAAAGGAAAAATGGATATTACCTTGAATTTCAGACTCAAGCAGAAGACAGGACACAAATAAGATTAGATTTCTCTGAAGCAGCCAGTGGAGTGAGTTTGTGGCCCATTAAATGGGAAGATTTCAGACTACTGAAGTACTTCTATGGCGAAGTACGCACAGGATATGTCTAGACAATTTAATTCTCCAGGATTGCTGCACAACAGTTTCTCCCAAACATATAAACTCAAAAACGAGGAGGAGGAAGTGATAGAGGATGGAAATTAGCACAAAGAATCACAGATGAGATCTCTTATGTAAATGATGTAGGAGTGCACATGATGCTCAGATGCTCCAGACCGCCTGTTAACTTGCCACAGCCTTCACTCTCAGGGGGTGATCCTTCTCTTCTATGTCTTCAGCAAAGAGATGACTGCTTCCTGGCTTTGTGCAGATTTCCTTAGGGAAATGTTATCATTTTATCAGTATCTTACTAGGAAAGAAATAGAGTAGAAAGAGGCTTTTTTGTTCACAGCACAGAGATTTACCATTTGTGTGTGTACAGAAGAGAGATGTCAGACAAAGTTAGAGCAAAATTCTGCCATATAAGTTCCCAAACCCTGAAGGAGTTATCTATCAAAATTTTTGTCTCCATTTTTCTCAGTCTTACATTGTGTTGCTGAATTTCTTGATGAAGTCTAGACTAGACTCTAGAAAAAGGCTTGTATTTCCTGAAGCCTCCTTGGTGTTAATCTGCAAGTAGTGTGTAAAGGTGTTTGTTGCATCTATTTGAATATGGCATATTTTACTTAATCGATTCAAAAAAGAAATAGTTATTTTGGCATTTTAAAATATTTTCCAAACCAAACTGTTTGTCTCCATGGAAAGTCCAAGTCAAACTTCTGTGTATGGCAGGGAAGAATGTTCAGCCTAGGGTGAACCCTGAAATTCCCTAAAGTTGAAGTCCTTGAGGGGAAATTCTTGTGCTTCCATTTTTTTCATTAATTTCTTTCATTTATATCTTTCTGACCATTCTCTTTATTTTAAAATATACACTTGTGCCTGAGAATACCTATTCATAAAACATCAGGTTGTAAGTGCATATGTAGACATAGGGAACAGGTCATAGTCTTTTCCATGCATATTCTATACAACAGATTTCTGCAGGTCTTCGCATCTCAGTGTTAAATATTTTCATTCTTATATTCAGCTTCTGTTCACCAAGACAAGTGCTTTACAGATTCCTCAGCAGGATAGACAAATAACTTGGTGTTTCACTAAGACATTTCTACAGTGCCATTGCAAATACAGATCTCAGAAACTGAGGTGCAATGTCTACACAACATCTAGGACAAAAAGCTCCTCTAATTTAAGTTTGCTTACACCTACTCCCCATAACAACCCATAAATTTTTATTGCTTCTTATATCGCAATCTTAATGTTACCAAAGTGAATTCATTAATGTTGCTCATTTTCTTGTTTGGGAGATAAAGCCAATCAGCAAACTACTGTTAACCCAATTTATTTGCAAGAGGTGTTTTTCAAGCAAGGAAAAATTACAGCAATTGTTCATCATTAATTTTTGTTAATAGATGTGTGTTCATTCGTTGTATCTTGTAAACAAGCCACTGCATTATACAGTAAGCATACTGGTAAACTTGGGATGCTGTTTAATGTTCTCATTTTATTCTGTATAATCACAACATTTTCCAGGAAGTCATGACTAATAACCTTCAGGCAAGGCTCTTTGTGAATTTTGAAGAACCAAGAAGATGAGCTTTGGAACCAGTCCTGAATATTATAAATCTTCACCTATATCAGAACCTGAGCAAATGCAAAGTGAATTGTTGAGGCAACCTAGCTTAGCAAGACTCTAAAAAAGGATTAGACACATATGAATACTGTAAAAAAAGCTTCTGCGGTTACAGTCGGAAGGATAAAATTTCAAGGGCTATCAGCCCACATGCTTCAAAGCGTAAGCTGATCACCAGCTTGAGCCAGGAAGAAATGTTCTCTCATGGGAATTATTTTTATCTATAATGCCATTACATGCATTATAAAACTCTTGAATTCCTGATGAATCAATCACTGACCACTGCTGAGAGACAGCAAACTAACACAGACTAATTAATCTGGTTTTGATATGGAAATTTCAAAATACTTAGACTTGGAGAGTAATCAGGCAGCCTTTAATGAAAACTTTCAGAGAGGAAACTAAAAGCACTTTGGAAGGAAAATAAATTTCAGTAACCTCACTCTACGGATTGGGAAATGAGACCAAGAAGAGGGAAGTGGCTTAACCGAAGGCAAAAGTCAAGCTTTGTCAATGCCAAGTGTATCCTCTTGTCTTCTGAGTCTTACACATATGCTCATCCTGTTGGGCCTGAACTTGTTGCTTGCTCGCTTCAGTTCAGTTTCTTTTCACAAAAATGTCTTAATGTGAGTTCTTCATGAATTAGTTTAATTGGAAGCGCTCTGAGTCCATTTCACAGAACTGCCTTCATGTAAATCATTTCGAGCCATGTTTGACCTATGAAGAAAAATTTAGGGAGTGCTGCATGGAAAAATATATTGTCATTACTTAGCAGAAAAGCTTTACCATTCCTACAGTACAGATTATTCTCCCCAGACCAGAGAAATTTCTCCAGTTAAAAGTGATTTTGTTTCAGAACAATCATTCTATTGTCCTTTAATATGTGGAAAGAAATTGTGGTTGGGGCCAGGTGTCAAGGTCAGAGGTTTCTCTCTTTTGCATATGGGGTGGGCTCACTGGGCAAGGAGGTCTGAGAGCTGCCTGTCTGATCATGTGAACTGTGATACCTCTGCATTGGCACTCCTCAGTCTCAGAGGCTGTTCTCCTCCTGTTGCCACCTATCTCTGGTCCCTTAGGAATTCTGTTCCCCAGTCCCGATTCTTAACTGTTGAAAAACAGACTTGCCCTGTACAGTGAGATGTGAAAGAGGGACATGATACACAAACACAGTGATCAACTGACAAGACAAACACTAATTTTGTTTCCTTTCATATCTGTTGAAAGGGAAGAGATTAGTTTCCTTTTAATATCATGAAAAGGAGATTACAGAACATGAAGGGCAAGAAAACAAGGAGAAAAACCAAGAGCAGTGCAGTAAATGCGAAGGGGCAGATCACTGGAATATCTATCTGAACATCATGGGGAAACATGAAGTCAAAACTGCAGAAAGGTCTTATCCAAAGTTCTTAGTTTTTATGGGGTCTGTTGATGCTTCTGTGAGCTGTGGTTTCTGACTAGATCCTCTGCCCAGCTTTTCCACAGGATCTCAAAGGGACAGAAATAGGGAACTTACCTGAGGGGTAGTAGTTCCCAGACCAATGAAACACTGTCCACTAGTGTTGCTGTGGTTTTGGCAGCAGGAGATCTTATCAAATGGTTGGACTTAATTTTTCTGTTTCCTCTGCAGCACAGCAGACCGAGCAACAGTTGTTTATAGTTTTTCCTTCCAGTTCTATCTGTCTTCCCCATGACCTTATCCATTTGTCATCCATTTTGCTAAGGACCGAAACTAATACTGGCATATGCAAATATTGGTAGGCCTATGCTTAATCCTGCTCCAAAGGAAAATACAATGACAGTGTTATGTTTATTGAAACATGGATGTCAAATCAAATAATTTTGCCCAATGAACTCTAAATCTTTCATTTAGTTTTTAAGCACTGAGTGAGACAGGAGGATGAGAAAGATCAAACCAAGCCAAATTGAACGAAGTCATATCAATATTAAAGTCCTGTACAAGTCAATGAAAAGAGACATTTGATTTTATGGGATTTGTAAATCATTTTATGTACTGTTTGATACATGGTATAGGAATGAATGTCAGATAACTATTTATGAAAATATAAATTAGGAAAACCGGATAAAAGTTCATCCAGGCATGCCAGCAGGGATAATTTGCAACGTGAATAACTGAGGCCAGTCAATAATTCTGTGGACTAAAGATAATAAATTTCTAATTTTACAATTAGTACTATCTTTCCACAGAAAAGATAGATTTGTTCCTGCTATTTACACAGTGTTTGAGGACTAGCATATTTCTTTGAAAGTCCTCTACTATGGAATCCTTTTTCATTTGATGCCAGTATTTATAATATTTTTTTATTCCATTAGCAATATGATATTCTGGTTTTAACTTCATTGTTTAATCACAATGTCCAAAATCCTAGGTGAAAATTAGTAATGCCTTTGGTCAGTTGCAAAAAACTTTTAGCTGCAACACAGCAGAATATGAGAGGAAAAGGATTACAGAGGACAAAATATCTATCAAATGTAGATCCTCACAAGACTCTTTTTGTTGCTATTCACATATTCCCATGTCAAGGAGATGCTATTTTTACTCCTGAATATGTTTCTCCTTCTTTTCTTTTTATTTTCCAGGTTTTGGACAGTATCAAATTCTGTCAAAATAGCTGTACCTAACATAAATAAATACTCAACAGGCTAAGATGAAATCCTGTTACATAAAAGCATTATAAATAATACATTTTCATTTAAATCTTTTAATTTGATTAAGGATATAAAATAGACAAATCATGCAAATGTTATTCAATAACTAGTTTATGTGTGTCAGAAAATATAGAAATCAAAGGGTTCTACTTTAAAGCATTCTTGCATCATAGTTAATCAGCATTTTTATCTTGCAGATCACAAGCTGGTATATATGAATCAACTAATGTGCTAGGACATCACATTAAAAATTCTTTTTGAATTTGAAAACTACTTGTCAACCTGCATGTTCTAGTAGTAAGTGCATATAGTCACTTCAATGCTTTCTCTGATGTTTCCCATTTCCTGTCAAACACAAGGGCAAATTTCAATTATGAATTAAAACCACTATGTTTGAAATCAACCGTGGAACTATTAACAGCAGTGGCCAGAGACGGGCTATTCTACTTTGCATTTCTATAAGCTCTTTCTCTCCTCAGATCTCAAAGGGTTATTTTTACAAATGTGCATTAGTTCAGCCTCACAGCATACAGCCTCTGTGGCATTGTCAGTACTCTAAAAGCCAGGTAAAGCATGGCACAGAGGGTCTGCCACTGCTGTAGGAATCAGAAGTGTTACCGGCCACAGCAAAGCATCGCATGAATGAGACAAAAAGACACATTCCTCAGGAGAGTTCATTCACTCAGGACAATGCTGTGCTGAGCAGACTTACCTAGAAAGAGCAGTTACTCAGTTTGAGCACACTGCAGATGCACTAAGAAGCCAAGCTCTCACTGAAAACAGCTTCCTACATGGTTGAGTGAGGCACTCTGGTGCATGTAGGTCTGCCTCTGAATGACTTGCCAAGTAAGCCACTCTGGGACTTAAAACAGACTCTCCAAGTCATGAATTGGGATGTCCTAATAAAACAGTGGAACTGCTGCAGATCTCTAGCATCCAAGTTATTTTTACAAGGACTTAAATACAGAAACTCATGTCTTCCCTTTGAGAAAAGATCAAGAGAATTTTAAATGGCATTTCATCAGGTAATGAAGTCAGAAAACACTGTCCTTAGTTTACTGTCTTGTCTGCAGCCCTGAATCTCAAAGACTAACTCTCTAGGTAATGCAGGATTTATGATGAATATTTTAACTGGATTAAATTTTGCTACCACAGCTAACCAGGCTGGGAAATTTGATTGCCTTTATTCCCAGACCCTTTGACACTAATTGGTATGTGTTGTGATGAGATGCTGTAGTGCAAATGAGGTCAGTTTCTGTTAGCACAGAGCCACTATCATCTCACTTCTGTCTAGAAGTGTGTACATTCCATTCCCTGTTGCAGGACTGGGAATGTCAGTATTACTAGGGGTCTTTTGAACTTGTAGGTTCTCAAATGTCCTTTCTGGACATAGCATCCATTTCACACAAAAATGATGTTAAACAAAGTATCCAGAAATGCAGAAAATATGTCTTACAGAGTCATAACCCTTGATATTTTCCATTATATTCTTGGTTGCAGGGAAGCATCAAGAATCCTGCTCATGGCAAAAGTACTGCATTAAGAGATCTTTGAACATGCTTTTGGAGATGGGCAGTGCTGCCTGAATTACCACACAAGAGGGAGGTTTTCCTGGAATTTTTTAGGGATGTTTGTGATCCTTCATTACTTAAGGACCTTGTCTTATTATGGCACTGGTGCTGTTGCTGAGAATGTCCAAATATGCCCATGAGTTTCACAAAAGACATAGAAAGCTTAAATTTTAGCAACAATTTGACAACTTTTTCCAGTTAGTTACCTCACTCACAATACAGAAAGCAGATTGTTTTGAAGAGGAGTAATGACTACAATGGAAGCATATAAAATCACCATGGAAAAAAAATCTCTGTTGAGACATGAGAGAATTTATGTGAGCACATGGAAAGTAATATTTAATTGAAGCTATTTTAGCATGTGGGTAAGGCTTAAGTTATATGAAATCCTCTGGGAATGGACTGCTGTTGATAACTGGCCAGTTTCTGTTGTGGAGCAATCTAGCTTTGAGAGATTAATGAGTCTGCTAAAGCACTGGTAGTGATTTCTTTCTGAGAATTTATTTTCAGACACCTTGATCTCTGTCATATTTTTAAAATACATGTGAAAAGTGATACCAATGCCACAGGCAGGAAACAGCTATCTCTTTACTGCAGATATGTACAACCAGAATAATGCTCATTAGAGCTTTTCAAAGATCAGCATTTATTTCTGGTGGGGATGTCCAAGCTGGAGCATACACACCACTATGTCACAAGTTTAAAGGAGGGTTTACTGAGGCAGTGTCTGCATGGCTGTCTAAGATAATGCAGCAAACATGGCTAGAAGCTTCCTCTGGACAGCTAGTGGGCTATAAGCAACACAGTGAGGCAGCTTTCAGGTTCAGAGAAAAATATACACTCAAAATATTTTATTAAAATATATTTCATCTCTGAAATGTTGGGTTATCACAATTGTGCAGCTATTGATAAAGTTCACAAAGAAAATCATTCTCCCACTGCCTATACACTTGAAAGAACTGCCCTGCAACCCTTCTGAAGAATAAATTCTTACCACTAAGTTGTGAAAAGCTAGGTGTTCCCACTCTGGCATGTCTCCAAAGAGTTTAATAGTGAGTTGGAGGCTGAGAAGAGGCTAGAAGGCATGTTGGAGACAAAAAGGCATTGAGTAGAGATAGTTTGTGATGAGTGTACAGCAGCTATTCCCTGGCAACCTCCTTGAGGGACCACAGATAAGTCTGCACTAAACAGCTCTAGGAGTGAGACAAAACACAGAGCAAGAGCCATCTCCACAGCATTCCCATCCTCAGATCTCTCCTGAGAAAACAGAAAGCAATAAAGATGTTACAATAATAGTTTAAATGCTACTGTCCATTTCTATTTGAACAGGAGAATGTGCCTCTATGTTCTGGACAGATGGAATTAGCAGGAGTTGTACTGTATAGATGTCACATCCTATCATCTGACATTTGCTCATGATTGTTATTGTCAGGGCCTTTTTATGGTAGGTGAGGGCATTTTTTCAATGTTTTTTAAAGTAATAGAATAAAAATTTCAATTAATCCCTCAAGGATGTTCAGGAACAAAACATGATCAATCATCTCCATTTAGGCAATTGCATAATAAAATTTAAATTTTTGCTTCATAATAATGAATTTGATACCTTCTGCGCATTTTTCTGTGGAAGCATGCAAGAAATTGGTGTTAAGGGGATGGGGGAGAAGGGCTGGCATCCCATCTGCATCCTGTTATATGGTGTTCATAGCAACAAAATTCTGCGTAAAATGAATAAAAGATAATTCAGTGCATATGTCACTTCTGGATATGATAAAGGCTTGATTTGATATTTATTTGAAGCAGGCTCCTGGTGACTGTCTATTGTCGTAGCATTAGATGAAAAGAGAGAGAATGAGTGACTCTTTGAATGTGACTGTAGTAACAAGGAGAGCCTGCAGTCATGTCTTGTTAATTTACCAAGGAGAATGTCACATTTACATTTCAAACTATCCCACTGCAGAGCTCCCAACTTGCTAGGATTATCCTGAGTTTTAAACCATCCAGACTGAGGCTTCATTGTTTACCCAGACTAATCCTTCACTTCACCCTCGTCCCCTCCCTCCTTTCCTACTACCCTGCCTACAGAATAAAAAGAGAGAAAGTCTAACATTAAAAGGTGTTGCCAATCCTGCTCAGTAATTATGAGATGATTCCTATAAAAGAGTGGGGTGAAATGTCATTTTATTATTCTTCTACATCCTTTCCTTCCCTTCCTCCTCCCCCCACCCATCTACTTGCAGGCAGGCATCAGGAGTAAATTTTCACTGTGATGTGCAAGGGATTTAGCTGTGTGAATCCTATTACTGCTATTAATTAGAACACATCAGTACAGTCAGTCAAAACCGTGCACCTTTTAATGTTCATCTGCTTGCTCTCACTTCTTATCCACACCCTGGTCCTGATTCTGATTTCTCACTGGTATTTACCTATGTAGTACTAATGATCTCTGGGAATTATTCCTGATTTACATGAAAGAATTTCTAGCAGCTCCCATCTGTGGCATTTATGCAGAGGCCCCATCGTCTTCTCCATTATTCTGCTTGCTTTCTTTTAGCACCTCTTAAGGTATTTTCTACATCATTCACCAGCAGGAATTATCGGCCCAAATTTTCACATCCATTTTCCAGTGACTTTATTATACAATGATATATAAAAAAAACCTTGGTCCTATGACTGCTGTTTCATTGAATTATTTGAGGGTGAAATTCCAGGACGTGCTTTAAATACCAAGGTGTTCACAGGTTCCATTTCACCTTGTAAAAATAAAATGTTGATTTTTTTATCTGGGGATTTAATGAAAACACATCCAGTGACTTCCTACCACAAGACAAGGGGATTTTGCTGAGGGTGTCCCTCGGGAAATCTCTTACATTCCCAGGATTCTTCTAACTGTCCAAGGTGGATTCAGTATATGCCCTAATTCTGCACTTTTCTACCAGTGCAACATTTGCAGTTGGACACAGCTGAAATGGAACTGGGGCTGGGTGAATTTGAAACTCCTGTCCACCACAAAAAGGTTTTTCTAGGAGCAGCCTGTCCTTTTATGTGGCACCTGAGTAGCACCAGCCGATGAAGAGCAATGCTCTGTATCAGCCTCAAACCTAAAGTCGGAGGAGGAGGAACATCCAGCACTGCTCTCCTTTAATCTCTGCTCACAGGGCTTTGTACTAATTAACTAAGCTTTACAACACCCTTCAGAAGTGAGGGAAGAGTGCTATGGTTCCACTGTAGATGAGGGGGAGAGGAGCCCAGTCAAATGACTTGGTGACAGAATCAGCCTACGGCAATCAAGATGACAAGCCACAGCTTCATCATCTGTCTTTTTTGTTGCTGCTTAGAAATGCTTCAGTGAAAGAAAAAGAAAATCTAGATACTTTTTACCACTTCTTTGTTAAAGCCTGGCTTTTCCCAGCCCTGCCCTTCTAGCTGTTCACCTTGCCTTATTTGCAGGTCAGAGGCAAGAGAACCAAACTAAGACTGTTTTGTGTCCACAGCTGACTCTGCAGATCATCCTGCCTACTATTAAACACAGAAGTTTCAGAAGTGCTAAGTAGCTGATACTTTTAACTAGTAATGCATAAATACCATTTCTGTCCTTTTACAAAGAAGTTGGCATTTTTCAAATTGTGCTTCAAAACTTCTCATTGAGTCCACATGAGTCAGTGTAGGCAGCAAGACTCTGGGACAAGGTATGCAGGTGAGGGCAGGGAGCAAATAAACTTCACAGCAGTCATTTTTAGCTCTCCATAGAAATATTCTTTCTCCTTTGTTCTGCATTACAATGCTGTTTTTCAGCTGCCTGCTAAAATTTAGCATTTAAATTTTTTTCTTGCTAACTGTCACATTTGCCTGGTGAGACAGAGCTAAATGGTCCTGAGGTGTAACTGAAGGAGCTCAGGAAATTCACAGTATTAAGACCCAAGATAGAAAATTCTTGGAAAAAACCCTCACCGTATATGAGCCCATTCAAGCTGTCTAAATAGATAAGCCCAGGCCAAGCTGGTTATTCTGAGTGCACAGCAAGTCTAGAAATGCTGCCATCAGAAAGGCCTGGAGTGGTCGAACACTGCAAATGCAGCCCAGAGGCAAATTTAACTTCCTATTGTGTCCTGGGCACTTGCTCAGGTGTTGCTCATGTGGCAGCAGTGCCTACGAGGCCTCGCTGGGGAGCCAAGGGAGGGTGTCCAGGCTCTGGCTGCCCCAAGACTGTTCTCCTTTGGGAGAGGACAAAGCAGAGCAGGAGGCTAAGGTGAAGAGGCTATGGACAGGAAGACCTCTGCAGCTCCAGACAATAAGCCCTGCTAGCATAAAGCACCATTACCAGCGCTTCCAGCCTTCCTCTGAGCAGCATTCAGTAATACTATAAAAATGGCAGAGAATGCAAGCACAAGTTCTGCTAGATCCCAAGCCATACTTTAGCCAGGAGTGTTTTATGGACATGAAGATAAGCGTTACCATTATCCAAGTAATAATTAGCTAATTAATTAGTCTGTCTCCTCACTGCATTCCTCAAGATCATATTTACAATGCCTCACCAGCCCATAGAGGATTATTTTTTATTCAGATGAACTTTTTTTGAGTATCTCCTATCTCCTGCAACAGACAAGGACAAAGTGGTTCCAGGGATTTTACATATGATTTTCAACTCCAGCCTTTCTTCATTGCATTTCAAAGGCCGTTCACTGTGCTCTCCAGCATCCCTCACCATTGCACCAGGATAATGGTTGTGCTCATCTGTGATGAATGCACATTTCTCCCTAGCCGCCCCTCAGATCTGGGAGTGGAATACAGTAACTGGAATGGTGCAGCTATGCTCTGACTGGAGAAACCCTTGAAATGAGGAATTACACTGAGGAGTAACAAGGATGGGCTCACATTGTTTCCTTTAAGAATAGGATTATTTCCAGAGCTTTTCACCAGAAAATAGAAATCAGACATGCCAATAAAAGACAGACATTCTCAAAACATATCTGACATTTCATCTAGTTTATAGTTTGCTGGAAACAAAAAAGACAAAACTGCCTAAAAATATGATCTTATTTCATAAGCAATGAAGGTCACTGTAAATGACAATTTATTCACAAATATGTAGAGACTAACCAGGTATTGCAGCAATTTTCTTGTATTCACAGATGCTGGTTCCCAAATTCAGCTATGCTTCACAGGAAATGAGAGATGTTCTTTTCAGGGTGCTTAATTGTTTCTGCAAGCATGTTTACCACACAGGAGAAATTCACTAAGAAAGTACAACTCCTGGTTTTTTTCTGTTCCATTTGGCTGCTTATGAGACAAATAATCAGGATACATTTATAGCTTAAGGGACTGATTTGCCTGAGATGGAATAGCTGATTGTATTTTTCTAAAGAAATAATATGTAGTATCTCAAAATAATTCCAGCTTGTTGCTCTCAGCTCACTAATGCATAATGTTCATTGCAGAAAGAACAGCATTAGACCAGCACCAATCTGACAGTCCATTTTTCAATGACACTTCTTTCATTTATTTTACAAAAGAGGACTTTTTTTTACTAAACACATCTATCTCTTTGTCAATACAACATTGTTGTTTTTTCTGCAAATGAAATTCATGTCATTGGCTTTATTCCTTCATATTAAATTTCAACAAACACATAATAGTGTTTCTAAGGATTTCATTTTCCTAGCCTAGATGGTGCACAATAAAGTATTTTCTATGCTACAGTGAAAGAGAACTATTCATATTTTTTGATACTGTCAAATGTAATTATGAACATTTAGGTTTTTATGACATACACAGCTGCTATAATTTAAGTATCTGAATATACCAGTACAATTGTAAAACATTGATTACTTACATATTTATAGCAGGTAACATGCTCTTATCTCCTAGGTAACAACATGTTATCTGCTGTAAGTATGGAGAACCAAGTAATGATTAATTTTATGTTAATGACACAAGATCAGAAATCAAACGGTGAAAGAGTTTTCTGAGGCACAAATAGGGTTTCTAGTCAATGCAGTGAAACTTCTAAACTGTTAAGGTAGCTGAAGAGAGGTTCAGTTTCTCTTGAACTTTATGGGATTACTATTATGAGAAATTATTGATGTTTCAAAACTGGAAAAGCCTTGATTTTTGAAATGGGATCACAGATGAAGTATAGGATTTTTGGTTCCTATAGTAAGAGAGAAATTAATAGCAATTTTTGGATATTACATTAAAAGCCACTGCTTTGGAATACTAAAACAAAAGGGCTAGAGCATTAAATGCACACAAAAATAGCAACAGAGTATTAATTATGCTCAAACATAACAGACTCACCATGGAGTCCGTCTTTTATTTTTTTCTTTTCCAAAAGAATTCTGGATATTATTTGAAAACATACCTAAACCAGTGTTTTAGACAGAATGAAAAAGTAAAATAGAAGAAATACGCTCTGAAACTTCATCTATAATAAGCGCAGCTATGTCTTCATAAGAAGCCAATTTTTATAAGCCTGCACAGCTCATGTCAGCTGATGATTCAATACTGACTTGTTACTTCTGTCTATATGGTATTTTATTGCTGTAGTATCCCTAAGGCTTTTGAACTTTATTGTACTCTTAAACTTTACCCTCTGAAAGAAATGATATATAAATGAAATTGGCTTTAGTCTACCCAACTGTACCTGGAGATGCCTGGCAGTATTTAACTGTTTGGCTTTACTGACTCAGTGCCCTCAAGACAACATGCAGTTCTGCCTGAAGACAGCCCTTTAAACCAAAATTAATTTCCTTAAATTATTCCCAGCAACAAAAGTGCTCACTAAATTTCCCCCCACCTGATTCATCCTTAGTAGGAATTTCCTTCAGCCTTAAAAGGAAATATCACTGAAATGATATGTGACTCCCATATGATATAAGACTGGGAGGAGAGCAGAGGGATACAATTTCAGTTCTTTTTGAACAGAAATACCTGGCATCATATATTGTCTTCCATCAAATAGTGCAGTCATTCTGATGCAAGTCTGATGGAACTCACAGTACTTGGCTATGTGCCATTATTTGCCTTACAGTAGCATTTTCCACAGAAATTAAGCATGAGAGCCCTGGATCATGAGTAAAAGCAAAATTACCCAGATTGAAGGAAACCTTAGTCTGTTTCAAATGGGTTTTTCCCCACTGTAGAGTGAGAGCAAGGAACTTTCTTAATAGTTCCTACTCCTGCAATACCAGATTCAGCTCAGCATGGGGTAAGGAGTTGGGGAGTTTGTGGCAGCAGTGCTCCAGCTGCTGCTACCACTTGGCTTTCACAGAACCCAGTCTGTCAGGGAGGGTTCCAGGAGCCAGAGCAGGTCAAGTGCTGAGCACCCCTTGAGTACCACCCTGCCAGTGAATGTTTGGTGCAAAGAGAGCAGCTGACACCAATTCTCTGTAGGTAGGAGAGATCTGACGTCGTGATGACTCATAACCTTGAGCTGCAGTTCCCCAGGCATTGAATCCATATTTCATACTGGAAAAAAGCCACTGCCCCCATAAGAAAGGTCAAAAACCAGTACAAAAACATTCTGCCCATTCAAATATGTGGTGTTGGTTTGTTCAGAGCCTGTGGGGTATTTTTAGGTAGGGGAAAAATTATATTTAATGCTATATCAGTTATCTCCTACACATTTGCTACTACCATGAATCAGAGCACTGGCTTTTGATACTATAATTGAACTCGGCTTTTGACAGAAATTTGTGTATTTACAGATGATTTGTACTGGAGGCGATATACTAATACTCACGTCCAGTAGCAGCAGACATGATATAATGGGCTAAATTCAATCTATACTGGTGGTTTGCAGGAACACATTTCAACATCCAAAATTAAAAAAAAAAAATCCATATATCTAAAAAATAACCAGTGCAAAATATTTCCAAAAGGTGATCCTAGTGCTTGCAAGGAGGTGACAAAGACAGGCAGCAGCTGTTGATAGCACAGTCTGGGACACAGGTGCGTTTCCAGCTGAAGTCTTGATGATGATTCATTATATGTAGGTTACATGTTGTTTTTGCAATCTCTTTACAAGGTGAACATGACCTTAGGTATCTGTTGTTTGTAAATAAAACATACCCAAAATTATTTCCTGAATGTATGCAGCACTCATTTTTCCCCCACAGAGGAATCAACCCACTACAAAATTCTTACAGCCCAACTCATATCTGGTGTTGTAGCTTAATGACTTCTAGAGAATTAAGCTAGTTTGCACATTATTTTAAAAAGTACCTCTTACCTGTCTCTCTCCATTCCCTCAAAGTAATCTCAAAACATCTTATTTGATTACTCAACAAGAGAATAATCATTAAAACCATATGTACTTAAGGTATTCAGCTTTGTGAGTCCTCAGTAGGAAGCCTGGTTTGCAAGACACATTGATTCCTGAGCAGTACTGATAACAGAGGAGGATTTCTGCTATCATCAGAGCATTTATGGGCTCTTAGTTGCAAGAGCCCAGTTAGTGTTTGAGGTCAGAACAGCTCTGGCCAGCCAAGGGGTACCAGGACTGCTTTCATGTAGATTTCCAGTGGGCAGTGATGGGTACACGACACACTCAAGTGTTCAGCCACAATCCAGCCCTGCTCAGAGGCAATAACACTGGCAACAATCTCCGAGTTCAATAACCATGCCAACTGGGAGAGGCTCTTACACCCACTGCCAGACAGCCTTCCAAACATTATTGCTCTCCCTGTAAATTCAGGCCAGCTTGGGAGACAGAGGGGCAAAGTTGTTTAAACTTTATCTCCCTGAAACTTTGTGGTGATTTTTTTTTCACTTTTGTCACTTTTTTCCACCCATGCTCTCTATGGGAAAATATACACACAGAAAAACACGTACATTTGCAGTACAAACATTTTTCCAGCGACAGAAGACAGCATTCTTTTTGCTTTATTTCTGGTGCTTTTAGTCATTTCCTTTAGGCTATAATCTTCCTCTGCACTTTTAAAAGAAGGAACCTGCACAGAAAAGAGCCTCCACACTTTCACAGGAAGCAATCTAAATTCTCAACTCTTTATAGATTAAAAAAAATTACTTCTTTGATTGAAGATGTAGGCCAATGTTGGTCAAGGGTCACTTGTCATTTTGTAGAGTTTTTTCCTACATGGCATAAAATTTCTGCATGAATGAGAATTTTCATTCAGTGTTGAATTCTATCATTGTTGGCTTGAAGGTAGATTTGTAGTTTTGTCCCCGGGGTAAAATATGATTCTGGCTGCTTTCATCTTCTGAGCTGCCCAGATTTATTTAGTGTTACATTCTTTCTGATCATTTTCCAAGATATCTGAGGTTTTATTAGAAACAGTAAACGCGTAGAAGGTGCGAGGGGATTCCAGTTAAGTCTTAAGGTCTATTACTTTTATCTTAGCCAAAATGCTTCCACTGGCTTCTGTTTCACATGTAGTTTTCTGTTATGTGAGTCTATTTAGTATTGCAAAGTAGTAGAAAAGCTCTTGGTTATTATACACCAGGTCTTACTTGAATTTGATTTAAGGTTCCAAAATCAGCTTCAATGGTTGGAGTAATTATTGACTCAATGTTGTCAGTCTGCCAAGAGTAACTGATTTGAGAGAAATTATAGTTTTCTCAGAAATAAAAAACTTTGCCTTTTATGGATTGTCAGCTGAGTCCTTTCAGATGATTAGTAATCCGCTTGTACCCTTGGACATTTTGACATTTGCAATAGCACAATTTTTGCAAATATTTCTTTCTTCATCTCCCATGTTTAAACACAAGACTTAGAGAAAAAAACATGGGGAGAAGCTAATACTCTAGGAAAACTAATTACCAGTGTCCCTGCTGGGATGGTTTTTTTCATTTTAGTTCAGGAAAAAATTCACAGAAAATAATTTAAAGACACCACTCTATGATATTCCTCGGTAACTCATAAAGTTTGAGATAGAATAAGCAAATATTAAAATTATAAGAAGTTGTGTAGCTTTTCCAGGCAGAGTTTTTGTTATGACCAGTAATATTGGGTTTTATATATTCCTCTATCATCTGTTATGTACCAGTGTTAGAGAAGAGCAAAGGAGACAAATTAATTCCAGAAACAAAAGTAGAGAACTTTATTGGAAAAAATCCTAAGGCAAATAAGAACTTCACAGTATTATAAAACAGAACTATGATAACACAGGCTGGGAAAACCCAAACCCTTGTAGGATAACCCAAATTCTAGGCAAAAAATAGTGGGCAGGACCAGACTGAACTCGTTCTCCTATATCCTATGTTTTTTCCAGTGAATATGTCCTTTAGCTAATCCATGAGTTATACATCCTTCAGTGTTCTTCAGTGATACGGATCTCCATTTCCAGCATTTAGTGGCTGAGTATTTCTTTTCCCATTAAGTGCAAAGGATATTTGTCTAGTGTGTTTGACCATCTGCAGGGACATAGGCAGGGCTTGCTGTAACTACTCAAGAGTAATTTCAACATGTTGCTCACGTTGTTTACCCAGGTTTCACCTAAACAGACTGCAGCTCAGGTAATGTGAATCCTTTAATGAGTACTTAAGATGATCAGCTCTTGAGCTTAAATTTAGTTGTTTTTCTTGTGTCCACTTCCACCCAGTCTGACTTGAAATGCCAGTTGATAAATGTATTTAAACTTCTTCTGAGATAAGCTTGATCCTGAATATTAGAGATTGGCTCTCCAACAATCCTCTCACCTCTACAGAGGTTTGAAAGAGCTGACAAGTGAATGCATTTAGGGTGTATAATAGCAACAGTGAATGTACTTGACAAGCACTGAGGTTGTTTGGTTGTACTAGTTACTGAAAAAGCCTTTAAGATCTTTAAAGGAATGCTGGGTAATTACAAAAATATGTTTCTATGAGATGAATAAATAGTATTATAAAAGCAAGATGCATTATTTTGCTTGCTATCCTTCATGGATAAAGTATAATGCAGAATACAAGAAATGTCTTTATCCTGATCTAGGGCTTGACTGAAATCTCTTTGCATGGAATACAAGGTGCATTTTCCTGTGACCATTATTGATGAATGACTAGAGCAGCATTATTTTCTACAGACAAAAATCTACAAGTTCTGAGCATAGGATTCAATAATGCCTTGGGTTATTCCGTCACTTGATCACATCAAAAAGGTGCATTGGCAAAGCTCCTGACAGTGAGTATGAGTATCTTCATGCATAATGATCACAATTTGGGCTCATTTTCAGAGCCAGGTAGTAATATTCTTCATTAGCATTATACTGCAGCACTTTCACTGTCAGGTGTGCTAGGGCAGAAGGTTGCTGTAAGTATCCAAGAGCTCAGTACCCACCATTTGTCAGCTGTAATTACCCAGACTTTTTACCATTGCAGCCAAGAGCAATATACAACAAGCATTTCTGCGTATATCTGGTTACGAAAAAAGGTTCATAAAATAGATTCAGTAATAACAACAACATCATGTTTAAATTATAGTGACAAGAATTACTTTGTAACACTTTAGAAACCTATAACCCACCAGGAGCTTAAAGGTCTATTATGGTTAATGAGGCTGGTAGACATGGCACTACTACAGGAACAAATGAACAGATAGATGAATCAAAAGAACAGATTGTAGTCTTAATATTTTTTCTAATCTACACTGAACCGGTACACCTCCATAGATCATCTCTCAGAATGAAACCTATAGTGCTGGATTTGGTGTTAAATTATATGACAATAGCTGGACACTTAGCAAGTATTAAAAGGCAATTAAAAGTTGAAATCCTCTTGAAGTGGTGTTCCAATATGCCTTGAAAAATGCTTGGTAAAGTATCAATGATGGCTGTTTCTGGCTCTAATTTTAAAAGTAAAATTATAAAAACAGATTAAATTCCATTCCTTCTGCCCCTCTTTTTCACCTATTGGAAACATTAATGCTGTGTGGCTGAAACTCTCTTCTCCGTAGTATTTTGAGACTAAAATAAACTAAGTGCAGTTTAACACAAGTGTTCCGGCATGACAAGGAGGTTGAAAGTATCATCTTGGCCTTACACTTTGTTCAGTCAAGCAGCTGAAAGAACAGATAACATGTATTCAATTATATTTAAGAAGTTATATGCAGTTCTCTTGTCCATGATTTAAAATGATATTGTAGAAGTAGAGACAATGCATAGAAGGGCAAGAAAATGACACTGTGGAAGGATTATGGTCTAGCATATAATAGACAGAATGACTGAGGAAACAAAATTAATTCTCTCTGCAGAAAGAAGGAATCAGGGGAATATGAACATAGTCTATAAATATTTCCAAGGAGATAATACAAATGAAAAAAGGGGATTATTAATATTATCACAAGATGGCTGCAAAAGAAGCAATGTCCTAAATGTAAGACAGGAAAATTCTATAACAGCAGAGATAATAAATAATTAGAAATAGACAATCTTTGTGGGGTTAAAAACCTTCCTGGGTGATATCTTCAGTTCACAGGGTATCACAAAAACTGGCTTAAGCATGTCAACAACCCCTACCTCCTGCTGTCAGATTAAACGTTACTGCACCATGGAGATTTAGATTAAGGAAAAAAAAAATCTCTTCCTAGCTACAGATGCCTGTGACTCCTGCAGAAACTGGAAGGGTAATGACCTGAACAAGGCTGACACAAATTCCCTGCAGTTAAAATTTTCTAAATACTTGTACAACCAGTGTTTTCCTGGCCCTCTTGACCCCAGCTGGGGGAGCACCTTCAGCTCATGGCAGCTTTTCCAGGAAGGAGTCAATTCAGTTCTAAGCTTGGCATTGAGCCATGGGAGTTCCTGTAAATGCACATCCCCCATCTGCATCTGTGTTCTCCAGAGCTTCAGCTGCTATGACTTTGGCCACCTCCTCATTTCCAGTTATTCTAGCAATTTCTCCCTGACCCTATCCCCAATTCCTCCTTCAACCATCTCAAGTACCTGCAAATTTTCTTACAAAGGAGGAGACACATATTCCCTTATGACTTCTTTTAAGTCATTGTATTTACTTCTCTTTCCTTTTAAAAATTAGGCCTTTTCTTGAAACCTTTCCTCAGAATGTGTTTCTGTGGAGCCAGTGCTTCATTTGTATTTAGCCTCCTAAACTCACAGACTGGCTAGAAAAAGTGGCTATAAGCTCCAGTATCGGTGTCAGGACATTCTGCTTCTATAACAGCCCTTTTGCTATGGTTAATTCACCCAGACCAGATCTAATGCCTTCTTGAAGTCTGTGGAAAAACTCCCACTGACTTCAGTGGGAGTTGAAGTCAATGAGTGACCTTTACAGCAAGTCCAAGGGCATTTATCCACAGACTTATCTGAATTAAAATCTCACGTCATAAAAACAAACAAACAAAAAAGCTGATTTGTATCTTCATTATTCTGTTCTATTAACTCCTTTCTATCTCTTAGAGATGTTATACCTCAAGTTTACAAGGATTTGGCCACTTCAGTGAGTGTCTGTGCTTCAGAACTTATGTCAGTCCCTCATCAACCAGTCTGCAAATTCAAAATCATTTCACCTAGGTTATGCCTTTTATTTCCTACAGCTTGTTTCATTTTACACAGTGCTTTTGTACTTTATGTTGGTATTCAGGGCTGCACTTGTAGAAGGATATCTGAAGCAGGAAAGGGCACAGTGCTCCACATACACTGCTTACAGCCTTGGTGCTCCTCATGGTCCTCCTCAGGCTGAGAAGAGAATCTTGGAATTGGAGATAGCCCTCCCAGAAAAACCTCCTGACAAAAGCTCATGTTGCTGCAAAATCCATTTCTAAAAGGTGCAGGAAGGTGGTCTAAGGACCACAGCCCTGGACTTCAGGCACATCAATGCCCCCTTATCTCACCTGGGACACCTGGGCCTTTGCTGTTGGTCTGAGCGCAAAGCTCCAGGATGTTTGTGCTCCTGGTGCTCAGTAAGGGTTAAATATTGAGAGTTCAGGTTTGGAAATTGCATTAAGGCTCACCTTTACCTAATTAGACACCTTTACTTTGTCAATTCAGAGTTCTTATTTCAAGTCCAAAAGGAAAAGAATATATAGTGACTAAATTCTATCTTACAATGTAAAGATATTTCCGTAGTATCGAGAGAAAGAAGGATTGTGCGTGCTCATGCCTTCAGCACACTGCATGAGTCCCATAATGTATGTTTTCATTGTTAATTGCTATCATTATTTGAAATATTTTGTTGCTTACAACAACAACATAATTGCAGGAATCTGGAAACTGAAGAAAAATCTGTCTGTGCATCAGGCAAGCTGGTGGTGCCATACTTCCAGCAGTAACTCAGCGTCAGTCAAGTTATTCACTGCTATTTTTATTATCAGTCTCTTTGTAATCACTTTTGAGTGCTCCAACATCTACTCAGTCCCCCTTCAGGGACTCACACTTTCTCTTAACTCAACCTTTTTCTTCATAATAAGAGAAATAAATAGTACAGAGACCAAAGATGAAACTGTTCAGTGAGAATGAGTATGAATTTGAGCTCATTTTCTCATCCGGTCCCCAGATTTTTGTTGTTTTATTTCTGTTAAATGTTTATACTGTGCTGCTGGGAATGAGTGTGCCTACAGATTTTATTCCTTTTAAATAAAGCCTTTTGAAGATATCCTGCATCCTCAGAACATATGCAATAATAATGCCTTGTCTAGTAACTGTGCTGAGGGAGGAAAGGCTGCCAAAGGCAGATACTTATAAATAGCAGTGTAATTTTAAAACATGTTTTAAAAATGTCTCCTGGTTCACAAGTTACTGTCTTTCCTTTTTGTCTTTTTCACCTGCATAAATGAGCCAGTGTTAAATCCTCAAGAAGAATAGTGTGCATGAAACAGCAAGTGTCAGTAGTGACACTAATTTATTTTATAACTAATGTACTAAATTGATTATTAAACAACAATATCTTGCTCAAAAGTAATGCTTATAATCCTGAAAGATGCTAGAGTATTTTGCTAAGTTGATATATATGTTCGTGAAATATGACACAAAGAAGTGATCAAAATTGGTTTGAAATGGTCATAATATAAACATGCACCATTTCCTTCCATTGTCATTTCATGACACCTGTTAGAAAAAGGCTATTTCAGGAACATTTTGAGAAAATTTATATCATTATATGAGAAATTTTCTTACTCACCAAGTAAAACTGGATGTTTCTGTAATTTTAACTCAAACAGCACAGGTCTTGGCATGTGTCATAACATCCTTTCTCAAATTTCTTTTTTCACTGTGCCAGTACCATGACACTACATTTGCTGTTTCTGCCCATCCCAGAGTTCAGAAGCAAGTGCTAACAAGTTGCAATTCTCCCCTTTTCAAAAAGGATAAAAATCCTGGTTTGAAACAGGGAATCCTGTTTTGACTTCTGACCCACTGAGGCAGTGAGACAATGGGCTTCAAAGGTATGTCATTTTATGTTTAGAAAACCCATTGCTAACCCTGGGCTCGATATGAATGCCTTGGGTAATTGCTCCCTTCTAAGGGAAGGCAAAAGACATATTTTCTGTCAGACAGATTTTAAATGGGATGATGGGTCCTTGGAGCTGCTCAGGGGGCTGGAATAGTTCACTCTTTGGCATACTAATGGGTTCTGGAAAGATAGAATGAAGTATGTGGAGATGTTGCTTTGCCCAGCAATGATCTGTGAGGTACGTGTAGTCACTGGTTTGCAGTGCACAAATTCCCAGCAGCTCAGGACAAGAAGTGAAAAGGATCACACATGGAGCTGAAAGAAAAAAGGCAATTTAAGGTTTTGACATGTTTAATCAGCAGCCGGGATACATTAACATGCATCTTTCCTTGCTTCTACCAAGGATTTACTTACATAGTAAGCAATTTGTCCCTTGTTGAACACATGAGGTCAGGAGCAGCAACATGTGATGGAGGGTGCAATGACTAGAGTGACCCTTAATTGTAGGGGTCTGATAGTTTACCTTGCTCAGACAGGAAGCTCAGTACTTTCAGCAGCACACCAGGCCCCAGTCACTAAACTGCCCTGACATGACGATCCTTGAATTAATTTCTTCCTATAATGATATGCATAGCCACATCAAATCCACAGTGGCTGCAGTTTTGGCAGTTAATGTCAAAGTACAGTCATGCAATCAGAATACATTTTCACAGAGTGGATGTAGCCGCAGTCTCTGAAGACCAGACTTAAGATTCATCATTTTCATTTATCAAAGAATGCTAGTCACAGATTGCCAGCACCGCACAGGTAGCAGCAATCTCTACTCGACTTACTTATCCAGCTGAATCCTGCTTAAAATTTGTATTATGTAACAGCTTTAATATTACCTGAACTCAAATGGGCTGTGAAATGATTTGCCAGCACTGCTTTGTGTGTGGCAGTAATGCCCATTAAGTGCAGTGTTGTGAAAACTTGCATTCATTTCATTGATAACAATGGGCTTCTTAGACAGTAAATTTCTGCAGTACTTAATTAGTACCGTTCTGAGATGGTTAATAAAGGTAATCAGATGGGCTTTTCCAGCATGATACCATCCCAGGAATGTGATAGCCACTCAGAGCCTGACCGCCTGCTGCGTGCTGCTGCTTAATTAAGTATTCCTGAAGTGTTCAGTATTTAACAGCTTGTGATATTTAAATTCTATCTGATCCATTCATTAAAAGAAAAGGGGAAAAAAAAAGGAAGAAGAAACAGGAAACAACAGCAACAAGAAAAATGCAAACCTTTAAGAAGACAGTACCAGGTGCAGAATTACACTAATCCTTGATCCATACAGGAGTCTCACAGGTTGGGATTGTCCAAGTGGGAGATTTTGAAATAACCCTGAACAAAAAAAATGACTGGTAGCAAAATTCTATGGACATAAATAAAATTATGTGAGCTAATAAAGGAAAGTACCTTTGCAAAGTCCGACACATGGGTCTGTGAAGCTATTAAACCCCATCCATTTCATGATCAGTATGTGAAGATTGTTTCCATAGGCATGTTTACACATAGTTTCCTATTGAAGGCTCCCAGTTGTGGCATTCTGTAGCTGTAAGCCATATTTATGAGCAATTCTGCTAATCCCTGATCCCAGGGCTGCCGGAAGTCAGTAGAAACACTTTGCCTCTATAGACAAGTCCTTGTAAATCTCTCCTTGTTGAAGGATTTAGGTCATTGATTGTCAGTATCACACTTCATAAAACAATTCACAGAATAATACAGCCTTCTCCTTCTGCCTTTTACTGGCTAGATTGTTACACCAGATAACCTTTTAATGACAGTATTCCATTTTAACTTGACTCCAGAGATAGAGGAAAAAAAACCAAACCAACACGCTCCTTAATTCTACGCATCTTATGCATCTTTCACATATCTGCTGCAGCAAATTAGTCAAGACTAATTTGAGCAGGATTGGTTGGTTGCTTGGTTTTTGGTTTGGTTTTTTTTTATTTATTTTTTATTTTTTAAGTACTGTCTTCTGTGGTAGAAACTAACATGTAACTCCCAGAGGGAGATGGGTAAGTTTGGGAATTATCAGGCTCATAGATCTAGTACCCAGCAATTTCTATTCTCTCAAAACAGCTTCACTCCTTAAACTTAATAGGTTCACTTCAGAAAAAGAAATGTATGCCAAGAAAATTAAACTGCTACCACAATGGCACTAATAAAGCAGTTTTCTTCAGCAGAAATTAGAGGCAATTGTTGCTAAAGAAAAAGTTGGAAGCAGTAAAGATTGACTGATGTTGTGTGAGAGGAACATTTAGCACCACAACCTTCACCTAGAGTCTGTTTTGGAGGCAGCAAGGTCCTGACCTTCCCTGGTGTTCCTGTGCAGCAAACCTTGTTTGCACAGTCTGAAGCAGCATCACACATTTAAAAATCACTCTTGACTGTGCCAAATAACTGGAAACTTGAATTTCAGAGTTGGACTTTGTTATTTAGGCCTGTCTCCTCTAGAATTGTAACACAAGGCCCATTAACGGGAGTGTCTACCTAATGATTTCAAACAAATTATTATGATGGATATGTCAGCTTAGGCAATCAGACCAACTGGATGGTGATCACTCCTGTGAAGGAGTGGGTGATTCATATGGTCTAATATGGATTAATTTGTATGTAAATTACTTGTTAATAGTGCAGCTTCTGCTTGAAAACCTGTGTGCACTGAAGAAAGGAAAGCATTTCTTGGTGGCTACAGGAAGCTCGGTGTAAAGGACTGTGTCACCTCTGTTTTAAAAGCCTATCACTGATATTCAGAGGCTCACTTTCTCTAACTCATGAGAGCAGTGATTTCCACAGTGTCTAATCTGAGCCCACTCATCTGGCCCTCCTGCTTGATGAATGTTGTCCTGTGAAGACAAGAATTGACAATCAATCAGCAATAAACATTCTTTTATGACTTGTTGAGACTAAGTTGATTTGAGACACACTGATGATTTTTAGCACATAATTCATGCCATCCAGTCAGGCCTCAAGGTGACATGAAGCCTGACATGAGAACCTTTTGGTTCTCAGAGCATTTAATCTAAGTTTTATGAGAAATCTTGCATAATAATTTTTTTACTGCTTCCACAAATTACTAGAGATAGATTTTTTGCATGTGAAAATAATATATTGTTTCATTCAAATTATTATATATTTTTATTTAAAATGTCAGACATTTTAGGTATAAATACTGGACAAAGACCTATGGTCATAATTTTAGCAACATTTTTACTTTGAAAAAGATTGTTTATTAGATGATCTTTGATAAAAGGGTCAACTCCATCAAAATAAATGTGAACTAAGCAGAATTTATTCCCAGGAATATAATTTTTTTTTCACTAACCCCTAGCTCTTGAGTCAAAGAAAACTTTTGCTTTTTGCACTGTTTCTGAGAGTGAATTAGTATCCACTAAGATTGTATCAATAATTTATTTTTACTGTTAAGTTTTTAAGGAGATATCAAGGTTTTATTCGAGTTTATTTACATAATAAAATGAGTTTTCAGATTCTTAAAAACTGAAATTATCTTGCTGACTCCAGCATGCTTTTTGTGTCACAGTTCCACGTTGCCACAACGTGTTATTGATAGCAAATCAGTTGAACATGTAATTTAAAGTATCATGATGAAATACTTGCTTAAAAATCCTTATCTTCAATATGTATTTGAGATCACTGGACAAGATCTCTTCTCAATAGGCTGATTTACTTCCTCAGTAAATCTCCAGTGGTTATCTGGAAGTGTTCAAAAAAAAAAAAAGTGGAAATGGCACTTAGGGATATGGTTTAGTGGTGAACATGGCACTAGCTTAACAGTAGGGCTAACTGATTTCAGAGGTCTTTTCCAGTCTTTATGATTCTATGATTCTTTGAAAGTTTTGGCATCTCCCAGTGCTTTCTTTCATCTCTCTCTGCTTTTTTTCTACCAAAAAAAAGTCTGAGGTAGTTTACTGACAAGCACAAGTTCACATGTTTAGTGCAGGTGCTAGCTTCACCTAAATGCCAATTTATACTGGCCTAAAGTAACTAGAAAACATTATTTGTGCCAAGAGCACAAGTATCTCAAATCTGATTAGATGCATAAGTGTCTGTGTGGATTAATTACTAGAATTTCTTGTGACAGATTTGGCAGAGAGACAATCTCCAGCATGAATAACAAAATAATACCTCTCTTGCTAATAGTTTAATAGCTCTGGAATAACGTAGATTTTTCCCCTCTCCCTACCCCCTCCTTCCCTTATTTTCATTTTAAAATCCTTTCAGCCTTACAGTGTCATTCCTTTGGTGTTAAAAATTACTAGTCCTTCTGGGCAAGCTAGCTCAAAAAATTTAGGGAGAAAAAGAGGTTGTACTCCCATATTTTTGCCTACTTGAAATATATTTCCTTCTATCTTAGTAATGTAAGTCTCAGTATGTATCAAAGACAGTTCTTTGCAGTGCTGCCCTGCAAGGGCAGCAGAATAGGAGAACCTGGCCTTTAGCTTGTAAGAGCCCTGGAAAATCAAAGTATTTCACTCTGCTCACAAAATGTGGGAACTTGGTGTGGGGCACAGGCAGGGCTGGCAGTTCTGCCAGCACCAGAGGCTGCTCTTGCTGCCTCAAAGCCTGCCACCAAGCCTGGATCTGGCAGCTGCTGGAGGAAGGATTCCACAGGCTTCTCAGCCTCAAGGCAAAAGAAATTGGTCGTGCTTACATTTCGTGAGCCTGAAGTGTCTCCTGAGTAGACTTTCAATGTGATAGAAAACTGCTCACCTAAAAAGCTGGCAAGACCCATTTTATGGGCCCATCTCTATGCAAACTTCTGCCTGTGACTGTACAACATCAATCCAAACACACAATAAACAAATCTTGCATAAACTTTGTATATGTAGTGTTGACATGGATGCACTAAGTTGCTATCCATTCATCTTTCTCCCTAAAAGCCATTCATTTCCAAGTTTAAGACTTTGATATGCAACTTCTGACTAGTTCTATCACAGAGTAATTAATATTTGACATTTTTTTCATTTAATTTAATGTTACCAAGTTCTTCCCATTTCTCCACACTCACCTCTCTCTCAGAGTGCCTCTCTCTCTCACTTCAGTCTTACAGCCTTTGAAATACACAACATTAAATGGATACTGTCATGGGATTTACTCCTTGCAGTTTGTCCCTGAGGTTTGTAGAAATGAAATTTTCAGTTTTATAGCAACCAGGGCATTCTCCGTATCCTATGATCCCCCTCATATTTCAGGAGAGGAGCTCCATATAATTTTTTGGTTTTTGGATTATTAGAAGTCTACAGAGAAGCTAAGCCACACTAAACTTCAAAGGGTCCTACTTTAATGAATAAGACACAGCACATGAATAATGTAGGCTACAAGGAGTAGAAATAAAGACCAATGACACTGCTGTAAACTATCTGCAAACAGCAGTGTAATAAAACAAGGCAGAAGCAAAAGGACTTCTGTGCTTTGTGTCTGATTAAATTGGCTTTAGATACAAAATATAACGAAGTCATAACTTTGTAATATTCTGTGACAAGAAGATACTATGCTTCTTGCAAGAAGGCCAAATGATGTGTTTTTCAAAAGTGGCAAGGCATTTTGGAAGACTTTGTTTCTCAGTACTCAGCACACACATTCAGAAATGCAGGGCAGTGCCACAGTAAAAAGACTTTTAGAGGTCTAACTAACCACGTAAATATGGATGCATACCAAATCACTAGGTAACACTTCCTATTATGACCCACAAGCCTGGATGAGTTACCTTAGATTTTAGGAAACACATCTCTGAGAATGCTACTGCAGCTCCAGTTTTTACCTCTTATGCCCAGGAGCCTAAGTATTGAAATTGTATTACAATCACAAACATGCATTTTTGTTGTTAAAAATAAAATTTACTTTCAGAATGCTTCAAAATTGCCTGGTTTAGTGGTATGTGGTTTTGCTATGTATATGAATTCATATTTTATATGCATATTCCAAAGCACATGTTTTATAAACAGCACAGTAGCTTCAACACAAATTTATCTTCTGCTTTTTTCTATTCTTTATCACAGAGCAAAGCATACAGTTCAATGTATGCTAAAAGTCAAGGCCGATAGTGTTTGTTTGTTTACAACTTGGTGCCTTCTGATGCTTCTTTATCTTTGACCCCAGGCCTTATAAACTTGTAGGGCATCAGTTCATCCCTTTGATATGTCTTCATCTCCCTCAGCATCAAAGAGAAGTGCAGGCAGGGGTGACAGTAGGCAGTCTATTTTGGCAAATGCTTTCTTTGCACTCCCAGGGAAGACTGTGATATATTCAGAGCCCTCTGGATGTCACAAGCTCAGCAGCTCTGACAAATAAAACATAGCAACAATCTGACATGAATTTTATGAAGCCACTAGTAATTTTCATCATTCAGCATTGTGGAAACACTCAGAAATATAGAAGGGCTCCTCGTGTCTACTGAGGAATAGTTAATAAGCTTGAAAGAGATAAGAAGAGGAAGATAGGCTAGACTAAAGCTGTCTCTCCTCTGTGCCTGAGTGTCAGTGTGAAGGTGGGAAATAATTTGTGTGCTCAGAAATAACAGTCCTCCTTATGAGCAGCAAATTTGACCTCTAAGTTTATGAACAGTCCAGGTCTGAAAAAACATATAAAAATTAATTTTGTCATGGGAAAGATCAAGCTCAACAAACTAACTTCCATTATCTGGGGAACAAATATGTTGAAAAGTCATTATACCTTTCTCCCAAAAAATTGCTTCAACCATCTACTATTGCGCTGTCCACCTGAAAAGTCCCTAGACAAAACTGTGCATTACAGAGCTCACTAGCCAGGTAGCCACAGCACATGGTGAGCAAGATCCTGCCTCTTCTCCCAACTTCCAGGACTTTGGCCTGGTGGCAGCTCCTTGCTTTCCACCACAAAGTTTGATTTAGCTATATGGACATGTTAATTCAATGTGATGGCACAGAAAAGATCTAATTTTGATTCAGCTTCACTGCTTCAGATCAGGCATAAGATTTTTTGTAAGTGATGTTACCTCAGAGCCAGGCACTCAATTTTCTCATTCTCGTGTGTAAGAGGCATGTTCTGAGTACCCTCACATTCAGGGAGAAGCTGAGCCCAGAAAACAACTCTAACCACAGAGCTCCTGTGGAGTTTGCTCTCTCCCTTCTCATCTCTTTTCCTGCCTCTTTCTCTCCTCTCCTCACCACCTTGAAAAAGAAAAGAAAAAGGAGGGGAAAAAAAACCAAAACAAAACACATTAGGTGAGAAAAGGAGAAAAATAAAGTGTTTGAGTGTGGAATGATTGAAAACTGTCTTCCTATTCAGATCTGCTATTATAAATAAATAAATACAGCCCACCTCTAGCAAAAAGACTGCTCCAGGAGCTGTTTGATAAGCATGTGGTTTGTCTATGCAGGATGACAAATCTCCCAGGAACAGATGTTGCTTTTCTAAGCACTGTATAAAAAGTTGCTTTATCTGCTTAATAATGTATTTAGATTTAACCTCTCCTTTGCAACAGACAAAATTAAACAGAGTAAATCTGTCCTGGGATATGAGCCTATTATTAATACCAATCTCCTAACTGCTGTTAAAATACAGTTGTTTTCCTTGACACATCCAGTTCTTTCTGCATTATGGAAAGCTAATGCATCACCTTGGCAATAAAAATGCATGGCCCTCTGTACTGGATGAATGAATTCTGCTGCTTCTATGCACTGCTCACATGCCCTTGCTTTTTGCAAGGGTGGGTAATATAAATTGTCCCATGTTCAGTACCTTATTTTGCAAGACTCACAGAGAGCAATAAACTCACAGTGAATTTATAATTTTACAGACCCCTTCCTATGCAGAAATCCATTGTTTAGATGGTTGGGTTTTCTGTTAGGTTATTTTGTTCAGTTTTTTGTGGGGCTTTCTTCCTTTTAAGGTGACATACAGGATTCAGTCTGTTAAAATAACACTATGATAGGTATGGGATCAAGTGGTGTTATATCTCATAATATTTCTAACTGCATCTGCATCACTAGGTTTGTATTGCTTCTGTGGCAGAACTCCCCAGCCAGGCACTCCCCAGAGAGTCACAAGAGCTCAATTTTGAGTACCATGAGTACCAGGAATAGTGTCTTTACAGCAGCATTGTGCTTCCAGAGAGATGTTCATTAGTTTTTTCAAGGGCTGCCTGTTACTTTGATTATTTGAGCTTTGCCCTGCCAATTCATAATTAGCAACTGCTTTTCTTTTGCTTTCCTGATATTACTTACCCTGGGAGTATCTTTTATCCCTTACCACAGCTACATTTTTCACTTGCTTTTCCTAAGGAGTTGTGTTAAATCAAGCTGTATTAGTAATCAGATGAAAAGCTAAACTTATAATTAAAAATTATTCTCATCTTCTCCTCAACTCTACTGAAAGGGATTTTTTTTCTCTTTCCTATCTGTTAAAGAACTATTTGGTGTCTAGACTTTATAGGTGCTTCCAGTCACAGCCAAGATTTGTTGATGGCAAGTGTTGAGCCTAGCTATACCTCTTCTTTCCATTTATTGTCTCTCCTTCTTTGTTCATAATATTCAAGCTCTTCCTCAGCACATTTAGGGATTGCAATTTATAGTATGGCAAGGGAAGTCAAGTTACACCACAGCAGCCAGAAAGTCTAGATAGCCTCTACAGGTGAATTCAGACCACCACTCATACTGCCACTTTTGGGAAAGGCAAGCTATGTAGAAAGCCAGGATGGTTTTGTGTTGACATAGCTCCTAACTTTGAATGCTTCATCACCTGGAGGTAAACACAGAAGCATGCTTGATTTTCTGCTTTTCCAGGCCATTAATCATTGTCACAACCAACTGCTCATTCTGGGGGGCCCCATTCCCAATCCTCCCCTCAGGACATCCACAAACCAGACTTAGCCACCACCTTAGGTTTATTCTTCGTGCCACGTACAGACTTTATTATCTGAAGTAAAGCCCAGGTTTATTATGTGTATAAGTTCATGCAGTAACTGCACCAGGTTACACAAGGGGGGTTTATTTATGAAGACAAGTCTCTAACATTAGGTTCAAAAGCATGAAACTAACCTGCTTGTCACAGCTGCCAACAACCACATGTCATAGTTGAGACAGACACAACACAGTTCAGAGGATTTAGAGCATGACCAGCTAGCTCCTTTCTGTCCCTCACATGGCCACCTAACTCTGTCTGTTCCCTGTACGCTATCTTACCTTTTCTGATTCTCATCCCACTGCCTGACCCTTCCTCCTCACAGCTCAACAGGCAGACTCCAACTGACTCCAGACCAGCCAACCCCTCTTTTATAACACTCATCCTTATTGGACACAGCCATGACCTGTTAAGGGTAAGACTGCTTCTACTCTTTTGTAATTAGCACAGCTGCCCACAGGCGGGTAAAGCAGATGGAGGGCTTCAGCAGAAAGTGTCCCTGGGAAATGTCGCTGGTGGGTGGGGTTAGAGTGGAAACACAATGTGCATAAAAACCAAACGTGGGGTTTTGTGGCTTTGTCATCCAGTTTCCAGCTGATAAATTATATATTGCACTCCTGCCCATCTCACTGTCCTGCCAAAGCCATTGTGGTCCAAAGTAAGCGTATGAAAATAAGCGCTGTATAGTCTCCCTGATTCACACTCAGCTCACTGGCAGGACTGGGACTGATTACCCATTCCACAGACTTTTGCCTGAAATCACAGAATATTCTGAGTTTGAAGGGACCCTCAAGAATCATCAAGTCCAGCTCTTGGGTGAATGGCCCACTTGAGGATCAAACCCAAAACCCTGTTGTTTATTAGCAACATGTTTTAATCAACTGATCTAATCTCAGTGGCTAAATATTAAGCTCCCAGATTCCAAATGAGAACAAAACATAGGAGGAGCACCTGGGGGAGATTAAGCTTTTTAGCTTGGAGAAAAGGAGGCTCAGAGATGACCTTATCACTCTACAACTACCTGAAAGGAAGTGATAGCCATGCAGGGTCAGTCTCTTTTCTCAAATAATAAATGGTAGGATAAGAGGAAATGGCTTCAAGCTGCATGAGGAGAGGTTTAGAATAGCTATTAGGAAAAAAAATTCTTCACTGAAAGGGTGGTCAGGCATTGGAACAGGCATCTGAGGGAAGTGGTTGAGTCATCATCCCTGGGGATATTGAAAAACATGTAGATGTGGCACTTAAGGACATAGTTTAGAGGTGGACTTGGCAGTGCTGTGTAAATGGTTGGACTTGATAATCTTAAATCATTCCATGATCAAAATTATTCCATGAATGTGCCATCCTAGAACTTGTCAAGTAGGCTTGGGAAATGAGAGTGAAGCCCTTGGAAATACCTAAATTTTGCTAGAAGGCTGTTACAATTGCTGAATAATCTGAGAAACAAACCACCTCTGATTAGTAAAATCCAATACCACATCTTTCACTCAACTGTAATTAATGCATAAGACCCTATGTTTTCTAAAAGGACACATTGGCACTCAATTAGTGTGTTACTGTGTATATAGCCCATGCAGCATGCTCCATTCCAGGCTTTTCCTTTTGAAATAAGCTTTACACCAAGTAGTCTGTGAGTGAGAAATGGGCTCTTCAACATAGGCTGCCCTCATTGCATCTAAAAGAATGTGTCTGATAAACCGTGTTTCTTATGACCCATGGACAGAGAAAAACTGAAAAACTGTCTGAAATTCAACCAAGGCAAGTGCAGGGTCCTGCTCCTGGGCAGGAATAACCCCCAGCACCAGCACAGGCTGGGGGCTGAGCTCTTGGAAAGCAGCTCTGTGGAGAAGGACCTGGGGGTCCTGGTGGACAGCAAGCTGTCCATGACCAGCAGTGCCCTTGTGGCCAAGAAGGCCAGTGGGATCCTGGGGTGCTTTGGAAGAGCATTGCCAGCAGGTCGAGGGAGGTGACCCTGTCCCTCTGCTCAGCTCTGGTGAGGCACATCTGGAGGGCTGTGCCCAGTTCTGGGCTCCTGAGGACGAGAGAGACTCGGAACTCCTGCATGCAGTGGAGGGCAACAGAGAGGATTAATGGACTGGGGAATCTCAGCAATAGCTTTGTGAGAATATAATTTTACTGGTTTCCATTTCTGTTCATGATTTACACATCTATCTGTTCTACCCATCACACAAGATAAACCATCACACAAGAGACACGATATGAAAAATTCTAAGGTCTTGATTATTTAGCCAGAAGATTTTCAGTAACACTTCAGTAACACAGATACACTGTGGAACATCACAGCATTCAAAAGTCATGTCACAAGCAGTTCCTTTGCCCCCTTATATGAAAGAACATTGTACCATAAAGTATTATAAAAGATGCAAGAAGCCAGATGTCCCAACACCTACTTGACCCAAACTCTGTGTCCTTATTCATGACTGCGTGATTTCTTTTTGAGCCAGAAAGATTTTTGCAGTAGTTTTTGTAACATTTGGAAGGAGACAGAAATCTAGAGATACACATTAGACTGAAATCATAGATTTTCTGCAGGCTGGGAACCCTTTCTGAAAACAGCAGAACCACCATATTTGTTTTTTTAGTGTCCTTGAAAGGGTGGAGATTTTTAGCTAGTTGCAGAGCTGGCTTCAGTCCAAAAAGAGGAAAGAATCCTGTGGCAAACAAGAGTGGTGAATTAACACACTCTACAACCCACTTGTGCAGGATAAACACAAAATATCTTTCCCAGGGGATCTTCTGAGATTAAGATTTCTCCCCTCTGGCTCTGACTTTCTTCCTCCAGTTTGGAGGTTGTAGGGAAAGTCATCCCCTTCCATACCTTATGCCTCATCCATATGGAAAACCTAGTTCCCTCTATTATCTCTACTGTCTTTCAAAAACATAAATCCCAGCATCCCCTATGTTTTGCTCCATTGATTTTTATTTGGGAGGAAGGAGGATGATGAAAGGAAGAGAAGGGACATTTCACATACAGCCCAGCTATTTATGCAGAGCGCTATTCACAGTGGGGTATCTGTTGGCACCTTTTATCATGTCAGCAGAACCACTGATAGTCTACGAGAGAGGAAGAAAAAACAAGGGCAGTAAAACCAGGAAATGTCATTCATAAAATTTCCTTTTCATGTGGATGCTGCTTTGCAGGATACTTCAATGCCCTCAAAATCAATCTGAGAACTATGCAAAATAATAAAGGAATATGGCTTAATTTCTGTCTAAAAGATAAATGACATGAAAGAAAAGTTCTGAACCTAAGTGGAAGGAATAGAGACAGTATTGGTACCCTGTATATATTTGAATAGAAACAAAAAGAACTGAGGTATGTAGTTATCTCTCATATCTCTCATTTTACAGGAATTGAAGAGATCAAGTAATAAAATATTTACCTGAAGCAGTTTTCCTTTTTCTTAGCAGACCAAAGGGAGATAATTGAAATAAAAGTAGTTGAAATAAAGTTCTCTTCCAGTATTTTCACTAACATTCCTCAAGAAACAGAAGGAACTGGTGGATAACTACACATCAAAATTCACATGAACCACAAATTGTGGAATAAATGCTATGGAAGTCTAGAGTGCAAAGATGCGATTTTAGATGATGATTCAGTTTATAAAGGATATAGTTAAACACAGTAAGATCAAATTTTATGCATCAGAAAATTAGAAGATCTAGTTTAGCTATATCATTTATTGGTCGATTAAATTTGGAAAATTCCCAATGCATTTACTGAGTAGAGGATAAAAGAAACTATCCTTTTTCCTCTTTGTTAATGTCACCTCTATGAATGACATCTAATTCCACAAATCATGTAAGAAGCAAAAGGATATCAAAAAGCAAAATGTGTGATTATATAACCAAACCCAGAGGCTGTTCCAAAATTTACCAAGTAGAAATGCCTAGAGCGTCTTTAAATTTCACCTGTTAAGCTCTGTCTTAACTCATTAATACAGATACAGATCTCACACATAGCTGGGTTCATTAGTATGTCCTGTAGCCTTATTATGAAGAGTAGCTATTTGATCCAGATGGTTCCCTTCTCCCTGACTCACCTGTGTGCCAGGGGAGAGCTAAGGAAACATCCCCTGAGGATGAATGGAAAGCTTTGGGGTGTTTATAAGCCCCTAGGAAAACTGAAAGCCATCCAAACAAAATAGAATGAGGTCCCTTCAGCAAAGCTTGCCCAAGTGGTTACAGGAGGGTTTGTCCTCCCCAAGAGGACTGAGTGGTTCCATCACTATGACTTGGAGCAAGGCACTGGAGGAGTGTCTCTCTGCAGAGTGAGCCCCCATTCCTCTCTTTGAGACCTTCTCCCCACTGGAGCCTCCCTTCTCCTCCTTCTGCCCCACCTACAGCCCAGTGCTAGGTTTAATGCTCTGCACAAGGCAGCCTGGCCCCAGCTGCCCCACCACCACTGTCTCCTGAGACAGGAGCACAGCACCCACAGTGGAGCAGCGAGCCCGTTCTGGGAGAGCCCTCGAGCCAAACCCGAGGGAAAAGCATAGCAAGTGTAAGGATGCAGCATAATTAAAAATGGCAGGATGCAGTGTGCCACGTTTGTTTGACAAAATTGAACAAACAGAACATCAATAGGCATAAATTAATAAAAGATATGTCATGGATTTTCATCCATAAATATATATGGCTCAAGTCCCTTTATACATCATTCCCAGATTCCTCAAAGAGCCTTCTGCATCCTAAATATATACAGTAATAACTGAAAGGAGTTTAAAGACAGGTTAAGAGTTACTCCAAGGAGAAGGATGCAAAAGGACATAATGAGGTAAACAGGCTCAACTTAAAGTTAAAAAGTAGGTATTTTTGGATGTTCTTCTTTATAGAACTATCAGGCAGCATGGATATCATGAGGTTACTGTGGGGAAAAGAAATGAACCATCAAATCTCTCCAGATTGCCAGAAGCAAACAATGCTTAGCACTATTGCCAGTACAGTTTCTCCCTTGTGGCTTGAACAATGCTTGAAAATTATGATTAGATACAATTGAAACAGTCAGCATACACAATAAAAAGCATGAGAGAATGCATTGTTAGGAAAAAGCCAATTAATGAATTTTCTAACAGTGAGGTAGCCCACAAAAAGTAGCCTTCAGAGTGCATTTAAGAGGAATATGACCTTTTTCTCTAATATGCAAAAAAATTTTGAGATATATTAACTTAGTGACAGCTGTGAGTGCAGGATATATAGAATTCTTTAATTTGTGAGGAGAGAAAAATAATTCATACATGACTTTGACTGAAGGGACTTCCTTGAATCTTGAGTCCAAAAAGGGGCTGGTTATAAACTTCAGACTCAGTGTTTGACATTAGCCAAGGTGACTTTGGTTCGTCCACATGCAAGCCAATTTAACAGCTACTGTTGTTCCTTACCAATGTCCTCTAAGTCCCCAAAGCAAAGACAAAACAGAAGACACAGCTTTTTTTTCATGTTTTTTTCATTGCATGCTATGAAAGGATAAAAAAAAAAAGAACTAGAATATCTTCTTATTTTCCTTATCATACTAACCAAGAAATTATCTAGGGAAGTTATGAATAAGCTAATTAAAAAGTAGACCACATACATTTTTAGTGACTAAGAAATACATCATTTTAGTTAATGGTTTCCAAGGTATGTTTTGCTAAAAATATAGAATTTCCAGTGTATAATACACTCCTATTCCATATATAGCACTTATTTTTCTACTAGTTACATTGAAAATAGTTCTTGTTGTCATAAGTTCTAGCTATTGTCAGTTGAAATAAGGAATTAAGATAGGAAACATTTCTATTCCTTGCTCTCTTTTTTTAGATAATGCATACAAAATTTTAAAACTGTATTTTTTCTTGAAACATGAACAATCACTGTCTAAACGATTAACGAGATTTAATGCTTTTATTTTTTCATATGCAAGTTAAGAATATCTTAATTTTATCACAGCCATTGTGGTAGTCTTTTCCATAAGGAGTTTTTGAGAATATTATCTGAGAAGAGAGCCTGTATTTGAATGGCTAAGTATAAGATTTCACTCTAAATAGAAACTGTGGAAATAAAACTATAAGAAAAGACCCTGTGAGGAATCCTTTCTTGACTTCTCATCACTTCCTCCAGTTACAGTTTGATGATTTCTGCTCTAAATTCAGAGAGAAGTCAAACAAGACTGCATTATATTTTTCCTTGCCCCTAAAATCATGGTATGTTTTCAACATATGAGTTATTTTAGACTCATATGAACTACCGGGACTTTCAGAACAATGTAGTGTGCAGTTCAGTGTAGCAGACAGCATATGTTCTGTCTCACAGAATGGCAGCTACCTCTGCAGACTGCCAAGTCACATAAATTCAATGGTGCAGCCTACAGAAAGCAGGATCCTAATGGTTATATATCTACAGAAAGGAATTCATGGTGCTAGAAAGGCCCATTCAATCATCTAGTTGGACTTTCCATATATTGAGGGGCTCTTAAATTTCACAGTGTAGCCCACTCTGTAGGAATATATACATAGCCAGCCATCTTTATCACCCACGGCAGTTGAGCTTGAGAAGCCTCAGCGCCTGCAGAGCCTGCAGCGTACATGGGGCAGGACTGCCACAGCTTCTAGGACAGAAGGAGGGGATCAACCAGAATGGATGCTTCCCTCTAAACCTGCATCTTCAAGACACTTTCCTTCATGCCTTTGCTGCTCTCACATAAAAGTCTGCATGTTGTGGGCCTGCAACCACAAGAATATATAGACTAGCTTCTTCTGCAGCCTAACAAGATGTAGCACTTGAAGGCAGAAGTCTTGGGGTGAAAACAAAGTCAGGCACTATAGGAAGAGAAAGTAAGACGGCAGGTCCATATTTCTGATGGTGGAAATTTTTGGGCTTCTGATGGCCTCCATTAAGCCTAGGTTACTGGTGTCTGCACAGGCTGAAATTCGTGTGTGCCAATCACAGCAAACAGTAAGGCAAGCAGTGTCAACACAGAAAACTTCAGAGAAAATGCCTGACTTGAAGATCAACAGCTTTACAGTGTAAATTCTGGTGTTGCCACAGAAAGTTCCCCAAGTTTAGAGTGTAACCAAGAAACCTACAGTCTTCTGAAGCTAACCTGGGGATGTACCACACATAAGTATTGAAAAAATTTGTGGTCATGGTTTTATGTGTGTGCCTGAGGGGATAAGAATGCCTTTCCCGAAGATCCCAACATGCAACAGTTCACTAGGAATGCACAGACTCAAAGACACTGAGTTGCTTTGCCTTTTCTACTAATCTCTACTGCTGAAATGGGACTTAGCAGGATGAAACATGAACACTTGATTTAAAACGTGGTAGGAACTCACTTTGAAATACTATACCTTGATGTGCAACACCCCTAACACAGGAACAGACTAAGATTTGCTGAACTCAGCTTCCTCTGCTGTTTTATTGTCAGGCATAACTGGCCTGTTCTGATTTATACAACTGTCCCCACCAAGACAAGTACATGTGTACTTGACTCAGCGATGATCAATTCATAGAGGTCTCTATATTAAATACATATGCTATATTATGTTTTCTGTCACTACAATGCCTTTTTCTTCATATTTTGCATTCATTTCCCTCTTTCATTAAACTTGCTTTCCACATAGTTGGCTAAGTTAATGTATTTGCACTTGGCTCATGCATTAATCTCTGCAAACTACATGACATTTTGCATACTGCACACCTTGTCATAAATTATTGCTTACTTTGTAGTATGTATAACTCTGTATTTCCAACGCTATAAATAAAGGTAAAGCAATGCCTCAGCTACTGCTGCCTCACAAAACAACATTGACAGAAGGAAGCCATTCACAAATAGAGAAATAATGAAGATTTCTTTTCAATCTAATGGGCATTAGGGAAAATATTTTAAAGTTCAGCAAGTAGCTGGAATTTTAATATATAAGTTTACTAACACAGCTCCTAAAGCTGGCCACGAATTTTAAGAAGGATAAGAAAATGTCACTGCGCTATGAGATAAGGAGTCACTTAATCTTCCCTGTCTTATTCCTTCCTTTGTTCAGTTTTCTTTTATTAACATAAGAACAACAGGTTTCTTTAGGTTTTGAAGTATTCTTATTTATATCCCCTTGCTGAAGTTCAGTTCTGTAGTTGAAAAACAAACTAGCTGGGGGTTCACACAGTGTCTGTCACTCCTTGCAAACTGCAGCAGTGATATGAAGCAAAATGAGGAGCTCTTAATACATGCAGTGAGGAAAGTTAGATAGACTCTTCCTACCCTTCAAAATGGAGGCACAACACACCACTGCCTGGATACAAATTACCCCAGCCTCACTCATCCTCCCTCTGGAGTTGTGAGATCTCAGAGTTTGTCCTCATCAGGAAGATAAATTTTCTAGAATCACACCAAGTTCCAGTGAGAAAATTAAATTACTTAACAAAAAGCTATTTTCTGGCTAATTTGAAACCCTTCCATCATCAAGCAAACAAGCAAATTGCATTCATCCTGACACTCTTTTACTCAGGCACACAGTGGTAAAAGGCAAGAGTTGCAAGCAAAGCCATAAAGTCTCCGGACACCAACAAAAGCCTTTTCTTCCCATCATAGCTGCAATAAGATCTGAAACATTCTTAATGTTCAAATGGCTGCTCTCCTGTCTGATTTCTTGTGTGCTCCACTTGCACCACTGTCTGAAGGTTGCTCTTTCTGTTTCCCATTTTGTTGAATTCCCAGAAAAATGTAGAACGAATATAGCTCTTGTAGAAATCTGCAGCTGTGAGCCCAGAGATGCTCAGGTGGTTTCACAGAAAGTTTTAAGTGTTTGCTAGGAGTGGTGCTCAAAGCTTTCATTGTGGAATCAAACTGTAGTAACAGTAACAAAAACCTATTCAACACATTAAGTAGTAAAAGAATGTCGTGGGAGATGGGAGATCTGAAGTTTTGGATGCAAGGTCGTTGATGTTCGTTCACATGATGTTCACTGTATATTTTCAAGCCTTTTTTTTTTTTCTTTTTTTTAAACCAGGAGTGCATCTGCAAAGCAGGTGTATTAAAACCGACATAATATAAAGTGATACTGCTAAGTTTAATACGTGAGCAGGAAAAGTCTAGTCCAAAAAATGAGGAGGAGTCAGTCCTTCCTAAGGGCAGAAGTCCTCTTGTCAAGTTGGAGAACTCTACTTACCTGCTGTGACCTCCTTGATGCCTGCTGCATATTTTCCTGCATTCTCCATGATACATTGATCTGATACGCTGCCAAGGTGTGGGATAAATTTGGCATGCCCTTGCTTCTCACCAGTATTGATGCCGTGGCTTTTCTTACACTTGCTTTCCTGAAGGAATGCCTGTCCTCAGCAAAGATCTATTTCTTCCCTTTCTTGGTTCAGCTTTGGAATACAATCAAAACTTTGTTTGATTCTGTGGATTCTCCCACATAAATTACTTTTTATCTCAGAAGTCAATTATATCAGTTAATCATAAAGAATCTGGCAATATTATGTGATGTACGTGTGGGACAATATATAAATGTCAAATCTTGTTGCTGCAGGCTAGAAGGGAAATGCTCTTTATTAAATATGTTTTAGGAACTGAAAAGGCCAGAGCATTTCTAGGATGGAGTTTATGAACAATTTAAGTGCCTGTATCCCTGAAATTCAGGTGACACATAGGCTTAAATCAGAGTTATGCCATTTGCAATTATTTTCAAGCAAATACATGTGCCTTCAGAGATAACATTTAAAGAAAACAAAAATTTAGACAATAGATTTTCTTTCTGTTTTTAAAATGTTTAGAACAGCAAGAATCTTCCATTGCAGAGATACCAACAAAACATTATTAATTAAATTAACAGATAAATGTTTTTATATTATCATGGAGAAAAATACATTATTTCTTTGTTATTGTTCAAGATGTTATTTGTTAAGGAAGCCTAAATTTTAAAGGGACAGGATAGAAGACTTGACTTCAAGCTGGGCTGAATTTCTGTTATGTTGATAATGTCAAAGTCCCCATTCTTGACAGAAGGCTGATGAATCCCCAGGAGAGTTGGTTACTGGCAAATCTCTTCTCAAGCTGATTTCCTTTCCCTCTATATTTCTGAATTTCATCTAATTCATGGTGATTCTATTTTCAAGGGAAAACAGTGTCCTCTGAGTGGTGTTCTGGCCCTTTTCTACATTTAAAGCACTTCCTGGCATTGCCACCAGTAAATTTCACTATAAGACACAGTCTTTTGTATCACAGATATTAATTAAAGAAAAAATGGGATCACCATGTAGTAGGCGAGAAATCTGGCAGGGAGATCAAAAACAGCGGTTTTGTAGTCCACAAAGCAAAACCTAATTTTTTTTCAGTAGCAACAACAATGTTGAACATGAGGGCAAAAGCATGATTGCTCCTGGAACTGTGAATCTCAAAATAACGGCTTCTGGGGAAGAAACAAACCCCCAGTGATTGCAGTAAAGTGAACCAGAAACACTTAATCCCAGAACAGCAAGAAACAAAACAGATTGAGTCACAAGCTGAGCAGTAGGGATTTTTAATAAATTTTCAATTTGGAAAATATTATCTGACTGCAAACAGAAAGATAATACCTTTATGGAAGGGGCAAAAATTGCTGCATGCTATGGCTGGTTCACTACTCTGACCTCAATAGCACACTAGAACAGATTTTTGAAGTAAGGGGGGAAATGAGGTTCTTTAACAGGAACTTATTTTCAAGATAATAGGTTAATATGACTGGACAAAACATCTGTCATAGAACAGCATGGAAAATGTTGGAATATATTTTAAGCATCTTGCAACTCTCCTATACTGCTGCAGATGCCCAGACCACCCAAAACAAGTAGCTTCCACCAAGAAATAATAAAACATGAAAAGGAAGTTCCCCAAAGACAATGCGATCTCAGATGGTGTTGGCTACAAAACAGACTGCCCAGTGATTGCAGGGTAGTAGAAAAGAATAAAGTGAGATCATCAGGATAGCAGAGCCATTGTCTCCACTAACCATTTTCTAGCCTGTGTTACTTCCTATGAGGACAAGCTGGGTTTACTTGCTGGGCAGGCAGGACAATTTTATTTCCATGGTCCTGTCTGAACTACTCTGTATTTTTGCCTCTAAAGGAGCTTATATTACATCTGAAACCCACACAATAAATCCTTTCTATGATGCACTGCATGGAAACAGGACTGTTATTTCAACATTTAAATGTGATGTTCACACTTTTTTCCACGTGCTGCTCCTGCAGAAGAGAAAATATATGATGTACTATGGATTTTGTTGCTTGTTACCATCAAACCTTTACGAGGTAAAATATTATCAGGGTAGGAGGGTAAAGATACATCATCTCTTAACTAGTGATGAGCATTAAATACCACAATCTCTGTAACTTTCTAGCCCTCAGTCAGTACTGTACAGCACCTACCTTTACTATCTAGAGCTACTGCATTTCTCTCCAGCATCTTTCCCTTGCTGAAATACTTCTGGCTGCTCAGTGGAAATAAATCTGCACACCACTGAAGCCTTGCTGAGACTCCCAGGGACTTAGGGACTCGACTGCAAAAATGACACTTGTACTGTACTGGCTTTTAAAAAAGATTGGCAGAAGATGATGCAGAAGGTTATTCATCATGCCATTAATACAAAGTGGCAAAAGCACAATTTTTTTTAGAGCAACTGGCAAATTCTTGGGCTTTTAGCACTTGTTTGAGATTAGCAAACAGATATTTCACTTATGTGTAAGAAAATGAGCAAAAGCCAGTAAGATTTTTTTTAAGGATCTTAATATCCTTCTTCCTAAATTAAAAATGTTTAGCTTAGCTATTTCTCTGCACTTCACAGATGATATTTTTACAAAAGAGATTTATCATATTCTTATTAGTAATGTTTGAGTTTGTTTCTGTCATTTTCAAATTCAATTTAAAACCAAAACAGAAAGATAAAGGTAAACTAAATCTCTGAGGAAAACAGGGTGGTGCATTTCTTTGCCTTGTGTCGGCAGGCAGCTGGGCCAAGGGCTCCTAATGAAATTTCACTGCATTGTTAATCTCCAGCAGTGTGGGCTCTAAAGCAAAGAGCACAGAAAATCACACAAAGTAGTACAACACCGACACACTATTGAGAGGTGTTGGGCAAGTGGGGACTTGGCAGAGGCTGAATAGGGAGAAATTAAATGAAATAAAATAAGCACTGGGTATGGGAGATATCATAGCATTTTTGAGGCAGGGAACATGGCGAGTCACAAGAAGCTTCACCAGCAACACAGAGAGGGTGGGTAATAGGATTGAAAGATTAGGAACTGTGTCAGACGGGCCCAGGGAGTCAGTGGCACAGGCAGCAGGTCTTTGTGTGCACAGATTGAATTGGGACCTTTACAGTTCCAGCTGAATCACTTGAGGACAACACATCTCGAGAAAATTCATTACTATGGCCATTTCTTCTTATTTATTTCTCCTTCTAAAAAATACTGACAGTAAAAATAATTATCATAACATATAGGCTGTGTTACACATCTGAAAAATAATCATATGGCACTTAAGTTTCTTCCCTCAATGAATTTCTGAAGGCCTCCATCTTGGTTTTTGGATACAGGGAGAGGAAAAACATACCAAAATCCTGATTAGCAGTTGTTGGCCAATTACCACTCTATTTTTTCCACTATCACTTAAGCTATCCCTCTTGTAAATAAATAAAGAAGACATTGAATTGTATGACTCTTGATTTCATCCTGAAAATGTACACCTAGAAAAGATCTTAGACACTGAAAAAAGCCACTGTTAATTTCTCTGCCATTTCTGCATCAATTACTTCAATGTATTTTCAGTGGTTTTAGATCGTTTTCATTTACAGTAACCTTAAAAACAACATGATACAAATACCTGTTTAATTCCTAATATTTAATTTTTGCTGGTCTTGGTGAATATGTGCTGCTCACAAAAATCAACCTAAACCAATCAGTTTGACTGCACCTGTCACCCAAGATTTGAATCTAAGCAGTTGGTTGAATGTGGCTTACTTGGAGTGTTTGCTCTCACATTTTGACATTTGCTTCTTTAAATTTTAGTTTACAGTTGTGTCTGACAGAATTAGGAGAAGGGAACAAAGCATGATATTGCTTGTTAGCTGAAATAACCTGTATTTTCCTTCTTGCTCTATAAGAAGGCATCTTGACATCTTGCAGCTTTCTTTTACCCCTTGGCCTCTCCCACTCAGAGAGCAAGAGCGCAATGTGGAAATAGTCTGGGGATACCTGCTGACGTCATTGCTCCTGACATCAAGATCTAGAGTTGAATCCAGACTCTTTAAGGAGAATTAGAATAACCAGGCAGTGGCTGATACCATGTCTAGATCTAAAAAGCCAAAAAAAAACCAGAAGGAAAAAAAAACAAACCTTATTCATCTTCTATTGGTGGAATGGGAATCAGATTAGCCATGACAGGCACAGTGAAAGATTTGTCTGCCAGGGCACAGAGATCATTAATGGCAGAGTAACACCGGGGAAGACTGTGGCTTGGGAACTGAGTTGCTAGAGCTGCAACAGCACACCAAAAGCAGGACAAATATGAAAGACAACAGCCCCAGAGACCTGAAATACTCAGCAGTGTTGCCTTTGTAATGCAAGTACTCTCCTACTCGGTCTGCCCCTGAAGGGCCCTCCTGTCAGGCTGAACAGAGAAGAAAGCCAGAGGTACATGAATCCTTGGCTGCTCTGCTGCAGTGATCACTGAAGAGTTCAGCCAAACCACACAGGCTCTCAAGGGTTTGTGCTAAGAGCCATCCACAGCCACTGAACCTAGGAACTCACACCTATCTGTGCCTGGAATTTTTCCAGCTAAGGAAAAGTTTCTTTTCTTTGAAGATATTTAGGAAAGCTTATATTTAGGCTAGAGATGTTTTTTAAAGAGAGAGTTCATGGCTAGCTGGTTTAAATAGTAAAGCCTGCTTTTAAAAGTGAGAAACCTTCAGTTTCTCATTTCTCTGTGTGCGTGATGGGTAGAGGGTTTTATTATCCTAAGTGCTCCTCTAAGGCAGGTGTACTTGGTTTATGGAATGAAACTAAATTGTGGTATCTTTTTCCAATACCAGCTACATTATTTCTGCAAAACTTAAACTGTATCTCTGTGCCTAGGATGCATGCAAATAATACAGAAGTGGTAAAAAGAAAGGAAGAAAAATTATTTTTCCTATACCTTACTCTTTATTTTACCAGAAAACACAATCAGTGCTACCATGTACAAGTATAATATTCCCTGGGTAAAGCAGCACTCTACTGCATCTATCTATTTATTGCACAGTAAATGAATATGGGTTGGGTAAGTGCCACATGAGAGCTGCTCAGGAGCGGTGCAACATTGCCACCATGTGCTCTGCACTGAGAACTGGCTTCATGGAGTCAATACAGTAACCTTCCTTTCTGCATCATTTCAGAGAGAAAGGGCAGAAAAAATTAAGGGTAAGTAAGTAATTTCTCTCCCCCATATTTTTTTCTTGTTTTACTGTGGATTTAGGCACTGGGAAACTATGTCTGGAGCATTGCCCATCAGCCACCAGTCTCTTTACAGAGTCAGCCAGCAGGCAGCACACTTGGGAGTCTCCTATTGGTCTGTTGTTCTCGTGGGGCACACGAATTGCATTAGGAATTAATGATCCCAGGCTTAAGTGGAAAATTCAAGAACTGAAATAGATCAGGAGGGAGTGGTTTTCTCTAAAAATACCGTAGTTCTTTAACATTTTTGCTGAAACTGCCAAGCAGCATCTTTCCTAGAGTAATCCAATGACAATCACATTCTAGTTACACTGGGAATGATTAGCTATACATGACTGCCTTTCAGGATCACTGACATTTTCAATCACCTTTGACACAACCTTGTTCTTTTTCAGAGGGGCTAGGTCTTGAGTAAATGTGATGCTGATTTCAACACTAAGAGAATTCACAAACAATCTATCTTTACCTTTCAACAAGGCTAGAATGTATTTTTTTTCCCTCTTGATGAAAAAGGCTAAACATTAAACATGGAACCTTAGTGCAATCACGCTACAGTAGAGCAAAGGCATGCTGTGTTTTTGGTATGGTATTTTTCACTTGGGAGAACTGAAGAAGCACATAAATGTATGGTGTTCGCAATGGTAGGAAAGGCAAATTTAAATAACAAAGAAGAAAGGTGATTTTTTTGTTTCATAATCTCAGTTGATGGGAAGGTGGAGGGCTACATTGAACCATTCAATGAAAAAGCAAATATGTGGCTGTACCAGCAGTGTGGATACATTTACTGACTACACAGTCAATTAAGCCTGACCACCACGGTCAAGGTCACTGAAGCTACAGTCCTCAGCTGGTCCAGAAGATGGGCAGCAAACCTGCTGGAACCTTACTGACATGCTCAGTGAGCCACAAGCAAATTTTAAACGTATCCTCAAGGAAGTGAATCTTTACTGAATTAACTGGCACAAATTGCACTTCTCTGCCTAATTCCAGGCATGTCATTGCAGCCATTCTGGTTCCTGGCTTTGTCATTCTGGTCAACACTAAATATTCTTATTGGTACACAAGATTAGAAAGTGCATCTGACAGCACTCCTTGATTACTGTTGTTTTCCAGCCCAATTCTGTCACAATCCAAAATGTTAATTATGAAATCTAAGACTTCTAATTAAATTTGATCTCTAAATAATGAAGAACATACAAAATCAGAACTTACCAGTCCTGTGGTACAGTGCTCACAATCACAGTTTTGCACCTCTGAAATTCATTTCTAGTACAGATTCTCCTTCACACTGCTGCTAGAAAACTCCCTGTCCCATCTCAAGTCTTTCCATACCCATAGTTACTAGCTTCCTTTTATAAACAAATCTCTCATCAGCTGGCCCTTCTCTAATGAGAGCATGCAATGAGAGTACTGTTCTTCTTTTGTACAGCGTTTTTTTTTTATTGTTTACAGCCTTGAGACATTAGAAAAATCTGTGATAACATTTTATCTGAGTTTAGACAGTTACGAGTTAATTCATGAGATATTCTCTGGTGATGGAGTATTTCCTTTATCACTCAGCTCTTGGATATTTGATTCTACAGCTCACCAGAAAAGACCTAGCCCACCTCATCATGAAAAGCAGGATGCAGGCAAATATATTTCCAGCAGACAAGATCCATCAGGGAAAGTGATGTGACCCAGTTGCACTAGTTCAGCAAGACAAGAACATGTCCAATATCAAACAGACTTATCAAGAAGATTCCTAATTATTTTCTTTCAACAACATAATATAACATCATTATAACAACATGTATGATTTGCAAAAAACTTAACTGTGTTGTTTCTTGTCATATTTAGAACATTTAAATTAAAATTGTCATTTAAAAATCCTTTTCACAGCAAACAGAACAAATGTAATTGTTTTCAGCTTGAGGCAAAAATTGGTTTCAGAAGCAGCTAGTGCATCAGCTACTCTAGATGCTACTACAAATTTGCTATCAATTGTTCTTAGCTGCATATGAGTTTGAGAATCATGTCAGTACACGACTGACAATCACTTCCACTCCTCATTTCAATCCAAGGCCAATAGAAAAATAGAAAACATATCTGAAACCCAAAGTAGGGGCTGTCTTAGGGCTTGAGTGTTTGGATTCAGTCCCCAGTGGGGGCACAGTCTCTGAGTTTTCACTGACTCTCCACTGAAAGGGGCTTTTTGTTTACTCCATTCAGCCTCTCTCCTGTATAAAAGGCCCTAATAACTTTTATGTCACATGCTCTGCAATGAATGGATAATTGCGTCAACCCAGCAAGAGCATGACTCACTAAGTGAGCAATATCCATTTTCAACAGGGCAAAAATATCAGTGTAGACCCACTTAATTGTTCCATGATACAATTTAGCACTGCTATAGCATGTATTAAATTAATTAAAAGACTTTCCTTCCCGTCAAAGGTATAATCAAGGCAATTTGCTTCCAAACATAATCAGAAAACTATGCAAGAAAAGCTTTGCAATATGAGCTATTTTTTCATGTGGAAAGTTAATTGATTTTCTATCATTTTTTCCCTTTGGGATTCAAATGAAGCTTTACAAAAAGTTGTTGCTCTTTTATGTGTAATTGGTCCACTTGAACTTTAGAGCTTACCTGAAACTAGGGCACCAAAGTACTTCTTTTCTCCCTTTCTTCTGAGAGATCATATCAACAATCATTATATTAAAAAAAAAATTGCCTAGAGGTCACAGAAAACTCCAGAGTGCTAAAACAATTAACATTTGTAACAGAGACACTTTTCTGTGAGGTAGCAATCAGTTTCCTCTCATATTGAACACATCAGCAAACATCTTTCTAAATCTTAATAATATAGGGGTGGCTTGAAGAAACACACATTTTTTGTTTCCTCGGTACTTGGCACTAGCGGAAAAATCCCATCTGGAAAGGAAAGGCTGGGGAAGTGAACTGAAAAGCAAAATTGAACACTGCTACACCAACAAGTAGTAATCAATCTAGATGTCGGTATTCTCCCCTAGTCATTCCTTTGGGGAGGGAAGGGTGAGGCAGGATTACATGGAGGCTTTTTTGGAACAGAAAAGAAATAAAAACTCCATGCCCCTCTGGGGAGTCTCTTGGTAAGCTGCAGCTTCCTGGAAATTTTCCAGAGAACTGGCAGCATTATACAAGAGCCCAGCTGAAAAAGACAGGGAGTGCCCACGTGTTTACTGTGTTGATTCTGATAGAGCTACAGTGAGATGGGAGTATCAAGAGGAAGTTGTAATGACCAAAAGACAATTTTGAAGTTGACTGAACTGAGTTTTGCTCTGAATTATTTCAACTAGCAGCACCTCCCTGATTTGGGCAGAAGAAATGCTTCACAAAAATACCAGCTTACCCCAATATGTATCTATTCAAATTTACAGATGGTCAGCCAAAAGGTTTCAACAGCTTCTTCAGCTCTAAATATAGAGAAAATTCCCTTTTCCTGTCAAAAAATGTAGCAATGCCATAGCTTGTTCTCTGTACCCTATATTATATTGATTGCTGTGTAGTAGCAGCTGATACCAATAAAGGCAAGGAGAGAAAACAGTAAAAGCAGCATGCCCTGCAAATATATCTGACAGAGCTTTTGGATTCTGGGAAAAAAAAAAAAACTCCACTTATTCCAAAATAAGATCAAATGTGATATCATTTACTTCAGTAAAGAGCTAAAGGTTGTGCTATGCAGTCATGAACCAAAGATCAACACATAGACACAGGTTTTCTCAAAGCCCTGACAGGGTTCTGATACAACATTCTGCTTCCAAATTCTAATCTAAGTTGCCTTTTCAAGAACATTTAAAAAAGCCATCTCTCCTATCTTACTGTGCAATTGTAATGCAATGAGATTGTTCAAAAAAAAAGGCAGAATATTTAAATAATATATCATTGCTCATTTTTGCAAATGCTGGCAGTGATGCTTCACAAACGGGCTGCCAGCCTGTGTACAAATCAAGAGATGGTAGAGGTGCTCCGGAACTAAAATGATCAGACTGAACCTGCTTAACTAAACTGAACCATCCCCTCTTCCATAACAGGAATTGGAATGCAAGACAAAACAATCTTAACAAGCAAAATTCTTCAAACCTCAACCATTCATTCTCATGTACCTTAATCTTAGAGGAAAAATATTCATGAAATCTAGCTCCTGACTGATGCATCCCTATAGTGTATTCTCCAATATTTATTCCCAGATTTCTTGTAATTGACCTTAGCAAATCAGCTCCATCAACTCCTCTTTGTGGTACTTGCAGAGTCTAGTGAATCTGAATTTCAGCATGATGTTTTTCCTAAATTTAACATTACTTAATTTTATTTAATTCTTAATCTTGTCACATCTTCTCAGACCACTCAAGGTCATGATTTTTTCAGTATCATCTTTGAAGAATGTCCTTGATCTGTTGATTCTGGGGCAGCAAGTCAAAATTACCAAAAGAATATACATTTCAAAAATTAAATTTTGGGAAGTACAGGACTACAAGCAGCGCCAGATAAACACTGATTTACAGGTTTGTAAGCAGAGCCCAATCCTGCCAGTCAGTAAATGGTATGAGTTGCCAGCACCTTGTAAAATGCCCTATAATGAATCCTATTACCCTTGATACAGTAGCCAGCTGAATTTGGTTAGCTTGCTTGCCGGTACCTTTATACAGAGGGTGCAGTGGGGAGGAGTGTTACTCAGCTAGCTTTTGACAACCAAGCTTCTCGCACAAACATTGCAAAAGAATCAAAATATCCAGCATCGCATTCAGAGCACAAGCAACATTTGGCTGCTCAGCCAACCTCTTTTCCCACTACCTCTCTTCCTCCTGCTCTCAGCAGAAAGATATCACTGGGCCATTGGGGGTTTGTACAGTTTACATCACTAACGTTCATGCATGAACAGGGAATAAATCCATGCAATTCAGGCAACGTGTCACAACCCGAAACAAAGAGCCTTAAACGGATCACAATTTTGTTGTGGGAAATGTTGTTCAGCTAATGAAAGCTGTCAGTATTCTTGGCAGTCTGGATTTTGAAATATGTAAGTTAACAGAATCCTTGGTGAGCAGAGGAGATGAAGTGCAAAGCAGCTGATTTAAACAAAGGCAATTTGGAATTAAATTTTCATTCATAAGTAGGATGACCATTATTTGTATTTTCCTGATTGTTTGTTTTGACAGCTTTGCAAATGCTAAGCTTGAGCATGAAATGTTAACCGTGCTTTGATGCTTCCTGGCCTGCACACCAGCCTTCCATCTTTTTTACTTTAAAATTTTATCCAGCATGAAAGTAGCTCATTGGATTAATGTAGTGTCAACTTCTGGAAAGCTAGTTGCAAAACTGACATAGGAAAGACAAAATCAAAAATAAGGCAAAGAGGATGAAAAATGCATTCCAGCATTTCTCTCTCAAACACCAAATGTACAATCTGCAGCAAATCTAAATGGCAGAATCAAGACTTTAGGTAATCAGTAGGACTTGTCCTCTTGCTAAGTTATTCTGAGGAGCATAAGCAACATCATAAATGACACTTGCTTCTTTCTAAGAAATATGCACATCATATTGCACCTCACAAGTTTTTATACATCTGGACATAAAAGCAGATGGATTCAAGAAAACTTAGAGCTTACTTGCTACAAGTACACACCTGCTCTCCAGAAACTGCCACGAGAATCCTCAACAACCACAACAGACACAGAAGAACAACTTTGTTGTAACATATGATAGAATGAGGCTAAAGCCCTAATTTATGATGGTAGCACTGCCACAAAATATTCTGAAGAATCTCACACAAATTTTAATCGCATTTTAATGGCTCAAGAGATAACTGTGTTGTATATCCACATGAATTACAAAATGATTACACTAATTTTTCAGCTGGGCATCCAAAAACTTACAAGAATTGCATGAAGTCAACAGAATATTTTAGTATGGTTCACTCTCCAGAAAAATAACATTTTTCATTTAATTCTACTATCTTTAGAGTTCTTTTATCTATTTTCTTCATACAGAGTGTAGTTATGCCAATTTTCACATTTCATTGGTTCTTTTTATATAGGCAGGCCCCTTATCGCTTTGCGTTTTCTAGTCCAGATCAGTACTCTGTGGTTGCTAGAGAAATGTTTGGTTAGTGATTTTTAAAGTTAAGCATCTACTCCGCCAAAGTTTGGGAATACTGAGCTCAAAGACAGCTTTGAATATATCTAGAGAGAGTTTCTACAATCTGAAATTCAGTGTGAAGTTAGATTCAGGAATCTTGTTCAGATCTATCTCTCATTCTTTTGGAATGTTTATGCACCAAACAAGACACCACAGAGTACATAAAATTATAGATCATACATCAGGGAAATTTTATTATCTGTCCTTTTTGTAAGTGCTGTAAATGAAAAAATATTTCTGCATTTTCATAAGGCATTAAAATTGATTTTCATTTTAACTGTGCGACACTGCAATTGCAGATAAAGTAGCTTGTCTATAAAAATGACAGTACCTTTTAGCACTTGCTTTTCTTCTTACAAACTTGTCACAGACAAGCACTAAAACCATTTTCAGTCTAATTTGTGGTATTTCACAGCCCATACACCTGCAACATTGGCTTACAGTATCTTGCCAGCAAAACACAAGGTGCCACCTCCAACAGCCAGCAATCACAAACTTACCAAACTCATCTTTAGAGATGTTCTACAACTCAACACCATTACAGAGAAAACTGCCTGCCTTGTTTTCCCAAGGGATGTGCAGACATTTAGCACCTGGGAGAGCTGCGTGTGCCCAGGACGGGCAAAGGCAGCCGGCTCTCGAGAGGAGCCCAGGACAGATGTGGCACCTCGGGCCCACCTGTGCTAACTGACAGCTGGCCACAAGAAAGAGCTCCACGGTGGGAATGCCCTGGGCTGGCACCAGGGCTTGGCTCTGTGGGCAAGGAGCCGCTTCCTGAGGCCAGCAGGACCCTGAGCAGGGGGCTCCTCGCCTCACTCGGGCGCTGAGAACCGCAGGGGCTGAGCTGCAGCCGGGGAAGGAGGGTACTGAGCTGCCTGCTCAGCACTGCCCAGAAAGGGAATGGAGTCCCAGGAATCTCTGCCCCAACTCTTGTCAGCCACGTCTTCAGGAACAGCACATTCAATAGTGGTGTAACACAAATCTCTGCTGAACAGAGGTGAATAGCCACACTTGGCTGAACTGTACTGCAGCACGCACAGAGCCCCAGCAGAAGACTGCTGCTTCAGCTGCTTTGGTCAGCGTAACTGATTGTCTCCCAGCCTCTCTGCAGGGCTGTGAACACTCATACCCTGTGGGGCTGAGCTACTGTTTAGACTCCCAAGTCAAATTCAAGGTAGAGGACAACAGGATATAAATCAGCCTGCTATCCAAGCAGACACTTTTACACCAAATGTCTGTTTACCCATACTATGATGCAAATGAAGTTGCTGAGCAACCAGGAATTTGGTCCTATTTTTACTTCTGCATTTAGAGTAGCATCCCTAACTGAGTGTCTACCTTTATAAGAAAGTGTATGTTTTACAAAGGACGTCAAGTATTTTAAAAACAATTCCAAGATAAAGCAAAGTCCACTTCCAATCCTTGTCAGATGCAGAGGGAAAAAAACACTTTTAAGGAGGTCAGAATCTTTAGCACTTATGTATGCAATCAAGTTTCATGATTTGCACAGGACTTGAAAATATATGCAATATTTTTGTTAAAGAAAAAAGCAATGTTCTAAGCACACACAATTACAGAAATTCCAAAAGAACTTGTGTAGTATCTGAACAGTTACAAGATCTGGTTTTTACATTTCATTTGCATTGGCTCTTCATTTAAATCTTTTCCCATAATGATAATGGGTCATATACATAACTATATATTCAGTGAAGTTAAATCAGGAATTGATTTGGCTCCATATTCTTTCAGCTAAGACTGTAAATACCAGACTCCTGTCTGCTCTGTATGAATACAAATGGCCTCAGTGGAGTTCTGCCAGTTTATAGCAGCAGAAAATCAAGGCCAGAGGATCAGTCTTTTCCGTAAGAGCAGGGATTTGTTTCCATACCATCTCCTTCATAAGGTTCTGAATTATCTGGTGGGTACTCTCCATACTAAAATTATTTTCCTTCAGCGACATTGTGTGTATACAAGTTTACACCAGGATACCTCTGTGCATTAATAGAAATATACTTACACCCATAACAATGTCTGAGTCAGATCCACCTGCATATCTTTTCATTTCTTCACTCTTTATCTCATTCTTCCACAACCATTATCTCAACAAATAATTACTGCTCCCTTTACAGTCTTGAGAAGTGAATATTAACCCTGAACATTAACAATATCCCAGCTTTCACCTCAGCCAGCCAAGGAAACAACCCTTCAAGTTTTTATCCCCACTGAAAGGATTATTTTACTTCTCATAAAACTCAAAGAGTTCCTAAAACAAATAGTTCCTCCCCATAATTGAAGATCTAGCAAGAGTGTGGAGAGAAACACTCGGTATCCTTCTGGCAACACCAAAGGTAGCCATGAGTTCAACACAGATAAGGTCACTGACTGATAAGGATGCACATCTCTGCTGCACTTTAGACATCAATGAAGTCATTAATACAAAGGGATTGGGGAGATGCATCACACAGCCTTCACTCCCCATGGGTTCACCCAGTGTCAAGAGATTTTGAAGTTCTAAATCCTTGTCAGTGTGGTAGGGAGAAAGCTGTTCCCTGCTGCAACAGGCTCTAAGTCAATCCCAAGTAGCACTCCAAGTTTCCTGTTCCATGTGAGAGTTTTGCCTTTAATTCTTTTGGAAAAAAGGAAAAATGTTTAGAAAATGCCATAAATGGAAAAGATTAATGTGCTTTGCCAACCTCTGCTGCAAATATTAAATATTAAACAGAATACAAGCTACAAGAGGAAAAGATATATATTATTCAGACTTCAAAACACCTCACAAACACTAAAACAATTCCAGGTAACTAACTCTGTGAGCAAGTATAAAATTTAACATACACATAAAGTATGCTCTTAAAAATGACAACCTGGTAATGGCTAAGAGGAAAATATGCCTCCTCTGTGAAAGGTAATCAAATGAAAAGTACAAGCCAAAAACAACCAGAGGGGCAGGCCAATAAAATGTCATGTACAGAAAATGTAGCCTATATTGCTTAATCTTCACTGTGATATTCACCTGTTAACAAAGAGTAAAAATCTAACTCATGAGTGGTGTAAATGTAAGTGAATTATTCCCATTTTTCTGTGTAAGACAAATGTCACTAAAGAGGTCCAATTTTGTTGGGTATTCTGCAGCAAAGTGTTTCTTTATATCAAAGGAAACCATATAATGACTATACTGAATGACACTTATGGAGCATAGTAGGTTCTCTGAACATTTGGTAAGAATCATCTGCTTATGAGAGAAGGAACTGAATGGCTCAATGTATCCCTAAGGTACAGTGAAAAATTGATAATGAAATGAATAGAAAATGCACTTAAGAGATTCCAGAGCTGATGTGACCTGAAGAATATTATAAACCCCCAGACAAGTTTTCTCACTGACTACCTGCAATAGGATTCCCACAGGACTGATTTCTAGTTTGTGTGACACATGCCCTTCCAAAAAACCACACACAACAAGCATCTAATTCACCATTCCACAAAGCCACAGATGTTCATTTTTATGGCTGATCCTTTGTCTGCAGGACAGCAAATTCTGTACAGAGAGGTCTCAGACAGAAGGTTCCTTACTTTATCTTTGCTATACATACATATGTTAATGAGGTTGTCTCCCTTACTTTTCTGTTGAGGCTTTCAACAGCTGACCTTGCTATCATTATACAGCACTTCTCCATTTCTTTCTCTCAGATTTGTTATAGAGCTCTTCCAGAAGCTACTTATTATCCTTCTGATTTATACATATTATCTTTGTCCTTCAGAGGAAGATGAATTAATAATTTCTGTTCAGAAATTTTTAACTTTAAGGTTTCACTGGAAAACTCCAGTTGAATCTAAACCATTTAAATTTAAATACCTTGGGTCCAACCAAACACCTTATTCAATTAAAATAAATTCACATTAAAAAAAAGTTTCAGAAAACCCAGCAGAATCCACTACACAGCCAATTACATTTTAAAAAACATTTTAACTACAGCACAGACATCTTTTTGAGTGTAGGTGTTAAAAATATTCTTATTACCTTCTACCAGCAAGGTCCTGTACAAATCAGTTTTTCTATACAATACTTGTAATTTTGTATCAGTCTCCTTATATATCTTCTGTGAGAGCTCTTTCTTTTCTAGGTTTTTTTTGGTTTTTTGGTGGTTTTTTGGGGGAGGGTGGTTTTTGGAATCTCACTCTTAAATTATATCCCCTAATCAAGGTAAAAACCATTCCTCAAAAACAATGCTATTCAGATTTCAGTGGAGTATGATTATGGTTTACAAAATCACTGATCCAGCAAATCTCCTTTGGAAAATCAGAAGATCTTTCTTTGCCTTTATAAATTACTGACAGTGAAGCAGCCAACTAGCCACAGAAAATTCATCCACAGCCTTTAAACAAATCTATGGTTTGGTGCCCTGTCAGTCTGCTCAGGAACTCTTCCCATATTTATCATGCTAATCACCCACTTCAGAAATAACAGAGAGAGGTCAAGGACGAAATGTTGGTTGGTGAACTTCAGTGAATGCAGCTATACCAGAAAATGACCAAAAATACAACACAGCACTGTGATGTTAAACCAAGCCTCAACAGCAAAGCTTCTACAGCTAGCTGGAAACAAAGGACTCTAAACTCTTCAGAGAAGGAGTACATACTACCTTGTGTCAGAGATGCACACTCTTCTCTCTCACCCATATAGCCGACCTTTACTCAACTCCAGCTTGCTGTATTTCAGTGATGCAGACTGTAAGCTGTTATTTGGAATCATCTCCTGTGAAAAAATGTAAAATCTGACAGCCTTTCAATGCCAATTCCTTTAATGGATGAGTTAGCTATTTTTTCCTCCATGTGGAAGGGGGGTGGTTTGAGCAGTTACTATTTTAATTTTAGGAGTTGTACCACATCAATTTTGATCAACACAAAAAGTTTGTTGGAAACAGGAATGTTTATTTTTTGAAGAACTGAAGTGACTAAAAAGACAGACAAAAAATTCCCAGATTTATTCACTCATGTATCTCTATACATTTAAAGTGTTCACAGACTAATTGTCAGCTGCTAAAAAGCTTTTAATTGCATTACTGAAAGAACGAGGTAAAAGACAGTTTTATGACTAGCTTTGTACTACTCAGGAACCGAGCTAGTACCAGAAATAAACAAGAGTAGCCACAATGCTATTCTGAAATCCACCAGCTTGTTTTGCTCCTATAGAGAAGTCACTCCAGCACACCTATCCCTGAGCCAGTACAGACCCAAGGCACCTTGACAGAATAAATGACAAATCTCAGGGTGCCATTTCCTGCCAGCAGATAAGAACAATAAATAAGAGTACAATGAGAGCTACATTCATCCCATAAAAAGCTCATTCCAGTAGCCCTGCAGAGAACACCTTTGACTCAGTCTTCAGTTCGTGCTGATTTGACATCTGTACCCGTTTTCTCTTCAGACAACTCTATAATAGCTTTCAGCTCAGCTTCAGAGAACTTAGGGGTCAGTGCCACATTGTCATAATCAAATTCTTCATCAAGCGAGAAAGGTTGAACATCATCGCCCAGCTGCAATGAGGAAAAACAGATACATAAATAATATTGCTGTAAGTGATAATAAGGAAGCTCAAAATATAAACTTCTAATTAACATTTAATTAAACTATTTTTTCTGACTCTAACACTCTCAGCTGATTAAGCTCTTTTTAAGTAAAATAATAAATTCAATTATTCAATTTGACCTAATTTAAGCCATTTAATGTGCCCCATTTGTACTGTACTGTATTTGAATTAATATCATTAACTAATTTTGCTCAAGGCAAGGAATCTAAAAACCTCCCTTGCACACATCTATTATATTCCTGCCACTTGTAGCAGCAAGGCTGTGGGGATATGGACATGTTATATGCGATGTTAAATTTCAAAGACAGATTCCATATTGTCAAAATTTGGGTTAGTATTACATAAAGCTTCAGCATACATGCATCTGGTACTAATGTAACATGCTTCCCAAAACACAGTTTCAGTGAAGGAAAGGTCTGCAATGAGCAAAATGACACATAATCAATTTTCAGACTCCAATAATTTTTTTCACCATCTCAGAGACATGGAATTGGCTAGTTTGCATTTCTTGCATGATGAACATAAGAATCTTGCTGCATTTGCCAATATGTGCTTTGTTGACATATTGTATAGCATTTCTACATTGCTTCTGGTTGAAATATCTTAGAATAAATACTCTGCCTATAAAATAAAGCAATGAAAACAAATAACTATGGCAGGCCCCATGCTGATAAAAAACTGCAGGGGGCTACAACATGAAAGGTTTATGGTAAGCACTTATATGAAATGAATTCCAGGGCAACACAGGAGATACACCTTCAATATTAAAACTGTGCAGGAATGCTCCCTATCCCATGAGAAGTTAATATAAATTGTCTAGAAATGTGTTTCAAAGATTTCAGTACTTCAGCACCAAACCAGCAAAACATTTAAATGTACACTTATTTTTTCAAGCTTCTGACAAGTCCTCAGTGAAGCCCATGACTATTGATGTATATGCAATTAAGAATACATGTACTTGCTGAAAAGCAGGAAGAACACTCGGCATCCGATGATCACTGCTCAGTTTAGAAGGCACAGCATGCTGCACAATTTGATGTGACGTTTTGTAAGAAGAAGCACTGACACAGTTAATGCCATCTAGTAAGTCAGAGAAGTGGTAGCTGGCTTCCTCTTTGCTGGCCGAGTACTTGATAGATATGGCAGAGAGCATCTGGGTAGTATCTACATCCTTTATTAATAAACTGTAGTGTTGCATGAATAACCAGGAAATAATTTTTCTGGGGTTGTATAATTCTATTAATCATCTACATTGCTCAGTTTTCCAGGGATCTGGCTTACATGTTGGAGTAGCCAAATAATAATCCTGGATGCAGATGTGTAGACCATCAGCATTTATAAATGGGAAAAACTTTGTAGATAGAGTTGGTCTAGAAAACACCATTCATTCTGCACACAAAAATTATCTTGCTTATATCCATAGACTACTTCAGGTAAACCATCATTAATTTTTATAAATAGCCCATTTGAAAAATGTTAACAGGAGATAAAAGCCTGCACACAAACTCTCATTTCCATTAGAGATAAAGCCAACTCCTTGACCTCCTCAGCATATTCATGTTCATTTTCATCTTTTCCACAGCCAGAGCCTTGTACAATTCCTTGTCAGTAAGATTATCAGCAACTGGATAACAAATGGTAGCAACAACCAGGGTTCTACTACCTGTCTTTCATCTGCAGAAATCCAAAGCACTCTTCTAAAATACAACACAAGGCACAAATATTTTTCAGTTATTTTGGTTGTAACAATATTTTTTACAACATTGTGCTGGTTTTGACTGGCGTAGAGTTAATTTCCTTCACAGTGGCTGGTATGGGGCTGTGTTCTGGATTTGTGCTGAACACAGGGTTAATAATACAGAGATGTTTCTGTTATTGCTGAGCAGGGCTCACACAGAGCCAAGGCCTTTTCTGCTTCTTGTACAGCCACAGTGTGAGGGAGCTGGGGGTGCACGGGAGGAGACACTGCTGGGACAGGTGACCCCAGCTGACCCAAGGGATATTCCACACCACATGATATGTCATCAGTGCATGAAGTGGGAGCAAGAAGGAGAAAAGAGGAGTTTGGAGCGATGCCCTTTGTCTTCCCAAGTGACTGTCACATGTGGTGGGGCCCTGCTGTCCTGGGGACAGCTGAGCACCTGCCACTCCACCCATGGGAGGCCGTGAATTAACTCCTTGGTTTGCCTTGCTTGTGTGTGTGGCTTTTACTTTCCCTATTAAACTGTCTTTATCTCAACCCATGAGTTTTCCAGCTTACCCTTGTGATTCTCTCCCAGTCCCACTGCCAAGGAGCAAGCAAGTGGCTGTGAGACTTGGTGTCTGCCCAGGGTTAAACCATGACACACATCTGAGGTAACTGAACTACGAAGAGTTCAAAGTACAGAAGCCTCTATAGGGATTTTACAAAAGCAAATCTATTTTCCCCTGTCAATGGAGTTACAGAAAGTATACACACATCCACTCTGAGCTTGTCTTGGCCTTCATGTCATTCCAGGAACATTTTATGCAGACACAGCAAAATATTGGAAAGCTTTTGTTTACAAAACTCAACGCCATAATGCTAACTGAAATAAGATGTCAAAATAAAACATAGCCAACTTCACTCTGTTAACGATTTCTCTGTTACCCACTCACTGCACATTTGAAAAGTTTATTCACACTGCATATTCACCAGCGTACTTCATCTCTCAAATGAATACTCAAAGCCTTAGGGATTCCTTTTTTTTCTTCTTCTCCCAAGAAGTCATTGACTTTAAACTTCCATGAAGACAAGTAATCTAAAATTCATATACTGCGAACTGCAATGTTGTTCCATGTCAAAAGGAAGACATTTTACGATAGAACACTGAATCCTCCAAGCTGATCAAATTATTATCTTGTTATTTTTGCCTAAGGAGCTGAGAGAAATATGTGAATTTCAGGTGTCTAATTTAACATCTAATTGAAATCTTTTTGAGAGCTCTCTGGGAATAGAATCCTCCTCTATTAGAAAACTGCCAGTTTGCTAAAGATTGCTTCTGTGATTTAGTCTCTGAAGAACAAAATCACTTTCATTTACAGTTCCTGCATGTCCAAATTAAAGGAGGGAAAGAATGTAATATTCATATTAATAACTGAAATATTTTCCTAGAGGTTGTTTTACAAAGAGATATTGTAAATAAAATACCTTTAAGTTGACATTTTCAAAAGTCTATTAATAACTGGCAACTCAGTTCTTTTATTAATCTGTTTAGAGCTACACTTAGCTGAACAGCTTGTCTCTGTCCTTCCAAAAACTTGTATATCTGTGTAATTATGGCACTCCATGATTCTATTGTTCAAATTATGTAAAACTTGCACATACATTTACCAGTGATTTTGCATGCTCAAGGGAAAACTTACTAGTTCACTAACAATAAGTTAAAAAAAAAAAAAGAAGTGGGGGGAAGGCATATATACGCTATCATCTCATATAAGCTTAGTGTATTCTGGGGTACCTGGGAGAAAAAAAAGTTTGTTTGAGCTTCGGGCACTGGACTAGAAGTCAATAAATCCTGGCCAATTTTCTACTTCCGCTTCATCATTCTGGACAAGTCATTCAATCTCTGTGTCTTTACTGGCCTCTGAGAAGATACAACTCTTCCATCTTCTTTCACTTAGTCAATCCTGTCTTTAAGTTCTTCTGTGTTCTTGTTGCATTTATGCGTAGCACGTAGCAAAAACAAACCTTGGCTGAGGTTTGCTATCAGTAACTTTAACCAAAGGAACTCAGTGGAAGTTGTATTTTAGGGGATAAATGCTGCCGTGCCACAGACTAAGAGAAAATGACAGACATGCTAAATACTGTTTTGAATGCTCAAACTACAGACAAATAAAGGAGAATAGAAGGGCAGAATTCTTCCTTCCTAATCCCAGCCATACAAAAATTACATTTCTAGACTAAGGTAGCCAATTAGCCAAAAATAGCCCAGCCACAGCTTGTGGATGGAGATATATTACATCTTACAACAAATTCCTACAGCAAGTGGGATTAATCACTTTCTGGAGTCGCTTATCTCTGCCCCTTGGTGAATGGACAACTAAAACTACATTTAAAGCTGAAGTTAGGTGAGAGGAATCCCACACTGAATGCATGTTTATAGCAAGTGGATGGAAAATATGCATCAACCGTACTTGTGTAGGCAGAGAGGGAAGTAAGAACGATTAAAGCTGTGAGGAAGCAGGCATTAAGACATAAAAATACTATGATATCATTTATGAAAGAATGTATTAAGTATAATATGTATTGAGTATCATTTATGAAAGAATGTATTAAGAAATAAAGGAGAAAATAAATTTCTAGGTAGGGGAGGGCAATGTTCTGTGATGATGTACTTCAAACACAGAATGAATGCTGGTTCAATTTGCAGTGGCCTGTGGGAGGTCATGTATGCTCCACTGTCGATATTGAAATCTTGAAATGTATTAATGTCTAAAGGGAGGAAAGAAAGATGAAGCAACACTGGTGGACAACACAAGTAATTTGCTGTGTCATTCACTAAGCCACTTCCTAACACCTTTTCACAGAACAACATTTCCAGGGGGAGAAGTTGTTCTTTAACAATTATCCAAGTTATAAAATGGGTCTTAGCAGAACTTCTTTTTTGAAACTTTCCCTAAGAATGTGTTGAGAAATACACAATTTACCGCAAAGTGCCTCACAAGTGTTTCCATAGCATAGACATTTCTCATCCTGCTATTTTTCATACAGAATGGTCTTCCATTCTCTAAGAAAACCATTTAGGCAGCCACATTATGTTGCCCTTCCCTAACAGATTTGTTTTGATGGACAGAGAACAGTCTCATTTTAAAGCAGAGATGTCTCCAGGGAAAATCTTTTTCTCTTTCTAAACTAGTCCTGCCATAAGCAATGCAAGACTTAATTTTCAAGTCAATGACAATTTGAAGCACTGAGGGACTTTAAAATGGACCTGTCCAGTCTTGACGGTTCTAAAAATCAGGCCACAGTTATATTATCTAAATGAAGGCAAAAATATGTTTATAATTTAGGGGAAAGACTGCCTTCATTTTAAGTAGCCTGGCACCAACCAAATGGTTGTGAAAATTGTCTTTCTTCTTGAAAAATGCAGCAACTCATAGCCAATGTAATAATACTCAGTTTCTTTCATAACCCAAATTTCCCTCAAATGGAAATGAATTTTGCATGCAGTTGGATCTTTATCTATTTTTCATGAACTATAGTTTAAAGAATCATATGCAGTCCTTTATGAACACTGCAGGCTGCTACAACCCTCCCTCTTCTCTACAGAAGTTATGAAATAAGAAAGCTATAAAACCTCATTCTAGTTTTTTGGGTGTTATTTTGTGTCCAATGGATATATCTAAAGGCAAAAACCTTGAATTATGTCAATCCTTCGGGAAAAGAGTGAGCATTTTTATTCACAGAATGGTAGGTATTAAAGCCTGAAAGGTCATTTTAGAACATCCACTTTTTCCCAAAGCAGACTTGTTCCTTATAGTAAAGAGTTTATTGCAAGGAACTAAACACAATTGAGCCCAGGAAAGGAGGCACCATATGCAGTGCTGTAACACCAAACCTTCATTGGTCACGCGTCATTTATAAACTTGATTTAAGCCTCACGGGAGCATCAATAAGCATATGAAACTATCAAAACTGGCCCACTTTAGCTGGAAGCTAACTTCAGCTTCTATTGCCATGATCAGGCAGAGGAAAAGAGCAGTGAAGAATTCTCTGCAATAGAAACACCCCAAAAGTTAATGCTCACGCTGACTATTTGGATAGGAAGCTTAATGACTTAAAATAAGCCTGTGAGCAATCCACACCTTCTGTTGCAGTTTGAGAAGAGCTGAATTTCTGAAGGAAGACAGCAATTCTAAATTAAAGCTTGCACTGACTGTCTGATTAAAAGGCTCAGAGGCCATAAAGCAAACCTCTCACACCAGATCCTGACAATGCAGTTTCTCAGCAGCATCTTGCTATTAACTCATTTCCAACGGACCAGATCTTAATTCTGACCACAATATATTCTAAAACTTTTTTTTTCCTTTAAATGTCATGTTAAAGGGATCATTCACTACCTCCCTGCTGCAGAAAATGACTCCTATATTTAGCCAATGAGTATGCCATAAGATCATGAGATCACTGGAAAATTAAATGGTCCATCATTCTACATAAGGGTTGCTAAAAGGCTTAAAAGTGCAAGGGCTTACTTGAATATTCTGTGAGTTACACAAATCAAATATTAAAAAGCCCACATACCACTTGAAGTATTGAAGCATACATTTTGAAAATGTAAGATTATATAGTAGCAGTGTGCAAGATAAGAGTGTTTACTTCAATTCTTAACATATTTAAGAATTCATTATTCATTTAAAAATTAATAATATGACTTGCTAACTCACAGCAGTTCCACATACTACATCTATATCCCTCTGTTCTTGTGGAAATGACAGTAGAAGACGATAGGAAAAATAAAAATACCCCAAATCCCCGAAGTTTGAATGAATACATCTGATCTCATACCTCTTGGGCTTTGCTGTCTGATGGCTGGGGAACTGACAAGGCTCTGAACTTCGGCTGAATAGGCTTATCAGTGAAGGGTGTACAGCAAGTCACTGTCTCTTCCACCTCTCCTGGGAGAACTAATGACCCTGCTGAATAAAAAAGAGTCAACATTAACCTTCCACTCGATGCATAAATTAGCAAAATCCTGTTAAAATCCTGTAGTGCTCAGACATGGGCAGTAGCTTGTTAGTCAGAGTGTGTGATGTACTTATTGTTGCATAAGCTATCATTAAAACAGATCCACACAGTCCTGAGCTAAAATCTAGATGGTAATACTGTACTACGGAAAAATCAAACTTGTCTGAAAACAGACAGGTAGCTCTTCTTTCTTAAGGGTCCAGATTAAAATCTGAATGCAGATGCTCTTAAACTTAAGAGAGTACTTGGGATTACATTCCTTTCTTTCAGAATAAAGATGGAAGGTCCTCAGCAGAGATGTCTGCAGTAGAAGTTATAAAACATCCCTTGTCTGCCACTGATGAGGTGAGGAGGCTCATTCATTTCTCTTTAGCTAGAGCTTCACCACCTGTACATTGAGCATAAAGAATCATTGCAAAGCATCTTAGTATGACTCTCACAGAACATTAAGTAAAAATACCCAGTAGAACTACTAATATTCCCCACTGCAGTGCCAGATGACTCTCTTGTCTAAGAGTACTTCACGGATGTTTGTTTCTTCCTGAGCTTTCCAAAAAGAGGAACTTGAGAGGACTTCCCCATATCTGGGATGGAATGACATGTAGCCTTTCCATACGGACAAGATCTGTTCCACAGTTCACAAACGAACAGTGTTAATTTCAAATGAATTGATTTCAGTTTTCTTTTACAAACTTCAGCAAAACATTCATACCGGGGAACAGTGGGTTTGCATTCTGCGACAGATCAGAAGGATATGCCTTGGGTTTAGAAATATCTTCTAACATGAATCAATCTCAGCTCTGCCACAGCACAGATGTGTCCATCTTGCCTCAGTAATGTTTTTATGAAAGAACTTAAGGGGACCATATGTCTTGCAATTTAGTCAAAGGATTATGTAAATCTACCTACTATTTTTTTCAGCTGATACACAAGCTTCTTTACAGTTTTATACTACATTTACATTTATCTTGCAATCTCAGAATAAATTTTCAAAGCATTGCTTAAATGTTACTTAATGGAGGCAACAAGAGAGTTCATGGATCCAGGGTAAAATGAATGAGGTGTCTCTTTATCTCTACCTGCACAATTTTACCACAGTAGTGGAGTTAGGGCCCTCTCACTCCCCTGTGAATCTGCATTTGACAATAAAGATTTCCTAGCTAGGTCTTTGTAAAAAATCCATGATCAAATTCTTCATTTAGTTTTCTTCTGGGAATAGCGTACTATTAAAAAGCCAGCAGGGCTTCAAATTGCAAAGTAGAATATTCTTTTAAAAAGAGTTGAATTATTTCCCTTGGGTATTTAATTTCTGAATTTTAGTCTCTTGTTCCGTGATTCACATAAAAGTGGGCTTGTTTTCATCCCTGTTCTCTTGGTTGCTTATGTCTATCTCCAGCCATCTAAGTGCTTTCAGTCCTTGTTCTCAGCATAGCATCTGAGTTCTTATTCTACATCAGTTATATGAGAAAACTTTCTGAAAAGGATGGCACAATCCAGAGGTATCTAGCCTATGTCTATGCTCTGCAGCTGCTTATTTCATAATTTGGGTCAAAAGTATTTGCAGCACAGAAGGAAGATGTGATTGCTCATTTTAAGACAATGGCATCTTCCACTATTCTTTCAAACTTGCAACCTAAATCTACACCCTTACTAAAGTAAGGGAAGTCTGGACATCAAGAGGTTTTTTATCACCTACTGATATAAACACTTCTCATTTCTGCACTAAGAGCTTCTCCCCCTCAACAGACCGATCTGCAGAGAGAAGATGAGGAGGAAGTACTGTTATGCAACAGCCTGGCAATGGCTCAGAAAGATAACTCTTAAGAATTAGGACAACAGAAGGAAATTTATTTTTGCTTTTAGCAAGAAGTGCTTGTCATACTCAGAATGTCAATTCCACTTTTTAAGGCTTGTTAGTAATGCAAACAATGTTTCAAATTCCCTTCAATCACCCCGTAAGAATGTAATCAACCTTTGTTTGCCAGCAGACATGCCAGAAATGAGCTTTGTCTCTCTCTATCCTGGCTGTGTGACAGGATATGAAAGTCTAATTGGTAAACATTGCTTTCCCTGATAATGTTTAATGAAGAAACCTCTTCAGAGAGAAAAAATTAGAGAGTTTTGACTGTCGCCCTTCCCAGTGGGAGCACCCAAAGGAACTCCAGGCCATTGTAAGTTCTAGCCTGTACCTCACAGCTTGTTTAGGCTGCTGCTACAGCACTACTGGATGATGATCCTAATTAAGCTGCTAATTATGTTCTCTGTGGAGGTGATTAATTAGCAACAGGAAAGCCTTGGATACTGCCAACAGCACCATATATAGAGATAACTGAACAGGCAGTGATATAAAAAAACTGAGAAGACATTTTGAAATGCACCTCTCATACCATGAAGAATCAACTCCCTGGATGATAAGGGTGACAATTTTACTCAAGTCCAGTATACTTTAATGATAGCATACTTGGAAAGTGAACAATACTCTTTAGTCCCTCCCTACCACATCCCAGAAAGTGATTACTAAATATGTCAAAACAGCTAAGTTGGAGTTTTTTGCTTTACTGTGTACCATGGACATCAATTATGAGTATAGAAAAAAATAATCTACTGGCACAAGTCTGCTTTTAACTTTCAAGAGTGAGGAAATTCAAAGTTTTGTCTATAACTTTACTGCAGCCAAACGATGCCCAGCTATATATACACTGACAGCTATATATACACTGACACAGGTTTTACCACTTTCAGACACTACATTTCACAAAAATGCTGTTGATGGGGAGTTGAGAAAAGAGTGATAACAAAAAAAGCTTAAAAGCTACATTTTGCAGTCTCCTCTAATTCTCATGCTTCAGGCTGTTAGTCCCAAAGAGCTGCCTAGTGTGAAATCATCTCAAGGCAGTGTTAAATGGATTGCAGAGACTGGAGAAGAAAAAAAAGAAAGGGATACACCAGCTGGGGGGAGCCCCATACTTTAAAAAATCCACCTCATTTAACTCTGAATCCTCTTCCTCAACCTAATTTTTCCGGATGTAAGCATAAGCTCAAAATATAAATGGAGAGGCATAGATTATGAAAAATAACAGATGTTGATATAATTTGCCTAAAGAATTATTTAAATAATCAATAGTTATGCTTGGCTTCAGCTTCAAAGTAACTGAATCAATCAGGTTCTCCTCAGCCTCTGCAGCATTACTGACAACTGGGACCTTCAAAAGACAAGTTTGCAGTACTTCAGTGCTCCGAGCTGGATTAGGATGAGACAACTACATCCTTACCTATCAAGCCTCACCCACCCATTCAATTAGTCCTGTTTTAATTTTCTCTTGTATTTAAACAATAGCACACTCAAGATCTCCAGACATTCTTTAACATATTTGGTACTTTATTCAAATATTACCTATTATTACCGAGCTATATCTCAAGCCCTGCAGAAGGAAATTTGTAACCAGTCCTGAAAAGTCCTGTTGCCAAAACATAGGCACTAGGCAGCATGCATCCATCCATCCCTGGAGAAAGCCTGATCATCTCCATTGCTGCCTTAAGCTCATTACAGTTAGAGATTCAATTCAGGGAGAAAGAGAGATTACAGTGCACCGTGCCCATGCTGTCTCTACACGATGCATTAAAGCTATGGTTTAGGGCAGCAATTTCACTTTGCCAATCATAGTTTACTGTGCCAAAGTCCCACAATGCAAAGCACTGCCCCTCTTTCAAGCTTTCAGCCCAGTGCCGTCAAACAAAAAAACAGTCACAGTGAATTTGCATACTGGCCAAATCTGTGGGCTGCTTTTCCTACTTGTAAGAAGTAGTCACATTCATTCACACCTTAAAAGACACTGAACTTAGCAAGATAAATTGGAGAAAAAGAAGAAAAAAAAAAAACCCCACCAAAAAACCCTTCACTAGAATGACTCTTCCAGGACATCTGCCAAACAGCACTGGTTAGATGGGATATTTTAACACCTATTTTCTATCATGCTTCTCATACTGTCAGCTTTGAGCCAGTTGCCTTTAAGTGTGAATATTTATTGTATTAATGTACAGTTGCTAACTCAGCCAACTGATCTGGCCTTTAAAGCTAAGTGAAGCCCAGAGATACTGAACTGCTGCCAATAACAAGGAGAGACAAAGGCTTGTTGCAATTACTAGAAAGGTATGATATTTTTTACTGGGTAAAATAAGCTATGATATTTTTAAGCTTGTTTTGACAATATGAAGTCTTAAACAATTTGTTCTGACATAAGGTGGCAACATTTAAAAAGGTCAACAACAGAATGTCCCTAATTTGTGTCACAATCTACCTCATTTATAAACTAATTGGAATTCTTCAGAATTAATCTTTCATTAAGGTATTCACTAGTGATATTATTCTAGATTACTTTAACATTACAAACAACAGAAGCAACATAATTTTATATTTTAAATTGCATTTTGTTGCTATGGTTTCTACAGGACTAAGATTTTAGCTCTCTTAGCATGAAGCCATCGAGTGGATTTTGACGTGTAAAACAACTATCAAACCGTAAGTGCTGTGTTCTGCTCTTAGGAGTCAAGAGGAAATTTTTAGCCTGACTCAACAACTATCTTTACCACAGAATCCCTGAGCAAGAACCAGGCTGTGGGTTTCCCAGGTATAAATATGGATGCTGTTCACTCTCCTTGCAGCATTTAGAAGGAACAATTAATATCTGGCTACGCAGGGTTTCAATGTTATAAAATAGCATCTAAAAGCCGAATGCTGTTAGTGAGCATTGTTGATACATCTCATTCTTCACTAAGGGAGTCTGCCTCAAATGAAGCATGTTTTACCAGGGCTTTCCATATGTATGTGATTAACATTTACTCTGGGACACACACAGTACACAGAAAGGACCCAAAAGCTGGAGAGAGCCAAGGTCTGTCACAGCACTGAATGCACTGAGTTAACCCCAAGCTTAAGCAGAGCTCTTTTTCCTTACTGTTCTGCTGGGTATTTTAGTGTTGGGCTCAATTCTCATCAACCAATTTGTGGCCTGTTTGGAACTAGAGATATCTAACAATACTTTAATGAAGTATATATAGGCATTCCTCCTTTCATTACAATACAAGTGAAATGTGGGTTTGTGCTTCCATCAGTAAACTGCAGGGTTTTTTTAGCAGCTATTACCAGAATTTAAGACATAAACATAGAAAAATGCCCTACAAAGGGAAAAGTGGGCACATATGAACACTGCACTCAAAAGAGATCTTTGACATCTATACCTGATCTGGGACTGCTGTCTTACTACCTCCCTTCTGAAAGGTTGGAAAAACAATATTTGCCATAAACCTGACTTACATTGGTTTATCATTTTCTTCTGAGATACTGGAAGTCTCTAAGCCCTCAGACTTTACAGGAATTCAAGACACACAGAAAGGAAAGACTAAAATAATTTTACTGTTAAGAGTGGAGAGACCAATCAAGTGGCAATAACTAAGAAACCAAACATCAAAGCCCTGCAGCTTCTGCCTGTGACCTCAGGCAAATCTCTTAGTCTATGTGGCTTGGTATCCTTGTCACAGGTATAGATGAGGAAAATGAATTTACATACTAAAAGGCTGTCAGTTCTGGTTGTAATAAAGACCATACAAGGACTTATGATAGACAAATAACTATAGACATTAGTATTCCATTTACTTTCTGGACAAGGGAGAGTTAAAGTTATTATAGATGCACAGGACAGTTCAAAACAACTCAAAATGCTCCTATCTGGAATTTTTAAACAAGTTCAGTCTGAATTCAGTGTCAGTCTAATCTATTTTAAGCCCAGTACAAAATTGTTTTAATAGGTAGGGACAGCATTTTCATTAAATATTTCCACTTTACATGACTGTCTCTTAGCACCCACATTACTTTATTAAAAAAAAAACTTTTGTAATCAAAGTAATTTCAATACAAAATAGAAATGCATAAACATGGAGAGATGTTGCTAACAAGAAGCACTCTGCACTTTTAGAAAGCCTTGAATAAAGAAAAAAATGTTCACCAAGTACAATAAATATTCCTCTTAATTTATTATTTCATTACCTCTTAGAGTGGGAAATTAGTACTTCAGTTTGGGGAATTGGGACAATGTGGGGAATTTTCTAGCAACAGAAGAACTGAGGAAGATCATGTCTTTTAGGGGAGAAGCACTTCTTTAATCAATGTTCACACACCTGTATTCAAAGACAGAAAATGATGGTGAATACAAAGGGAGGAAACCTACCATTGCATGTCTCTTCGTCTGTGTCTACATCTTCCAAGTTTAAGTACTTGTCCACCTGCCATAAAAACAAAATTGGAAAACAGATGAAAATATATAAAATCCATTCCTTATAGTACAATCTAGAGCAAAGCAAAAATGCATTAAATTGTCTGCTTCATCTTCTCCATTTTCCCCTGCATTTTTCCAAGAAAGCATATGAATTTTCTTTGAAATGTGTAACCCAAAGGAAATACTTTTAGGTATAGTCAAAGATTTACTGCCAAAACTGCCACATATCAACTTAAGTGATGGAAAGGAAGCTCAAGCTGTACAGTTTTTCAGGAACTTAGTGGGAAGATGGAGAAGTAAAGTTTTTTCATAGGAAAATGATGCATGATAAGTTCCTATGCAATTTTGCAAGTTCATTTCATATGGCACAAAGAGAGTACATGCTGTAGGCAAACTAGAGCTTGATCCTTCTGTTTTGACACTAATGGTGAATTGATTAGGTAATAAAAAAACTAAGAATTATTACATTTCTAGTATTTTCACCTGGGGCTTTGCTCTACTGTTTTCTCAGGCTAATGTCCCTTGAACAATCTAAACTATTTAAAACGCACCAAAAGACAAGACATTTCTCATTTCAGGTATTACTCTGAGTAGATGCACAGGGTGAGAATGAAAGGTTTTTCCCAGCATATAGTGTTATCCAATGAGGATTAACAACATGCCCTGGATTTTCTTCTGTGTTTCCATGAAGCAATTAAAGATGCTCTCAGATAATTTTTTCCAACCTGGTCTGAAAACAGTCTCATCAAGACTTACATAACCTTTATACTTTAAAAGTGCATACTCACTAACATTAGAAAAAATTTTGGATTGTTCTCATTCTTCTTTCCCACAGATGGGAAAGAAATACATCAACAAATTGCAAGTAATCTGTAAATTAATACAGGAAAAACCAGTCATGTTCTGCTCATAATCCCCACTTTGAAGAAAATCAAAGAAAACCACACCTTCACTCTTTCAGACAGACTGAGATTATTTCCATCAGAGACGCCAGCTGTTGAGCTCTCACTCATCACTGTCTGTAGAGAGATGGGCAGAAATACTTACACGCATGAAACAAAATCAAAACCACAATCAAAGCTCCTGCTGATTTAGACATAGTTCACAGAATCACAGAATGGGTAAGGTCGGAAGGCACCACTGCAGGTCACCTTGTCCCTGCTCGAGAAGGGTCCCCTAGAACACATTACTCAGCTTTATTAATGTCATATATAAAAATTTTTAAGAAGTGAATGAAATGCTTCTGAAAATAGAATACATACAGGTAATTCTCTGAAAACCTACACGGGAGCAGACTGAATCAATTGGAACAACAGGGTAAGTAATCATAGCATGCCTCAAAAGCAGCATTTAGAACAGCAACACTGTTTTCAGTAGCAGTCTTTTCCCCATTTTCCTTTCTCAGGGCAGGCTTAAAGGTTATAGCAGTCAAGTTACTGCATCATGGCCTCAACCTGCTACTACACAGCAATTTTTCTGCTGCATTCTACTATTATTGTATTTGTTTCTTAAACTGCTAATGTGACAAAAATGTGCAGGCATGTCTGAAGCTTTTTCTTCTTTAGAAACAAAAACATACATAAAGGTTTATGGAGGTTTCATTACATAAGGATAATGGAATTTGTATATTGCTTTATGCGACAGAAAGACAATTCAATGTGCCTAAAGAAAGAGAGACAAACACAAGTTAGACCAGTGAGGAAAAGGTATTTCTTATGAAAAAAATGGCAAAAATATTCTCATTATTATTACACAATCAACTGTTTTAAAAGCCTTGCTTGATTCTACCTCAAAGACATGTCCTAGTAAGGAGGAAATTGGCAGCTGGTGCTCTGAGGCCTGGCAGACCCATCATCTGAAAGCCCTTCAGTGTGTTGCTCTGTGTATTTCACAAAAGGACCTGCTACTTCTTTTTAATAAAAGTTTAATGAAGGAAAATTTTGGGTACAGACTAGATCACAGCTTAATTATTTGTTATTCAGGCAGGAAGGCAGAAGTTCTTAAAAAGTTGACTCAGATTTCCTTCTCACTCCCTCCCAGATGATGGCTGTTGTTTTCTTGTCCCTACACATTAAATCCCTAATCTCTTATGTTTCAGAAGATCAAAAATGCCCCTGGCCTGCCTACTGTTTACTTCAAGCAGTAACATAGCTTCAGTAACACAGAACACTGTACTTCCAAAAAACTACAAGAAACAAAATTAATCTGTCCATGCTGGCATCCATACTCAGGATTTTTCTTCCTTTTTGCCAGCCTCTACCACAAACTGCAGTCTCCAGTGGAAGCACTACTTAGCTCATTACAGGGTGCCTTATTTGTTAGTCAGATTGTAGCAGCTCTTCAGCAGGGCAAATGCCACTGCCAAACATGATCTCTGCAGGTGCCTCTCTAAGCATTTAACACTTAGGTAGTATTTTAAATATTTGCCTCAAATAGGATAAATACCACTAGCCTCTAACATTTGGACAGTGTATCTTTCCATATTTTCATCTGTTTAAATGTGGTGCTTGTCCACATGGACAAATGTTAACTCATTACCTCATTCTCATTTGGCATCTGTGGTGGAAATGACATCCACATTTCTTTGCTTCTTTCAGGTGAGCCATCCTGTTTATTTCTGTTTGGTAAATCAGAAGTAGAACTTTTTTTCCTTAAGGAGTCCACTTTACTTCCCTGAATCGTCTTTCCCTCTTTCTCTGCAAGCAGAATCCCAACAGATCAGATAACATAATGCACTATCCAAGAAAAATAAAAGCATGTATTTAATTAAATACTGACTTTTTTACACATTCAATTTTCCTCTCATGAAGGCTTCCATGTATGACATATACATGTATTTTATGTAAAAAATAAAACTTTACCATAAAACTTTACCAGACTTTACCAAAAAACTGAATATGCAGTTTGAAACTTCAGTTCCACAGAGTCACACCTATTCCTCAATACTGAAGAATTCTTTATCACAAAAGCTTACTCAATATACAGAAAACTTCACAAAATCAACCAAGAATTGAAATACCCCAAAAGGCAAGACAGAAAGGTTACACCTTACTGGATCTAGAAGCTGACTACCATGGAAGTATGGATTTCCAAACCCACGCTGAATAGTTGGGGGTTTTTTCCTTCAAACTGGCAAAAAAAAATCACAGCCAAAATAAAAATGCAGTACTTTTATTATAAAAGTCCCATTATCAAATAAGGAGCAGCTGTAGGTCAGTCGATTAAAATGAACTTCACTCCACATGTCTTAATGAAAAATAAATGCTCATTTAATTAAGCTTTTTGGGTTTAGTTTGAAAAATTTACTTTGCAACAATAAGAAACACTGCATTGCATTTCTAAAGCATAATTATGTATTATAAGCATTGAAATAATTCTTGTGGAGAGTTTTAATGATGCCTTTGGGGTTACTATGTTGAGCCATACAGCAAAGAATTATTAATCCCCTGGGACAGCTCTGTGCTGCAGTTACTGTGACACACTGAGAGGACTGGCAGGCTGGGCACAACCTCAAGTCCACACTTACAAGAGTTGGGGATCATAGAAAGCAAGCTGCACCACACCACAGCAATCTAGCAAACAGGTTTTAACGCACAGATAACAGATGAATCCTCTGAATAATTCCTAAATCCCAGGTCTCTGTAACATCTTGCTTCTCCCTGCTTCTTTAGCAAGGACTTTCCTAAAACAGCATTTGGATCCAGCAGTACATACGAGCCATCATTTTCCCAACATACTCTCTTTTTAAGCCATGGAAAAGAAGCAGTATTAGATACGAAACTCTCTTTTAAATTCTTGACTGGTAAAATGGTCACCCACTATTTGAAGATATTTTTACTGTCACCCTACTTTACAGGAAGAACTAGATGGCTAGCTCAAAAAACTTCAATCATTTTTAATTTAGCGGTAAAACAGGATGGGCTTCCTGTTTTATCCTAATAATTTGCAAGTTTTGTCTTAATGAATGACAAGCCACAAAAGAATATTAATATATTTTGGGGCAAATGTGTATTGGCAAATAATGCAGCCAAACATCTCCAGACCAGTAGAGTACCAAGAGGATGTGAGGACCAACCCAGTGTCCTCCCTGTGCACATGAGGAGCATTTCTGTATGAGAACTGATAAAAATATTCTGGAAGCCATACACTTTTCTCACCAGACCAACAGACAGACAAAAGAAATCATCACTGGAATGATCAGAAGCATAATTCATAGAGCCAAGAGACTCTGAGTAAACATGATATTCCTGCACTAGCCCGTGCTTTTCTTTTATACCTTGTGGTCATTCTTCTGGGCTATAAATCACATCATCTTTCTCAAAAATATAGGTTCTGAAGTCTCCAAAGAAAATAATATCACTTTTACAATCAAAAGATCTATGACACATAGTCGGGCAGTTACAATTAGGCACACATATGAGCTGACAAACTTGCTTTATTATGTTATGTATTTTCTGGACACCTGAGCTATTCTCACAGCTAAAAAGCTAGACAGACTAAATGAGCTAGTAAGAAATCAAGTGCATTCAGAGTATTTATGTGCCATTTACCAACCCCAGACCAGAGCTTAGAAGCACTATCCCTTTTCCTAAAAGATCAGTCATAAACTTTTGACAGAAACCTTTTTCTGGTTAAGACCATCGCAAAGTTATTGGGTTAGGGAATATTAAACGTTACATTTGATGAAACATTCAGCACTGCAATGTCATGCCAGATTCATGACTGCTTGTGAAGTAAAATTCAGAAGAAAAATGTCTAAGCAATCCAAAGCAGCTAAATGCAATTCTGTGGACAGAATATCAGCTATGAAACCACGTGCACAATGAGACCATGCCTTATAAATTAAAGGGGGAGAGGTGATTTAAACATTATGTTGCCAGCCTTGAGCACAGTCCCTCAGGATCAGTAAGAGCCAAGTTCAGCTGCCCAAAGCAACTACTGCCACCTACAGTCTCCCAACGCATGCATCACATAACTGGCACCTTTGAAGTAGTAACTGTAATGAACTTTAAAAATATTAATAAAAAATCCACACATACGTTGTTCTGAAGTTAGAGAAACTACAATCTGAAGACAAGCATCACAGGTGTACTTCTTTTATAGTGTTCTGAATTTCAACCATTTCTATCCTTACTTTTTAAAGAGAAGGGGAAGAAGGCAGGATCACATTCAAGCCAGCAAGAGGATCACCCTGCCTTTTCCCTGACTAAGTGATAATTGACTCATTATTCATAGTCACAGCTCTCAACCTGCCAAGATCCTGTTGTAGAACACTGGCCTTTACAGTATGTGATAAAAATCAAAAATAAGGGATACAAACACAACAAAATGTAGCAGAGAAAGAAAACTGAAATGATATAAAGAGTCACATATTTATTCCGCAGACAGATTCTGTCTCACTTTTTAGTCATTTCACCGTCAGTATCTTAAAAATGAAATAACAAGCCAACTTAGGTCTCTAGGAAAGTACATCTGAGTCTCTCAAGAGCAGTATCCATCATAATTGTGTGTCACTAAGAGCATGGTGCAGACTTCAGAAACATGTTTCAATCAAAAAGGATATCTAGCTTGATAAATTTTTTTCTCTCCTACTATCTATCCTCTATATTGCCTAAAATTCTCTTTTGTCTTCCAATTTGGACAGGAATTTTTTGAGAATGTCTAGTGATCACCCACATATTTCAAAGAATAATGGAGTCACTTATCACAAAACCAGAGAAGAGAGCTACCTGTATTATCAGGAAAAACTTATTGTCAGTGAAATCTCTCAGATGACATAGCAGCCTCAGAAGAATGACAAAATTCTCATGGCCTGAAGCATTTCAAAACCACACCAGACACAGCAATCAATAACATACTAAAGAATACCTGGATTGGGATAATACACTGCACAAAACAATTCAAACTACCAGGTACTTCCCACCTTTTTTTCAATTGGATTAATTCATTTCAAAAACAAAAACTGGCTGAGTTTTCGAAATAGGCCCCTTTAGCTACAAAACAACAACAACCAAAAAAACCCATACAGCAAAGCTACTATTTTAAGTTCCGATTTAATTTTTTGTTCTTAAATCCTGGATTGAGGGCTAGCAGAAAGCCTATGAATCCCTAAAATCTCTTCCAAGTTATGCTTTGATGGAAAACTTGGAATTCAAGTATTACAGTGAGTTTCTGCAGGACTCCTGAACAAAAAAAACCAACCAATTTTACTCATAGTACCATAATAACTGTCTTGAACAGAGGTCACAAGTACAAATGTCATGTTCACTCACTTTCTCTATTCTTCAAACACACCATCAGCAAACATTTTAAAACAAGAATAAAGGCTGTCACTGAAATGTTTCCATAAAATACCACTCCGACATATTGACAAGGTATTAACTTACTCTAGAACTACTTGTATTTACCTATTTGCAACTATGCAAACCATTGTACAGTGCTGCATTCATTTACCCTAAATTACAAACTGTGAGAGGAAAACAAGAAATTTCAAGGCTGAAAATCCAGTTTGCTGAGAAGATAATTTTTAAAGCCTTCTATTAATTTTTGTCAACTCAGTCAAAGCGATCTCACACTTTCTGCAGTAATCCTACCAAAATTTGCAGCCTCCCTGAGCTAGTATGTTGTCCTTCTGGGAATAGAACATAGTGTTTTAAAGTTACTTAGCCTAAAAAGCCATACAGATTTATGTGAACCAGATATCTCTCTGTTTCCATGTATTTTTATGTATAAATAGCTGTAAATCAATGCAGTTTTTCCAACTTTTCAACAGAAGAGTTCCAATTATCCCATATAGTATGTACCTGGAGGATTTCAGTATTAGAGTCCTATATGCCTGTCCAAAATTAAGAGCAATTCAGGTATAATTCAGGCACCTGAACTTCATCATGCAGTCCTGTTTTAAGAGTCTAAGGGCTTAGCCTCCTGATGCCACCCAGAAAGGCAGTGGATGTTTTATAGATATTGTACCATATCTGCCCACACTCAGCATCTGAATTATCTATCCCATAACTATCTGAATTCCTGTAAGGTCCATTCCAATCTTACCCCATCAAAATCCACACTAACTTTGATGGCAGTGATCTTACAGTAGTACTGAGCAAGCAGAACTCCTTTACAGCAAATAGCTTGCCTAAAACATTTACCTCAGTGCAAATTAATATTTGTAACACAAAAATTCAGCTGGTGCAGCCTTTTCCCCTAACGTCTTTGATCTTATCCTGATTAAATGACAAACAATCAGCACAGAGTATTGTGTAGCTTTTTTTTCCCCCCTTCAAAAAAGGTCAAGTTTTACTATAATCAGGAATATGGGGTTGATTTTTTAATTTAAATTTACCCATTTCTTAAGGAAATTCCACTGTATTATCTCCTCAGCCAGTAAAAATACATATTCCATGCACTGGATCAAGCAGTTTCAGTAGGACTAATTCTAACCTAAAAGGGTAATCTCTTAAGTCCCAATACTTACTTTTTGACTGCCATTTTTGGATACCTATTGTAGTATGTAAAAAATAAGTCAGGAAAGGACTTTTTTATGTGATCCCTCGGGGGAAAGATGAATGACTGCTACTCTCAAGTATATTTCAGCCACCCTCACAGACCTGCTTTAGCTTAATGTACAGCAATACTTCTCTAAAACAAACTGAGATCCTAATTTTCAAAAGTTTAGCTGCTTTTTTTATTGTATCAGTATCTCTCCCTTTGTACTTAATGGAACCTATGTGTTCTGGTTTTATGTAGTATTTATCTGTATCAATATCTATGTCTCTGTTGTGCTTTTGATAGTCTCAGTGTTAGAAAATGGGCAGTATTTCCTGCTTATTCCTCATTCACCCCTTGTGATCATTTAAAGATTCATATGATTCATTCACAGCTCAGCAGTGTTGTTGCTGGATACCTTCTCCATTTGAATACTAATGCTGTCAGTTAAACAACAAGGCAAACATGCACTTCATCATTTCAGTAGCTTGTACAAGCAAAACCCTGTTTCTTTCCATAGATGTACAAGACCTCCAGACTTCTTTCTGATTTTGAGTTATACTAAGCCATGCTTTGAACCTTAGTTAGGAAAAACAGAATGTATTTGAGTTTATTTCTTAAGTACCTGGTTTGTTTTTGGGTTTTGTTTACAGTCAAGGAAACTGCAAATTTGCTTAAAGTTCTCCTCAGCACAAGGAAACTACATTAAATACATATGTTGGGAGCACTTTAAAAGAACATGTGTTGTACTAATACATCAGGGCAGAATCAATCTTGAAGACTTTCTGAGTGCTTGCATCCTAGAAGAATTCAGCACTAATAGGCAAGTAGGTAAGTGCTGTAAGAAACAAGCAAATTGTATATAATTAAAAGCATCTGACATCTTCATACAAAGTATTCATTTCTTAACAAGTAATATAAAAAAGATGACAGCAGGTGGGAACAAAATAAAAAGCCAGAAAGCCCAAGAGTTTTGAAAATGCTGGAATTTGTACATTATAATCACAACATTAAGGCATCCCTAAAAGGCCTTTTTTTTTTTATGGCAAATACCTACTTTCTTGAAATCAGGCATTTCTATTTAATTTTATACTGAACACTGAAAAGTACCCAATTCTACAAAGAGTTCAGCACTAAATTGGAAGTGAGGTCACTCAACTTCTGTTTCTGGTTGTCCTGTTGAGTCACTCATACACAACTCTGACCTCTGACATTATTTGCTTTGTGTCCTTCCCACATGTGCAAAGAGGGCTTCCCCAGCTCACTGCAATACATGAAACTAAGCCAACAGCTGCATTTAGTGCACTTCGATGCCTTTCTAGACAAGGTGATGAGGTACAACAGAGTTCACTCCATCTTACTGCTTTTTATATTTCTAGGATTCAATCACTGTCAATATGCCACTACAGGATAAAAACGCTACCGAAGTATCAACAGCAAAATTACTAAATATTTCCCCTTCTATGCTCTAGAAAATCTCAGTTATGCAAGAGAATGAAAATACCTTTTTTTGTCTGAAATACTCTTCAGAAATTGTTTTGTAATAAAGGCATCACAAAAAAGAACAAAGAATTGCTCCTAGGGAAGCACTACGGTTCAAGGGCTGTTCAAGTTTCCAGGAGTCTGAGTGCCTCTGTACTTATCTGGTGCTGCCACTGAGCTACTGTGCAAATGCACATGAGTCATTTCCCTTCTTCAGGCCTATTTTTTTGTGTCTATACAATTGAGATGAAGTATCTTGCAGAGGAAATACCAGGGCAACAAATATTCATAAAACAGATCAGTTATTATTATTTCAAAAATAATCTATTAAGTTTGCAATTCTATGTCTGGGATTTTTTCTACATTTAGGGGCACTGTATGGTATTGGATTTTATATTATATTGAATAAAGGCTACATAGAGATAGCTACTGAATTTATGATCAATAGAAAATTGCAAATTTTGTCTCCCATCCAATTCTATCAAATGATCCAGCACAACACATCCATAAAAAGCTCTGAATTGATGCTGTTTCCCTATTTCATGCCCTGTTTAAGTTCCCTGGGGATGACAGATTAATTTAATTAGTTTTACTGAAATGTCTAGTTGCTTTTATTGGCAAATATCCTCATAGGCTGAAATTTCTCTTGGAGTTAGCATTGTCCTACTGGTCCATTGTTAAAATAAAAGTGCATTTACTGTCACCTCTTACATAGTTCTCTGCTATGCTTTCTGCTGTGAAGACTGACATTTGTAAAGTGCCTCCACTGATACTTATATAGGAAGTTTAAAGTTGTTGTTTTTCCCAAATGTGGTTAATGTAAAAAGGAAGCAGACAGCTACAGTCAAATGGACTGTGAACTGAAAACCTTGCCCAGTTTTCACTGGGGAATTAAGTTAATCTGAGCACAACAGAGAATATGGCTCTTGCATACCACCTGTAAGCACAGAAGTGATCATTCACTTCCAAACTTCCTCCACTTGACAGTTCGTTCAGCACAGAAGCATCAAAACAACAGCACCGAGGCAATGAAGTTTCAATCCAAGCTGTGGCTTGCTTACTGGGTCTAGTCAAGGTCCCTGGACTTCAACACACTGCCAGGCAGTGGGAGGTGTATGAAATAGAGCAAAATTAACAGCAGGAATGGAATTCATTTAATCCTAGTGGTCAGATGCCCAGAACCGTGAAAAATATGCAAATCTTAACTTGCATTTGGGTAAAATTTTATTCATGGCAGCATTTTCCTATCCAGCTGAACGATCCTTAATCCCATCTTTTTAGAAGTGGGAGAGGAGTAATTTAAAATCTAGATGAAAATTTTGAAGTTTGGACCATTTGGGGTTTTTTTTCTGTATTTTTTGTACAAGGTTAAATGAGATATTTTATGTTCCTATTCCTCCTCTGAGAGGATAATTTCCCATTCTTCCTCTGAGTTTTAAAAAATGAGCAGATGCTGCCTTCTGATTTTGAGCATCATAGCTCTTCACCAGATTTCACTCTTCCTAAGATTTGAAAGGGGCTTTTGTCCTCTCTGGCAATTTTCTGAAAAGCAGAGCTGGATGGATTTCCATGAGATTTGGTCCAAAGGTTTTCTAGGAAGTATGTAGTTCTGAACATACCACTCTGACCACATCTACAGAAATCTGTATCATCCATTCCTCTGTACATTCTGCTCTTCTGAGGTTCTTTCAACTGTTTACAGCGAGTATGAAAGATTTCATCTTTCTGGACTCATGCTCTAATTGCTAAATTACATTCCCATGGGTTCACCAGCCCTTTCACCTATATATTCATCTTGTTAATATTATCCTTATGAGATAAAACACTCTTTGGATGCTCTAAATAGGAAAAAAAAAAGAGACTTAACTAGAATCTTAACCTAGTCCTCAAATGCCCATCCATTACAGAATCAATAAAAAAGGTTTTAAAAATGTTCCAGTTATGGAGGAAGTACTCCTATAATTTTAAAATATTATCTATTTAAGCTATGTATGCCATGGTCTGTTGGAGCAGTATGTCTTATATGCTGAGGTCAGAATTTTAAAAATATATTTATTTATGTTTATCCTTTTTCCATCAGATCTGTAGCCATGAAGTAATACTCTTACTATAGGATTTACTTGTCAATTAGTCTATGAAGTCTCATTTTCTCACTGCACCAAGCACATTTGAAAAAAACAGAACCAGTGGGATTTCTACCAATACTAAAATCTGGAAGATTAAAATCTCATATCAAACATGTAATTTTATGGTCCAGCTAAGTTATAACATATCTCTATGCTAGTTAAACCAAACACACATCATGAAACCAATTACACAGAATTTAGAAAGGCTTATTTTGACTCCAGATCTTGTTCTATGTGAACTAAGTATCTTTTCAAATAGCACAAGGAAGAATAGAAGCAGTCAAAGGTAATATCACACATTCAGATACAATAAAAAGACAACATTCTAAACATGTGATCTTTTCTTGATTAGGATATTAGCAACTCTTAAAAAGCCAAATTGAAGACAGGATTGTAAAAATTCATTAATCCTGCTTCCCACATTTACAAGAATGAAACTATACTCTCAGCAGTAGGTAGTAATGTGCTCACAGGGGGTCACTCCAGGCTATTTATAGCCTCAAAAGGTTCTTTTTAGCTAAGCCAGAATAGCCAAGGATGCTTGGGTCTTTCTGCCCAAGGTATATTCTTCATAGCTTCACTGTGTGTAAATTTAACATATGAATAAAAATTTAAAAATCAGATTCTTATGAGATGCTTTCAAGAATAAAAAAGTAGAAACTTCAGCTGAAAATATCCTTGCAATGCCAACTGCACACCTAGTATAAAGTCATGCACAAATGAAAATCACCTTCTGTAAATATGTCACTCTGTGAGACCAATGGGATCCAATTTGTTTTGTGTGTTTTCTGTCTCCAGTGTTACGACAGAGAAAAATCTAACAGATGACAATGCATGTTTTATGCTTTAAGTAGAATTTTTGCAGGTCATTAGTTTATAATGCAAACCAGCACACTAGGTACTTTCAAAGGAAAATGAAAGTGGGAGGAAAACAAGTTGAGCTGCTCAGTTCATATCATCATAAGAACCTGCAAGAAGATCTGCACTTCTAAGCATTTGATTTGGGTAAAGCTCTACCTTTTATATGATTTTAGTGGCAAATGCCTGCAGTGACAGTGAAAGTGACTGAAATACACGCTGAGGCTTTTTGCAAGTAGCATCATGATATGCAGCATGCTTCTACGATAGGACCTATCCCCAGAGTATCAATCATACATAAGAAGACCAGAACTGGATTTTCAATCCTCTTATCTCATCCCCCAGTGGCTCCTTTCTCTTCTATGTTTTATAGGGAGGAGAGACAGAAAGTTGCCACAAGATTATTTCTGTGGCAGCTTTAACTCCCCCACTGGTTTTCTGCTCAATGGTTGTGACTGACACTTAGTTCTACCTGAAGGATAAGACTTCTGAGTACCAATCAATGGGGCATGCCACATGCTGTAATTGAAAAATACAGTGCTTCTGCAATAATACAAGGACATCACTCTTAGTGCAAAGCAGTGGTAAAGGGATTTGTGAGTAACATGTAGCTTACACTTATTTTTATGGCACCTGACTTAACATGGTTAAAAAATATGATCCTGAGCTACAAAATTGGAATTTTGTAACTCAGCAATGCTCAGATCAAGGTTAAGCTCCACTTTTTATTTCACCTGCAGAGCATGAGTTTTTTTCAGCCTAATCATTTATCTGATGTCCTGCTGTACCTTCATACAAGTTACCTGTTAGCTTGGCACAGGATGGATCAGGTTGGAAGTGACCACAGTGGGTCACCTGGTCCAACCTCCCTGCTCAAGCAGGGCCATCCCAGAGCACAAGGCACAGGATTGCGTCCAGACAGATCCTGAGTGTCTCTAGTGAGGGACACTCCACACCCTCTCTGGGCAATCTGTTCCAGTGCTCCTTCATCCCCACAGTAAAGACATTCTTCCTCATATTCAGGAGGAATTTCTGTGCATCAGTTTCTGTCCATTGCCTCTTGTCCTATTGCTTGGCACCACGGAGAAAGGCCTGGCTCCATCCTCTGACGCCCTCCTGTCACATACTTATAGACAGTGATAAGGCTCCCTCTCATTCATCTCTTCTTGAGGCTGAACAGGCCAGACTGCCTCAGCCTTTCCTCATGAGTGAGATGCTCCAGTTCCTTAATAATCTCTGTAGGCCTCTGCTGGACCTGCTGCAGGAGCTCCGAGTCTCTCTTGTCCTCAGGAGCCCAGAACTGGGCACAGCCCTCCAGATGTGCCTCACCAGGGCTGAGCAGAGGGACAGGGTCACCTCCCTTGACCTGCTGGCAATGCTTTTCTAAAGCACCCCAGGTTCCCACTGGCCTTCTTGGCCACAAGGGCATTGATGGCCATGGACAGCTTGCTGTCCACCAGGACCCCCAGGTCCTTCTCCACAGAGCTGCTTTCCAAGAGCTCAGCCCCCAGCCTGTGCTGGTGCTGGGGGTTATTCCTGCCCAGGAGCAGGACCCTGCACTTGCCTTGGCTGAATTCCAGAAGGTCCCTCTCTGCCCATCTCTCCAACCTGTTGAGGCCCTTCTCAAGGGCTGCACAGCCCTCTGGGGTATGGGCTGCTCCTCCCAGCTTTGTGTCTGCAGGGAACTTGCTGAGGAGGCCTCTGCCCCTTCCTCCCAGTCATTGATGAATCAGGTGAACAAGACTGGGCCCAGTATTGAACCCTGGCGACACCACCAGTGACAGGGCTCCAACCAGACCCTGTGCTACTGATCACGACACTCTGAGATCTGCCACTCAGCCAGTTCTCAACCCACCTCACTGTCCATTAATCCAGTCCACACTTCCTGAGTTTGCCTGTGAGGATGTTGTGGGAGACAGTGTTGAAAGCCTTGCTGAAATCAATTCTGACAACATCCACACCCCTCCAGGTAGCTGTTTCATTATAGAAGGCAATCGCTTTGTAGACAGCACACACACACAGGCATAGCACAGTGGGCTAGTGTTAGTAAACCTGTAAAAGTACCTAAATTGCACACTCCTAATCTCAGGCCATCTCACACTATTAAGTACTTTCCTTAGGCTCTTCTTTTATAGAGACTTCTCAAGCAAAACAATGCAAGATGTACAGAGGAAACATCTATCCTTCCAAGCAGTGCATGTTCCCCCTGCCTCTCTAAAGCAAGCATAAATGGCTAGCCACCTGTAGAGACACAGCAGCCTGGGAACCAATCTGTAGGGTTCCCACTGCTGAGTGGAAAAACAAAAGCATCACAAGGATTTGCCTTAAGTCACAAAGCAGGAGAGTAGCACAATAACATTAAATACCACTGCTTCTCTTTTTACCTTTCCTTCTGTCTGCGATATCTAATGGGAGATTTGGGAAATTACATACCTTTCAAAAGATATGTGAATGTATTTAGAAACTCTTCATATGTCTGCTCATGGCTATTAATAAATTGATCAAGGATGCAGTTCTTTAACAGTTGTTCTCCCATGATCATCTACACCTTGAGAGTTGAACAGGTGTATCTGTTTTTGTAGGCTGCTTCTGCAATAGAAAGAAAAGAGCTATATGTACCTGCAGGAAGAGAACAAATCAACAGAAAAGTCCCTAGTTCACACAGATGGGCACTAAAAAGTATAATTTTTCTTCTCTCCTTGTGAAGTTCTGATCTCCTCAGTGGAACTTTATTCATCATTTCTCCAAAAATTCACATAGACATTTTAAGTCCAAAAGGAGAAAGAAATTTTAAATACAAAGGGAGAAATTATGATTATTTATGCTTGAAATTTCTGACCTTGGGTAACATGGGCCACAGAAGTGCCAGCTTCTCTTGGTGTTTTTCATTCCCTTAAGTTGTTCAGTCTTCCAAACCCTGCCTTCTTTACAGAAACAGTGACACCCTTCATCAGCATGTTGCATTTAACAACCAGGACACACCTGTACATTCAAATTTTGGACTGAATCCAATCTCCAGGTGCACCGCTCACTGTACCATCAAAACCACAAACTCAGATTTTGTACCACATGTTAAAGCACACTGACGTGTGTGTGTATGTGTGTGTGTGTGTGTGTGTGTGTGTGTGTGTGTGTGTGTGTGTGTGTGTGTGTGTGTGCTGAGGCAGCACACAGGACAGGGAGAGCATGCTGGAGCTGGACAGCCATGCAGGAATATAAGGACCACTCCTGAGAAGGGAACAAATGCTGAGAGCTGAAGGAAGCTCCACTCTCCAGTCACACAGCAACAGCTTTGCAGCCCACCTTCATCCCTTAACCAGACGCTACATGTAGTAGTGGTCCTGAAGAGCCCTCAGTGAAGCCTGCTGAAGGTAACCTTGCTCCTAACTCATAAAATCTGTGTAAATGCACATTTAAAAGCTGCATGATGCTAAACACTTACCCATATTACTTATTTTTTACACACATAGGTCCACACCAATACAATCAGTTTGTGTACATAAACTGCATCAAGATGCAAGAACGCATTACACAAGCGCTTGATTTGCATGTGTTCCTCTGTTTCCTCTCTTGAACTACCACAACATTAAGAAGTGGATTTTGGGAATGAAAGTCTAACTCTTCAGCAGAACTTTAACAATACTAAGGAAAGGCTGCCAACCTGATACTGAAGTTAAAAAAAGATTGAAAAATAGTTGTTTGGAGACCAAAAAGAAAATAAAACATGACTTCTAACATAAAACGCTAATTTTGTTGCATTGCCTGCTTCCAAGGAAAATTAATGTTCGGAAGATATCAAAACACATGTACACCCACAAGACCTAAAGTTTAAGTTTTCTAATGTTTTAAAAAATCCAACCATTATTAATTTCTCTGTGGACTGACCAAGCAGAATATAACTCACCAGACTCTCAGAGTTGTTTATGTATATCACAGGGCTTTGAGAGGTAAGCAATGCCTTCTATTCCTCATTATGGTTAAGTTATTCAAATCATTACTTGAAATAATACTCTGATTTGTAAGGCTACTCTAAAGGAAAAAAATAAATATATCTAATCAAGAAAAAGTTAATAACTTTTTTTTCTTTGGAGTCTGGTGTCTAGGATCTCCAACTCCCTTACAAATACTAACAAAATAAACTTAAAAACATTCCCAAAAGGACGAGCAAACAAATATTATTCCCAATAACAGATTAAAAAAATTAATCACCAAGAATTTAAATTATTTAAAAACAGATTAGTGGAGGGCTGACAGCAAACCTTAGATTAATTCACTCTAAAATGCTCTAGGAATCTAGAAAATTAATATATAATTTGGGGGCATAGTCATATCCTTAACCAGCTGCATGACAGCTTTCTCTATGAAAGCCATGCTCTACAGCCACTAGATCACCAGCCTGAGATTCAGCACCCAGACCAGGTGGTACCAAAATCATGTGTCTCAATTCTTCTTCTGCTGTGCAGCTTCTACTTTCTACAGAATGTGGGAAACTTCACTTCAGATATTCCCTTGCACAGCTGTTACTGAGGTCTACAGAACCATCTCCTCACAGAGAGGAAAAAACAGCTAGGTCCTAATGAAAGCCTAGGTTCTGTCAGCAAAACAGCCACTCTCTCAGACAACAGAGAGGAGAGACTGGCAGTCAGAACTACCTGTTCCCTGCATTCAATCATTTTCAAGAACTGCCCGGTGCTGTAGCACGGCCCTAAATAAAAGCAAGTGCAGAGAATGGCATATGGGGAACATCTACTATCCCTGAAACTGAACATGTGGTTAGGACAGCTGGTGTTCAAAGGGTGTTCAAAAGTTCATCTCAACCCATCAAGGCTTTGGTATTTTTCATTTTCATTCCATTTTGTTTTCTGCTGCTTCCCACCTACTTTATTCCAGTCTCTCTTAAATGATCACCACACTGTCAGTCACAGAAAAGTTCTGTGAGCAGCAGAACAACTGAAACCAGGCTGACCAGAAGACACTCACCTTTGCTGAGGAGCTAACCAGTAGATTCTACATAAGTAAAAGGCTTCAGCAATCATCCAATTCACAGCCTCAAGGTAATGACTTCTTTAAACCATCCTGAAAAAATGAAAAAATATACAAAAATGAGTTGTAATTCTCCACAATTTATAAAGTTGGTACAATGGCACGTCTAGGAATGAAATTACTGCATTATTCCGTTAAAGAATAGACACAACTAAAATCACTTTTTTTTTCCCCAAAGGAATCAAACTAACTTGGAAGTGTCAAGGAAAGTAAAGCAAGGGTATCTGCTGCTTTCCTTGTGCTGGCTTTGGATACTTTTAGAGTCAAATATCAGTAAGTGATGCATTCAAGCAGCAACTATGCTTTCTTCTTTTTTCATTTCACTCCTGCTCATCCATCCAAATTACTTTAATGAGGTTTCTTGAGGCGATCAGTCATTAAGCCTTGCTGATCATTAGCAGATTGTGAAAAATCAATTTTATTTCTCAAAACACAGTTTTCTTCCGAGCAGTTTAAGACATATCAGAAATGTCTGCATTGAATCACAGAGTATTAGCATGATTTCAATTATACAGTGATTAGTTCTGTTAAACAAAATAAAATGTGGTGGAATATAAACTTCCTGGTTTATGTTGTATTTTTAAGTGCTTTATGTTTCTTTAAAATACAATAGAGGCAATGAAAGAAAAATCAGGATTATGAATTCTTTAAAGGAAAGAGCAGTAAGCTAATTGTGTCTACAAACTCAATAAAATCTTATGTAATTTAATTCTTCAGGGAAAAAAACCCAAAACTTTACTAGCATTTCTGACATAGGTTCAAGTCAGGTTTTCACACTATGGATTTGCCCTCCTAGAAGTCATTCTCAATTTTAAAGAAAAGCTGATAAATAATCTGGGTTTTTTTTTTTTATAGTTCACCCATAGGTTCATGGAAAATACCCACTAGGTACACCTGTTGTCAAGATTTTGTAATCCATGTCTGCAAAAATCAGATTGAACATAAACACACTATTTTTAAATATTATACTCTGTTACCACTGGACAATGCTCCATCTTTTTTCCCTATAGAGCTATCACAGTAACTACATCTTTAAAAAAATTGTTACAGCAATGAAGAATGTGGTAGCAGCTTTGCAAAAAACATGTGATTTTAGCAGACAAGTGCACTCAGAACCAATTTAAGTCTGTCTACCACCCTCACTTCCTCTTCACCTCCTGGTTTACCACTCCAGTCCATCTCTTGGGCAGACAAAATAAACTATCAATACAAAACCTGAGAGTAAACAGAGCAAATGCACATATTCTGCTTTAAAGATATATTTTCCGATCTGCCTTTCAGCTGTACAATCGTGACTGCCCGTACAAGGGGACAGTGGGAACGTGCAGTGTGAGCAAGGGAAGGATTGCCCTTTTGGCAGCTTGTCATAGTTGCTTATGCAACCATGAAAGCACAGCCTCACCAGAAACACCCTCACAAATGGCCCAGAAGGCTGTGCCTCCTCCACGCTGCAAAAGCACATGTCAGCAGGGCATTCCTACACCCACCCCGCTGAGCTGGAGCCTGCAGTGCAGATCATCAGCCCCCGTGGTGCAAAGAGCCAGGCGGAGCTGGAACTCAAGCCTGCCCTTAACAATTGCTTCTTCTTAGCTGTGGACCATGGTTGCTGCCTTAACAAACATCCCAGGATGGTGCTCTAAAAGCAGGCCAGGTGAAAGGCGTGATTCTGGCAATTCCTGAGAAAACATAAAACATTTTGAGCCAAGCAGTTACCCATTTTCCTGCAGGCAGAAAACTGCCTCTTTCTTGTCTAGACATCTGCAAATCTACAGCTGCAGAAGAAAGCCCTCCCTGCTCTACTGTCCTGCCCTACTTTTCTCCCTCCTCCTCCCGCTACTACCACCTGTGGGGAGGCAGAGCTCCAGGAGCAAACACAAGGCACCGAGTTCTGGCCACAAGCAGGTGCAGGTCAACCCAGCTGGAGGAAGAAACTAGAAGTTACAAAGGACAAAAACTTTCAGATGAGGTTCCTTCCAACATCTTGCAATTCAATGTGATCTACGACAGCTAATCCTGTTAAAATCAACTGGATGTTTGCCATTGCCTTCAGCAGGAGGCCTTAAGGGCACACACTTAATGCATCAGCAATGTGTGGATGGGAGCTGCATCTGCTTGCCTGAGTGCATTACTGAGCCTGAGAGCTGACCTTTAGATGGACAAAAACATGTGCCTCTCATGCCTGGCTCGTATGAGCTTTTAAAGGATATATCCAAGCGCTTTAATTGCAAGCAAGCATATTGATCCTGTTGGATTTCACTGCTATTATGCCAGTCCCATACCTGAGCAGAATTTTTTTTTAATGTTTTTCAAACGGCTTCAAGAGTACTGCTCCCTTTAAAGACAACCTGGAAGCCCATGGCAAGGGCAACATTTTGTCCAAACTGCAGCAGCCACCGCCCCCTGGAATGCCATTGTCCAGGATCTGACAGTCAAAGCACAGCTGGGTTCAACCAGATATTTTAGATAAGCCCTCCAAATAAAGCCCTCTCCCTCACAAGTTAAATACTGTTTACTGTCAGTTTTAGATGACACAGAAAATTGAAGACTGTAGGATGCTGGACCCCCTGTGCCCTTTTTTACAGGTTTCAGCCTGTGGGTCTTGGCTAAGTATCCAACACATTTGCATTCTGGCTGGCAAACCCTACACAAATGAGTAAGGCAGCCTTCCCTCTCCCTGCTGAGCTGGAGTGCATTACTGCAACCCACAGGAAGCCAGCTACATTTCAGCTCAGAGACGACTGTGTTTTACTGGCAGAAAATATGCTGAAAAGCCTGGAAATATCTCAATGCAATTTGGAATGATTTGGGATGAAGAAGAAGCAAACAATATATTATTTTAAGAAATTAATTGTAGAAAAAGAAAATCAAGTGAAATAAAGCGTTTCCGTAACAGTGAGCAATCTGCTGAAAACATACTACCTCTGTCTAAAATAGAAATTGTGAAGGAAAAGTCTATTTATTCCTTTTCACATGGGTTCTCTGCCAGTTAAATTCAGGATGGAAATCCAAGATCTTCTTGCTATGACCAGGACAGTTTTGAACATAATTTCCCTACCATGTAGATACATTATTCTGAAGCTATTTCCTGCAGCTCCTCCAAAGCACTTTGTCATTGACAGTTAAGAGACTAATTTGGACAGACCATGCCCTCATCCAAAAATGACATGCTGCTGCCAAAAAACTTTAATTTCTCCATCTTCTCAACCAAGTAATTGGAAAGAGAATTTCTAAAGATAAGGCATGTCAACTGGTACAAAGATTCTAAAACAAATGAAAAATATTAAAGTGACACAACTAGGGGACTGGATTTTTCACTTAAATATTTGTTTTATTTTGGTTTTTGACAGTAGATCTTTGACCACAGACGCAAACAAGGGTCCGAATACATCAAACACTTAGATAAGAAGCTGTCAAGTATTATCTAGGGCCTACTGAAAATACAAATAAATGTGATCTGAATGCCCTTAAATTTGGGAGAAATTCTCCAGCATTCAACTCTGCACTAGAGTTTCCTTTTATCTTTGTTTCAATAGAAAAGGCCCATATGGATGCTACAGGGCACAGTGCCTTAGCACTGCTGTATTTCAGATGAGAAACATCACCACATCCTATCTGCATTACAGTTATTCAATGTCTCAAGACAATTTTCGCAAACATTTGGTGTGTTTGCTTTGCTGTACTAATCAAATTCCATTTTAAGTTCCTTCTATTTCTATTCTCACAGCAGTTTCAAATGGGAGTTGAGATATTTCTAAAATACTGTGCAGCAGATGTTGTAACTCAGGAGTGGGTGAAGTAGGGCCAGAAAAACAAAAGCGCGGAGCTATGAAGAGTAAATTGTTTTCCAGGTTTTTCTGTTTACTTGTTGTGCTGTGTTATGCAAGTGGCTTATCCTCTGTGCCCCAGCACTGCTAGCTGTTGAAAGGATATGTTCCCAGTGGACTTCCCAGCATCTCATTATTTGTTGTTGGAGAAAAGCACTGCGAAACTGATGAAAAATGCCACAAAGGGTGCAAAGTTTTATTAGTCTTTCAAGGTCTGATCAGAAGGCCACTGAAGGAGAAAAAAAGACATTTCTAATTACTTCAGTGGCCTTTGAGTTGGACTTTTTAGTCAGCCCTCACTCAGAGAACTGCATGCATTTGTCATTTCCTTTGCTCTGCTTCAATATCATTGCTCACTTGCAGCAGAGCATTCCTGGGGAAAGTAGTATGCCAATCAGCAAGAGCTGTTTTCTTTTAGTACCTACCGAAATTATTTTTTGACTCAAAATTTATTTTAAATTACATTTTAAAATAGCACTGAAGTATTCTGAAGATGATCACAAGGTTGATAGGTTTAAGAGTGTAAAAAAATTCAGCCATAAAGAAGCGTATGCTGCAGATATTTACAATCTAAGAGGCACCTGCTGTCACTCTGAGCTTGTTCTACTGCAAAGAGTTAAAGCTTCTGGAGGCTGGTGGGTTTTTTGTTGTGCCATCTCTGAAGACAAGAGAGGAAAGGAAAAAAAACCAGTCACAGCCAGTTAGCCACCGTAGATCAAGTTCTCAGGAGCACATCTGCAAATTAAGCAGATAGATTCCCCTCCATCAGGCTGTCTCTCCATGCCACGAGCCTCCTGTGCTGTCACAGAAGATTCCTCACATTGCTCACATTTGAATTCAAATTACACAGAAAGATTACGGAGGACGCAAAAACTGCTATCAGCCAGGTATGTCTAAATTACTGTTTTGCCCAAAGCAAACTTGGTTGATACACTTAGTAAATGTTTTGAGAAATACTATATAAAAAATTTCCTTTCTTAAAATTCTTTATTGAGGACTTCAAACTTCTCTGTGTGTCTGGATATGATTCTGATTGTGGAGAATTTGGAAACAGCATTTGCTTTTCAGAAGTATGCTTTTCTGTTTTGGATATGAAAAAGCAGATCTGTCAGAGAAAAAAAAAACACAATTGTTTGAAATCAATTTAATTCTATAATAGATACCCATGTTTACGCCAAAACAACTGCAAGCTAATTAATGGTCAGCAATGGGTGTTTACCAGCTAAAACTCCATGTTATCCTGCATTCCATTCTCTCAGTGTCTAATCAGTAAGCTCAAATAGCTTATTTTTCTACAGATGAAAAAAGGTTCTTTGTGTTTGCTACAGTTCATAAGATCAACCCATTCATCATTCATTATTTTGCAGCATTCAAATTACTGTGAAATTATTACAAAAAATACTTTCAATGTTGAAAAATATGAGATGTCACACCAAACAGCAGCACTGATTAGTCATTGTTCTCCTGATTAGAATGCTTTTGTTGCCTAATTGGGTAACAGGCAAAGCACATAGGTGAAAAAACCATTTCTGCATAGGGTCAAAGAGGACAAGGAGTAATAAACACAGTTTGGGAGTGACTCAGTGCCTAAACACTGTCATCTGGTAATATTTCATAAACCGTGGATTTACTAGGATCTAGCACACAAAACAATGGGAGACTTACTTCCATAGGAGAAGCTAGAAGACAAGGAAGACTATCCAAAAGTATATGAGATCTCAGTTACTGTTTAGGTCACTCAGTGCTTCCCCTTGTCTCTAAAAGATGTTTATCCTGTACTTCTCTGTGAACACCTAATATGGTTTCTGAAATGGTACACTACTCAAAACTGTTAACTATGTCCATCTATTTCCACAGTAAGCACACTTCAAATAACATCAGCTAGTGCTTTTAGAAAAAATACTCTCTTCATTTGATCCTTCTATAAATTTATCTCCCAATGCATCTAGCTAAATCTGAATTCCTTATTATCTCTTCTTGCCACATAAACAACTCTTACATGGAAAACCTGCTCAAAATAATGTTTGATTTTAAAATAAACACAAGGACAACAACACAATTAGTTTTCTTCTTTCTGTTAGCTTAGCTTCTAGCTCAGGTCTCTACTGCTTCCCAAAATGGGGGCTCATAAAAGCAATACTGAGATTCTCATTTATCTGTATAATCCTTACAGCTTAACCTTTTATAAAAAGAGCAAATATGATGAAGCAAGACTCAAGTCATCATTACTGGTAATTGTTTATGTAACTCCCCCCTTCTCTTCTTCTTCGTCATTACTCCTTGTAGTGTCTCTTCCCCTGTATCACGATGCACCACAACAAAGGCATTTTTGTCAGTTTCCCTCTGCACTAGCTGTAATGCTAATCCAACTCCAGTTCTGAGCATAAAGCCACAAAAAAGCACTTTAAACTCTTTGCTTATAAGGTTAGACCTTTTGGGTTCCCCAGAAGCTGTTCAGGGTTAGATGAACCATGGCCCAAAGGAATCAGTGGTATTGGAAGGTTAGAGCTGGAGGTCAGCATAGCCAAAGAGCAACCACACTGTATCGACACACTGTAATTAGCATGAAAATACATGGAAAGCCAAAGCAATTCCAGACAGTGTCTAAGGAGCTACTCCTGTCCAAAAATCTCATGTAAAGTCCAAGAAATATTACGAGACGACAAGGAAGTGTGTTTAAGTGCTCTTAACCAATATGTTCTGCGTGTCTATCAATCAAATAATATTCACTGATCTTTTCTCCACTCTGAATCTGCAGATTCTTCAGATAGTAAACTCTTCAGAACTGAGTACTGCTCAATATTTGGGAAATAGTTTATGACATTGTGGACATTAATAACTGCCCTATTTGGAGATTCTTTAAGTAGATGTAAAAATATAAGATGCATACCAATATGTCAATTAAATTGTTTGCCACTTTTAATACTCTTGTTAGACTTCAAATACAAACCAGCAGAGAAATGTAGAACTGGAGTGGTACAAGACAAAGAACTCAAATTTTCTCATACAGAACTGAAATTTTCTTATGGCATCTTTATGGAAGACATTTTACTTTTCTAAAAATCCTGTAAAACCAAAGAAACGAAGTAACCAGACAATATGAAAGAAGAGACAAATGACATCTAATCAAGTAAACCTAACTTAGTGCAAGCTCCTCTGATGATGCCATTTTTGAATGCTTGTAAGAAACAAGAAGCAGATTCCTGTTTAGCATATCACCTGAAGGTAAATAACTTCATAAGTCTTTCTCCATGCATAATAAGGACAAAACCTGCTGTGTATACTGACATGCTCAGAAAAGGGTTCACTAATTTAATTAACTTATGAACTGAACTTCACCCACAGTGCAGTACTTCTAAAAAGAAATCTAATGTAGAAAAACTACCACCTTCACGGCAGAGGCATTAGGCTATACAGTGAACAGAACTCAAGCACAATCTTTGGATGATTCTACAACATAAGACAGCCATTCCATGGATTGTTTTTCAAACAGACTCAGTAACAGCTATATGTGTGCTCTGGCTTGAAAACATCTCATCTTTGAAAAACATTCCATGGCATATCCCTATTTGAGCACAGCAGCTCCCATACCAGTTTGCAGGCAGGCAGTGCAGCACTATGGTACAACATGGCAATTGATGTAGTCAGTGTCATCAGTTTCCATGTTTTTACAGCGACTCTTCCTCTACACAATGTTGTTTAGATCCCCCCAGGTTAGAAGATACCAATCCTTCCTTAAAAAAGAAATCCTATGTATCTTGATTTTATCGTCACAGCAAAATGAAAAGCAACGACAAGGACAATATGAATCCCAAAGATTAAAAAAATAATTTAAAAAATTACATTTTAAAATGTAGGATTTAGTGGGTTTTTTTTATAATATTTAGTTCATACCTTTAAATTCTGGGGATTTGGCAAAGGCTGGGACAGAGAACTTGAACATTTACTAAATAGCATAAGTCTGCTGTCACTAAAGGACACTGCCAATGAATCAGCCAGTTATTTCCCTCCCTGGTGTCTGTACTCTCCAAAGCTTTTTCACAGGCAATATCCAGGATGATTACAAAAACTCCTTTCGGTCTTCAAACAAACAGGTTTACGAGAGTAAAATACCCCTTGAAACCTACTCATGGGTTGAAACCTACGAGGGTTTCATAGCCCTTGAAACCTACTCATGAAAGCACGAGCAAAGCGCAGGGATGAAAGACAAAGGATCCGAGCACGCTGCAGCCCCGCGGCAGGGGTGCTCGCAGCCCCGAGAGCCGCACCGGGCTGTTCAGCGCAAGCGTGAGCTTCGCCCCGCCACTCGGGGCCGCCGCCGCTCCAGCCAGCCCCGCCGGCCTGCAGAGACAGCGGGCACCTCCTGCTTCTAAGTGCAGTCAGCAAATCCTGACGTTTCCCCCGTAAACAAAATGTGCAATCTGAAGTTTCCGCTCGTCCTCCAGCCCACTGAGTGCGGGGCCCCGGGGCAGGTTCCCGGCCGGGAGCGGCATGGGCGGCACTCTCCTGCCGCCGGGCGAGCCCGAGCCCCGCCGGACGAGGCTCCCGCACTCGGGGTCCCGGGCCTGCGGCAGCCGGGAGGCTCCAGCCCGTCATCCCCG